>CM031234.1:10101132-10701132 GCA_018340775.1 Taxus wallichiana var. yunnanensis
AGCCATGGCCATGACATGGATGTCTTCCTACCAGTGGTGTATGATGCTTGATGTCCCCATTAGTTTCATGCCATCACCATCCTATGAGATCTAAAGTAGTGTGAAACACGCTAGGCCTGTTGATGAAGGTGGTGGCGTCAAAGAAATGCTATCACATGTCAAGGTATGCATTAGCATTATCCTCAAAGTGGGTTTTATGGTATTTCTTGTCAGTTTCATGAAGGTGCAATGGTGTGTCTTACTTAACAAAGTTTGGTCCGAGTCAAATAAAGATGTATCATAGGCCTTCATATGCTAAAATGCTTATAGTATCAAGTCCGGTGGTAAGGGCTTATGGTCCGTGGTGTGGCATACAAGAAAGGTCTAAGGTCTATCTTGAGGCTCAAAGTCATAAACCTATACTCCAATTTATCCAGAAGCTTTAGTAAAGTAGTGTTGCTTAACCGTGAACATGTTTTAATGCCTATATGTCAAAAGGTTAGTAAAATGTATCTTTTGAGCTGCACTGATGTATTTATCTATTGGAAATGATATTTAAGGGAAAGATTTCAAAGGTCCTCAAAGTTTCATAATACTATCACCTAAATGTAGTAGTGCTCCATCTGTGTGGCCTCTATTTTAGTCCTGTAAGTTCCTTTAAAAGTTCATTCTCATTCTATCTCACAAGGTCTTAACCTTTCAGTTTCATGTCATAGGTGAGGTTGTGTGATTACAATATGTGTAAAGAGTAGTTAGTCTGAATTTAATAACAGATTTAAGTAAAACTATCTCACGCTACCTCATGACCGAAGAAAAGCCATCTAAAGGTTGGTAGATAAGTAGAAATGGTCTCAAATTCAAATCTTTGAATATCAGTGTTTACAGATGCCTTTCAAGGGTATCAAGAATCATAGCAAAGTTGATTCACCTTGTGAGTATCTCAAGGCATATAAAGTGTACCAGATGATGTCTTATATACAAGTGCTAACTTTTGTCAAGGTATAATGATATGTGTCTCATTTACATGTCTAAACAGAAGTCTACGTTGCTCAAGCAATTTTGTACTGTGAAGTGAGAAGTTGCACAAGCTGACTTGAATGGACTGGCATTTTCAAATCTCATCATGTTTGGCTTTGTCAAGAGATGAGGGTGAATGTATTATGATTCATCAGTGTAATAAAACCCTATGAAGAGTTTTTATATGTTTGTAGTCACCTTGACTCCCACTTCAAGAAGTGCACATCAAAAGTTATCGCTTCAATCAAGTGTCATTAGGTCGATCCCTATAAAATTTTTATCAAGTGTGTTAATTTATGTATAAGTCATGGTGGTACACCGTCTACCATGTATTTATTGCTTAAAGTAAGGTGTCAATTAGGGTGTAGGGATCAATAAGGGTCTATATCTATGTGCTCAAGTATATGAATGGTAAGAGTATGGTGTATAGTGAAAAAGAACAATGGTTACCACAATGATCATAAGGTTATTTTTTGCATCTTCTCAAGTATCTAAGTGTGATGCTTTGCAGGAGTATCAAGAAGAAAAGGCTTACTTATGAGTTCTTAATTTCCCATGGAAAATCTAGGTATGGTTCTTGAATGGCATCAAACAAGTCTGGAGGTATGTAACTTATTATCAAGCCTGGGAAAGTATTAAGGTATGAATGAGGGTCTCTAGCAATGAAATCCTTTCATAAAAGTGTTCACAAGTAGAGGTCTTTAGGTGTGACACCTACATATATAAAAGCATGATTTATACTCCTCAAGGATGGTTGCCAAAGCTTAGAGCTTAGTAGGGTTTGTGAAAAGGTATGCTACAGGTTAGCAAAAAGGAAGATTTATGTTAACTAGGTATTGTACTGCATCATGAAGATCTACAGTACATCATAAAGTAAGGAATGAATGCAATGGTTGTCCATATGCTAGTATGAGATATCGTAAGGTTGAGAAAAGAAGTTATAAGAACCAACAATATGATAAGTGTTCTCGGCACTAAAGAAGTCTCGAAGAAGGAGTTATAGGGACTGTTGACTAAAAGAGTATACTTTATTACTCAACTAGGTGTGTAAGTGTGTTAAAGAGTAGATAATGACATCTTGACAAGAATCTAAAGGTATGTATAGTTCTCTTCAAGAATAAATACGTTCAAATATAAATTAAAGAGTATGGTGATTGTGGAGGGTCATGGTGTTGATATTTTCATCAAAAGTGTATGGCATGTAGTTCTAAAGATGGCTCAAGTAGTGTTGGTCTAAGGTTTTGTAAGACAAATTCTTGTGAGTTTCAGTAAACCATTTAGGACTGTATCATGGTGTAATGTGATATGGATTATGTACCCATCACAAAAGGTCCATGTTGATCGTAATTTTTTTGAGGAGTATACCGTTGATCAATCACTTTAGAAGCATGAAATTTGTCTCGTAAGAGGCTAGAGGGGCTAAAACAGAGACCATGGACAACTAGAAATATTGAAGTTAAAATCAAGTATATTTTTGACACAAATTAATACTATCGAGGCATTTCAAGGTAAAAAAATCAGAAGGTGTCTCCAACTCCTCAAAACAATGATTTAAAGAGTTTTGATGATTCGCAAGACCATGTAAGTTTTCACAAGGTCATATGTCAAGAGATGGGATCAAGGAAGATGAAATATAAAGGTTACAAGTGAAAGTGTACTTATTAGTAGGATAAAATATGTTTTAGAGCATAAAAAAGAAGCTACATGGTCTATGTTTCCATGATACATGACCGAGAATGGAATTGTAAGTTTGACGGGGTTTAAAGCATGCTTGAATGTGTTACTAAGGTATACTCCAACAAGGAAGATAAATCTAGCTAAGAGACGTCCATATATAGACATGTACATCTATACATGGATGAGATGAAAATAAAAAGACGAGTATCTAACACTTCTTCATCATAGATATAGAGATAGTTGTCCAATGGTGAAGAGGTGACTGTCGAATTAATGAACGTCTATCTAAGATAGAAATTTAATCAAAAGACAACCATCCAACACAACCCCTATGATGCTTCATAGATGAACATCCAAACCATCTCATTTGATCCTATATAAATGGTCATCTAATAACCATCCAACTTTTCGAAAGCGTGAAAAACTTTGGCATGTCAAATTGCCTTTTCCATGAATCATTTTTTGGATATTATAATTTTTTTCAAAATTCAATTTCGGAGATTCACCACCTATTCTATAATAATTGTTTGGAGGGGGTCTTAAATGAATCCTTATTTCTATGTAATTTCCCTATAAATGTAATATGAGTTTGGAAAATGTAAAATTTAATGTGTGTTTTAGATGAAGATGTATGCAATGTTAGATGAAGAATGAATAATGGGAATTTTTTTATGGATGGAAGGTTTTCCAATGGTATCATCATGGCATATGTTTTTACCTTCATGTAATTTCCTATTATGATAAGATACGTCACAATGTGATATGTATTCGATACAAAGGGTGGGGTTATTTTATGTTATATGGATAGAGTATCAATGGACATAACATATGCTAATTGTATTTGTGGACCATTGGGATAATGGTACTGATACTTTTCACCTGGGTGACCGGTGAGATAATGATCACACTTCGAGGACATGCGGAAGATATTCTAGATCTTGATATAAGGAGATAATATTTGAGAAACATAAAATCCTAGAAGACAAGATACAATATTTTGGAGGTTATATGAGGAGGTGATATATTTGATATAGGTAGGTAGTGGATCATTACATTACTAATATATGTATGAGTGGTACATGGGTCATGGGTGATGGTATACATTTTTATCATCATATATACCATGGTGTTTCTATATTATTTAAGGTACAATTTCACACAAAAGTGTTAGGGAAGTCTTGGTAGATATGTTTTAGCATGGTAGAGTCTATGCATGGGGATGAGAACTAATGACGAAGAAATATTTAGTTATTCATTAACATGTGAGGTGGTCAGTAATAAGGATTGATTATGGTGGTGCTATTATAGGTGTATTCTTGTGAGCATATAATGGTGGATAAGGTCTATAAAGCGATTCCATATGATAGTCAAGAGTTGTTTTTTTCCGTGAGGCACCATTTAAGCCTATGTTGAAGGTATGATCAAGAGGTTTTTAGGAATAAAACCTATGAGGGTTATATAGGGAATTTTAGGTAGGTTTTGGTAAGATTAGATCTAAGGGATGTAATATGGATTCCATACTCGAGGAATGTAATAGTTTTATAGATAGAGGGATGATGAGATATATTTATGGAAGATAGGATAGAGGATATGGGTGCGAGGGAGAAGGGTGAAGAGATAAAGATTATGTGATGGGTAAAAGAGAGGTTCCCAATTGGGTTCTCAAATGTATGGATCTAATCTGAGAATAGCCACACCATATAGATACAAAGGTGTTTGAGGGATTGTTCAATCTATAAATCCCAAGGATAGTAGCCATATCCCCAAGATATCTATAGTTTTCTAAGGCCTACAACCAAGATAAAGATAGGTATCCTACTAATATTTTGAAATAGGAGAGGATAACTAAGGGGTGGATAAATCCAATGAGCATAATAAGAATAAGACAAATTAATAGCTAAAAAAACATACCTGTACTCTAATCTATAATAATGAATGAAAATAACAAGTACATACTTACAAAATGAAATACTAAATAGAGTTAGAAATACTTACGTGTAGCATGTGTGTGATAGTTGATACATAATACTCATTAGAGATAATAAAAATGAGAGATACTTTCTATAGGGGAGAAGGGAAAGATCAACAAGAACACCTACAATCCTAACTTAGTATGGTGACCCGTGATATCTAAATGAAGCAAGATCCAAGACTCTAAAGTGAATCTATGAGTGTGAAGTAATGCAAATTAGTGTGAGAAAAGTAAGTATATATGTGTGTTAAAATGATTTTTTATTGGTCAAAAAACTAAGAAAGAAAATGGGGCATATATACTATGTTTCATCGCCCATGGGAAATGTCATCGATTATGGAAAATTAAAAACAAGTTCCATCACCCATGGGCAATGGTATCGGCCCTAGTGGAAACCCCAAGTGGATAGACTAAAATCATGATGAAAAAGGCTAGAATATGAATGAGGGTGCATGAAGAAGGTATAAAGTGATAAATGTGAGGGATAATATCATAAAACAAGAGGATACAAGTGAACATAATGGGACAAGTAGACATAATGAGTATAATGTGTGAACAAAGGAATAAATGAGGCAAATATGGGGTGACTAAGGATAATAGTGACATATCTCAAATGTTGTGGTCTATCCCACATGAACAAGTCTGATAATACCCAAATATTAGAAGGTCCCTTAAAGCATCCACCTAAGAGGATAATTCCCTAATCCCATACAAAAATAAATAGTTAGAAATTATAAAAAATATGGTGTATACATATGCCCCAACCAAAGATCAAAAAACGTGTCATGAGAATGAAACATGATATGGTATTTAGAAAAATATCTATGTAACATAAAATCAAATGGAAATGTTGAAATGAAAGAAAGAAATGCTAAATGAATACCGCCTCATACTTTACATGCTGTCTGTCACTTGGATTTCCTGTGGGAGGAGAAATAGTCACTTAGAACCCTAAATAAGAAAGACTAAAAAATTAATACTAGAAGATAATCAATAAAATAAGACATAAATCAACTAGCTAGGGGGTCATGGAAGGGATAGCTAAGAGGCGATATCAATGCTAGAGAGCACAAAAAACCATTCAGTATATGATATAAGGATGATAAACTATGATAAAAGGTGATAAGAAATACACGATATCATGGAGTTAGTAGACCTAAAGATAAAGATAGATAAATGACCAAACTATCCAAGGTAGGAATTCATGACCGTATAAACCCAAGCTAGATCTAACTAAGGAAAAGTAGTAAGTTGATGAAGTAGTTAATTTAAAGAATGTTGTGAAGGATAAGGTGTTATTATTTTCATATTTCTTGGAGTTGAATTTATTATTTTAAGAGAGGGTGGGCATCGTGAGGTGCCCTAAAATATTTCTTGGTGTTTTCTAAATAAGCACCCTTTCTTATTTACACAACTAATTTCAAATCTTAGAATTGTGAAACTTCAATAATCAAATCCATGAAATGAAGAGACGTTGGTGTTTTCTAAATAAGCACTCTCTTCTTATTTAAACAACTAATTTCAAATCTTAGAATTGAGAAGCTTCAATAATCAAATCCATGAAATGAAGAGACATAGTGTCTCATGGAATGAGGAAGCATAATGTACCGTGTGAAGTTTATAAAATCCACAAAACAAAGGGAAAGCCACACTATTTCCAAAAATTGCTGAAGGAGGAATCCATGGAATTATAAAACTACATAAGGTTGAAATACTACGAAATTTAGCAATTGGAAAATCCATGGTACAAGATAGGACCATGGAATGAAGAGTTGTAGTGTAATGATCTAGAGGACATTCACTGTGGTCAAAAGTTCCCTATTTCTCCTAAACCATTACATTAAACAAGATCGCTTTATTATATTTCCAATGCCTATTGGAATGCATGAATATAACACTATGCTCCCAGACGCTGGTCAAAGTTCATGGTCAAAATGGGTCAATAAGGAAAGTGGAGGTCTCAGAACTTCGACTCACTGCACGAAATGAGCCTATTTTGATAATTTGGAGTTGATCGAGGATAAAATGTGATTATGGATGTGTTTGGTCTAACCCATTGGTCTTCGTTGATCATGTAAAATTTGGTTTTCAACAAGCAAGTCCACTCTTGTTTCGAAGGGGACCTAACCACCATGGTATATTAGTGTAATTGAACTTTAACCAATTACAATATAGTTTATATCACATTATTTCATGGCTTCTTGTGTTGACACATGACAAGATATGAGCATAAGTGATTTGGTGATTTTTAAGAGGTCCACATGGTGGGTCCTCATGCCACCACATGGCATGCCACCTCATTCTCCACATTCCAACCTAAGCTCTTCATGTTTTCCACATCAGAACTCACATTTCCACATTAAAGCTTAAGTGCTCCACATTCCAACTTAATTATTTCCTAACACACCACATTTTTAGCTTAAGCTTATCCCAAAATAGCCTTGTGGATTTTCATTGTCAATAAAAGTTGCCCTAAGGCCATTTAACTATTGAAATCACTTTGCATTTAAACTAGTACCCCTACTAGCCCGTATATCATGTGGGATTAAAAGGTTTAAACAAAAAGGTTAAAGTGCATTTGATGGTCAAGTTCCTTAGTAGGCATCAAACCCTTGACTTCAAGAAAAATGATAAGGTGCCCAACCATTCCACCACACCCTTGTAAAAAATATAAAGGATTGTTTTTGTATTTGAAGACAGATGGGAAAAGGACTGTAAAAGTCCCATAAGGGATAGTTTTTACATTTGTTCATTTTTGAGCCACTTAGAGGCATTTTCAATATTTTTGTATAACTGGAGAGATGTGTATAATTCCAAAATGATCAACTTGATCCTTAAATTTTCCCAATTGGTGTTGTTTTAACATCATTTTAAATTATTCTTCCACAACTTTTGATGTAAAATGTGAGGAAAATGATTTTACAAATTCTACAGGAAGGTGGAAGACATTTTTGATCAATTTTAGAGTCTTTCAAAGGTCTTATAAGTATTTTTATAGGGTTCAAATCCATTATTATTTGTAATTTTTAAATAGAGACAGAGTTGTAAATTTATTTCTAAGCTATCCTGAGACAAAGTCCTGATCAAAAGGTGAATTTTGTTATCAATTTTCATGTTGTGTGTTCATTATGAATTTTTTCTTATGATATTTGAATATTTAAATAAAAAATTATTTAATCAGTATGCATTTATAACACTTTCACAATGTTTTTGAAAATCATATTTTGATCCTTTTAATTGTGCAAACTAGAAATTATTTATGAGTTTTAAATCATATTTTCGATTTAGTTTTGGGCACATTTTAGATCAGTTTTGGATCATATTTAATCAATTCCTATTTAATAATTAGGGAAAATGATTAAGTTTTTAAGTATCCATTTTTGAAAACTATTTAAACACGGGATCAATATTAGTTTAAGAATCATGTGATATAAATGTCATGGAGGGACAAGTGACTCCGTGGAATGAGATATAAGTCATGGAATGAGAGGTAGTTAAGTGTGGATAAGACAATGTAAATAAAAGTTATGGATAAACAAGGATGAGATTAGGAATAGAGATTTGTATTATCTAGGATCCTCCAAAACACTCCGAAGCTATGGGAGACAAGAATGAAGAAGTGGAGTATTTGAAATTTGTGAAATATATAGAAAAAAATGCACCTAACTTAAATAAAATATCTAACCACCTCAACAACCAACATTAAATTTTGAATGAAACCACCCTCCTTCTCAAACGATTTTATGGCATGTCATTGGATCCATGTCAGAGACCCATACCTGGCTTACAAAATGAATGACGACTGATTCTTAGTGGTTGGAAGAGTGGTTGGATTCATTCATTCACAATTGTGATATAATTATCTCTTCTTATCTAAATTCTCTATAAATGTAAGTGTGATGGTACATTAAAAGTGTATTTTCTACTAAGTCCTAGAGATATTCCCTTTTGAGATCAATTATTTTACTCACAGGACCTCTATAACAACATGTATGTTAAGTTATAAATGGATAGGTTCTTAATAATATATGTAAGTGTGACTTCTTTCCTTCAAATACATTAGTTTTTAATGTGAACATCTCTATCCTCTTACATGATTTTGGTATTATTCTATTTATTTCTCCCATATTTATACGTGCATTATTTTGGACCTTCTAATGCAACGTTGTATCAATGTCTTTAGAGATACACCTCCTTTATTTCTACATTTTCTCTCTAACCCTTGTCCTTAGAAAAATTATATTAATATTAGTTAGTAGTAGTTTTAGTGTTGGTTAGTGTAGTCAGTAGTGAGTTGAGAAAATGGAACTAGTCTTCTATGGAGATTAACCTCAAAAGGTATCATTTTACCACACTTTGGAGGTCTCTATGTTTCATCGAGGTGTTGAGCTTGGCTTTAGAAAGGGGTGCAATCTCAAGTGACAAGAATTTTGGTAAGCTTGGTGGGACTAGTTCGAGTCACTTATATCTCACCTTTGATAATATTTCACCAAGATTGTGTGTATATTTTAAAACATTTACTAGATGTATAATTAAATAATTATAAATCCAAAAATAAATTTTTGAATATTATAGATTATGAAGTGCAGAATTAAAACATAGATTGAGATGTTGATGCACCTAGAATTCACTAAGAAGACCCTAAGTGAGCCGACACATCACTTAGCCTGGATCGAGTGCTCACCCAAAGCGCACAAAGGTACTAGGTCCCTCTTTAGGGTTGTTGTTGCAGGATGTTAGCATGATGAAGACTTAATACATGTAATTCCATTATTAATACATCATTCTACAGAGCATGTCAAATCTATATCTAAGGGAGAACAAAATTAAGTATTAACCATGATGAAATAAAAAACATACTAGATCTAAATACACACAGAACTAACACTTAGATTCAGCCAATATCCTCCATTATATTAAATATGACAATTACACAGAAGCTTCTTACAACAATGGCATTCTATGCCCATAGCACACAAATATGATACAATAGTCCAGTCTTGCACACATACATACATATATCTGTCTCTCTACTCATTCTTTTATATTATATGCTCTACTATGCAGTTCACTACATATTTATAAGGGTGGGGACTTTCCCTTCACCACTTATCCAATCCTAGAATAGGTTGCATGCTATTATTAGCTATGTGATTTTTACAGCCATAGCCCCACATGCAAGTGTGCTAATAATAGACTTCCTTTAGTTAACTGATAGTGATAAACCTATTCTTAGCCTACATCCATGCAAAGTGCTTTATAGCTGATCCTCCAAAAATAGCCAATGTGTGGCATGCAAGTCTCTACCTCGTTTATGTGCTCTACATGCCATCTCTAAAAATAGATCCTCATGTGCAAAAATGGCTAAGTCCTGAAATATGAACTTATCTTCCACGTGCATGTTTCCCTTATGTATTCATGCCTTTAAACATGCCCTATTTTCTGCGCGGACCTTATGTATTTTCTGAAATAAGTGCCAGAGTTTGACTGATCAAAATATGTTTATGTTTGCATATTATGGGATGTAATTAACATGAACAAAAATAAATAAAATAGTGACATAAGATATAAGTGGGAAAACCATGGAAGGTAAAAAAACCCACTGAAAAATCACTTATATTTATCGAGAATATATTTTTACCCAACAATCCCACTATTTCATTTGTAGTTGCTTCTTCAATAAGGAATTATGAACTACCTCATACATTTTCTCATGATTCTTACTAATCTACTCACACATATAGGTCACATACAATGTTACAACTTGTGTAACCAATCCCTAGAGGATCGCCTTTTTATATGCAAGGCAGTGGTGATGATCCACTCTTTAAAATCCGACCGGTCATTGGGTGGATTTTATAAATAAGTGGTTTCCTCTAATATTATAACCCCAATACTCCCCTTAATGTTAAGTGAGGAAACATGCAAAAACATGTTAACATTTGTTTCTTATGTCAAGTCACCTTTTGGTATAAAAGGAATGACAATGCATAAATCAACTCATGATTTAAGCTAGCATCCAAAAATTCTTTTTCCATGGGTTTGTAGTTTCGCAGGTGCACTAAAGCGTGGTCATGCGGGTTTTTAAACTCCTCAATACACTACCGCAATGTCACTCGGACTTATACAACCCATGTGTTGGTGCTTGTTTTAAACTCACCCCTTTTTAGTTTGAAGTAAGCCTTTGAAAATTTTTAGGTCCACTAATGTGTCATCTTTTGTTAATCCTTGTGTAAATTACATTTTGTGTACCAACACCTGAAATTTAGTAGTGTATTATTGGTTTACTTCAATACACAAAACTTAATCTGGAGGTTTGTAGGAGTAACATAAAATATGCAAGGCATAAGATAGTTCCCAAAGTATAATAAAATACTCCTAGAGCATTCTACAAAGAGTACAATGTAAAGTGCTGAAACATTCTCGCTCCAAAAAGAAAAAACATGTAAAGGTATTATTGAAGTGGGGAAACGAGCCTTTATTTTCCTAGGCACCTTATACTTGATAAAGTACATGATGAAATTGTAAGTTCGAGAACCCAAAGGAAGACATATGTTATCTCACTAGTCAAAGTCAATGAATAAAAGGAAATTAGTATGTGAAGAGAAAGGTTGGGAAGCTAGACAAAATGGGAACAAAGTCTCATGACTCTTCAGAGTGTGTAGTTTATAAAAACATACCTGAAGTCCAAATTACCTCAGAAAATGAATCAAGTATGTAGAATACACGGGGGTGGATAAGGAAATGTAGTTTACATATTACAAGTAATCTCACAAAAATATTCTCAATCCCATTGGTGGCAAAGGAGGTAGTTTATTAATGCACTAGTTGTATGGGAGTAAGGCCCATTAATGTGAAGGATTCATGTGAGATAGATACGTGATGATATGACATGAAAATATTGCAATGGTTGGAAGGATTTAAAATTTGAAAAGTACAAAAATTTCCCATGAATGCAATCTTTAACATTAATGCATAAATTTGTGAGCCATTAATAAGGTAACCTATTTTGAATCTATCCACAGATATCCCTGAAGTTTTATGTTCTGAAGAGATAGTACTGAAGAATAACCAAAGTGATAATTGAATAAAGGATCATAGTTTGTTGCAAAGGCCTCATTGGTAAAGTTCTCGAGTATTGATTGGAGTTTCAGTGGAAAGGTAAGTACATCGCCTTATATTCTCTATCTTTTTTAGAATTGATTTAACAAGTTTGGGAATTTTTCATTAAAAGAGTTGTAGTAAAGTTAGACCATAATCATGAAGATCAATGGGGTGCCCTTGAAAATAATTTCTAGCCTTATTTCTCCTCTAGACAAAATCACGTACTAATATTTTCATTGCAGAGTTAGAATATTTTAAACAGAGGTTACATGCCCTTGAAATAAGTAATGCCATGACTCGATAGCTAATAGTTTCATTGACCTCACTGCTACTTTCTCCTCTCACTTCACCATGCCCAAAAATTATGTGGGTATGTGCCCAAAATTATAATCCTGAAACCAGAGAAGTCTGAGATGGAACATGAGAGTTAGTTTTATCTTTCCAAGAACAGGTGTTTGATAGAATGTTGGGTTTTCCTCTAGAGAGGGAAGAGGGGGAAATCACCAAAGATTCAACACAAGAGCATTGGAAATCTCATTCGAAGAAGTGGAAAAATTCATGATTGACCATTGGTTAAACAATCCACAAGCCTCTACCACTAGAATGATGAAAAAGTTGAACAGGTCTGAATTCATAGAGGAGGTTGGAGATGTAATTACATAGTTAAACTAAGTAATGAGTATGAAATATACTACCTTATTTCAAGAATGGATGTTCCAATTCATTTAGGTATGAACAAATGATGGGAGTTCCTTAGATTGATAGAGGATAAATCCCAGAACAAATAAGTTTTTCTTGACTTTGTACCTTGTTTACAAGGTTGATTTTTACAGAGACATTTCTAGAATTATTGATGGAAGGAAAATTGGGAAATTCCAAGGTATATGATGTTTTCTATCAGTTGAAGATATCAATTTATGATGTAAATTATATGAATATTTCCAATCATTTCTTTGCACCTATAATTTTCTTATATCACCCTAATTGGGAGATTGAAAGGTTTTCCTTGATGCTAAGAGATTCATTACTTAGTATGGGTGTTATTTCATTCAGTTCAGAACTTACTCATATATCGAGTTAGTGGTTTTGATGGGAAACCTTATGTGCTACCCAAATGTGTCGCTGAATAATGGACATTAATGGAATTAGTCGACAACAGCTTACTCTCACTACATCATTTTGTTCCCGTAAATATGTAACATCCCCAGTCAAGTTTCCCATAGTCATAGGGAATTATACTTGTCCTCATATCTAGAAGGAAAAAATGCTGGAAGGAGAGATGAATAGATGCATGATAGATAAATTTGAGGACAGAAAGAATTATGATATAAGACATGTCTTACACAACATTGTGCCCACTCTGTAGAGCACAAACCTCATTATGAGGATTTTTGGATGAACTGTGAAGATGAAAGAGAAGTCAGACAAAGAGAATATTCAAGAATGACTTTATCTTAGATGATTGATTTTGGGGTCATCCAAACTCTTGAAGGGTTAGAGGATGATGGTAATATAATTAGTGAAGAATACATCCAAAACAACATTGCTTCTCAACCTTTTCCACCAATTAATTAGAACCTCAATGAGAAGAAATATAACTTGGAAAAGACTACACATCCCATCTGAATTTCCATAAGGTGGTTATTTTCAAAAGGAGTGGATATAAGTTACCACCAAACCCCATTGTTGAGAGAATATAGGAACAATCAACTCATTGATGATGTTCTTCCTACATTTCGGAGGGTTTATGCCACTAGAGATGTTTCATGGAGACAAAAGATTAAGAATTTGGACTCATTGTCAATTACAAGTGATGTAGGTGTTTAGGATAGAAGAATCAGAACTCCCCTTCTTTAAGCACCAAGAAGAACTGGAGGAATGCTTCATAAAAGTATGATTCAAATTCCTATTGTTCTCGCTTACTCCCTTATAGACTATTTCAGCATATTCTCCAAGAGCCAAAGGATAAGAGAAAGTGATGGAAACCACTTTGAAAATGACTAAAGGGGAAAAATGGCTGAGATTCCTCATATAGAATTACAAGGACCAGAGGAAGAGAAGAAACCCATCTTCGAAAGAGAAAGATAACTAAGACTGTTGAATGGGTTGATTTAGAGGAGGAAGATATCCCTAGACATGTAATGAATCTTGATGTTCCTATTATTTTTCTATTATAACCCATTCTCTAGTAACTTTACCCATTGAGTAACATGTGCCTATGATGGAAACCCTTGCTATTCTAGCATCTATAATTATCCCACTTACCAAGGAAAAACCCCATATGAATGTTCCTACACCTGATGTTTCATCCACTCCAAAAAAACATGGCGAGACTAATCCAAAAGAAAATATAAGTACACAACCTTATGCTTGAATAGATTCTAACACAGGCCTCATAGGAAGAAACTCCATATATCATAGTTGTAGCAATGCCTCATGAAGCTAAAATAAATGTAGGGATTCTTAAAGCCCACAATCCCATGCATTGAGTTATTTCTCAAGGATTGGGTGAGATGATTCCTATTCCTGGTGAGAGGATGGATGAAATATTAACACAAGAAGACATGGAAGTTGAAACCAAAACCTCTGGCAAAGAAATAGAAGGTCAATCTGAGCCTATGGAGGGAATAAAAATTAGGGTGGAGCTATAGACCCAAATGTTTAAGAGGAACCAATACTCACAATTTCAGAAGGTATGTCAATACCTTCATCTTCCTCTAGGGCCCTTACAGTTTGTCATGTAACCCCAATTCCCCAACCACTTGATGAACATGAGTCTCCTATAAGAATGGATCAATAGTACTCTCCCGAAGAAGAAGAAGGTGGAAATATGGATGGATGATGATGATTTAAAAATCTTGGCCCTACTCACCCCAACAAGAGCACCTAAGAAGATAAAATTCATCTCCAAGGAATCCCTAAGTAAGACATGAGAATGATTTATAGATATTGCAACTCCCAAATTTAGTGTTCCTCAAGAAGAAGCATCCCTGTCCAATTTCTAGGTCTCTAGGATTTCACTAGGTAAACCTTCTACTAAGGAAATGATGTATGATTTTTATGTAGAAGTAAAAGGAGTGTTCTAAAAGATTGATGACTTGAAAGAGACAAAATGGTATTTAAAGTCCAAGAATGAGGCACTATCTAACTTGGTCATAAAATTGACTAGAACTTGCCATGAAGGATGAATTGAGTTCCCATAAATCAATAATGTAGACATCAAGAAAGTAAGTGAAAGAGGAGAGTCCACTATCAAATGGGAAAATTATTTTGTTGCTAGAGGTAAACTAGTAATTTAAAATTTTGTTGGATGGTATTCCTGTAATTTTAAGAAGGTAGAATCATACAGGCATTAATGAATAAATGTAGGGCTAAGAAGCTAATGTGGACTGATATGTTACCTAAAATGGAAGCTATCAAAAACTTAGATGATGACCTAGTTGCTGAGGAAGGTATTGTGTCCCTTGATTCTATGGGTAATCAACATGAATATTACAACATGGAAAAAGTAAGAGTGGAGATCTTAAAAATTTATCTCAAAATTCTTGATAGGGTAAGACATAAGACAATATATTTTATCGATCGTATTCATTTTATGGTAGACAAATTGATTGGGATAAACAAAGTGGAGAAATAATTAGAATGGAGGATACTGACAATTTGATCAAGGTTTTTAGAGAACATATTATGGGTAAATCAAGAGATCCTAGAACTTTTGATATAGCTCTCATGCATAAATGGGTAGATATTGAATCAACAATTGATAAGTTGATAAAGAAGTTGAAGAAAGAAAGACCAATATTTAATGAGATTGATGAAACAAGTATGAAACATGAAGTGATCTTCAACTATCACTCAGGACTCGATGAAGAAGTTGTGACCCAAATGTTTGAGAGATATGATGCCTACATGAATAGGGTAGGGGAAAGCTCACATCAAGCCACATGATAGAAGTAAGTGTAGTAAATGGGGAGTGACAGGGTTCACTAGAAAACAAAAGAATATCTTTTATGTTTCATCCAAGTGTCATTACACGGTTCCCATTTTGTACCTAGCCCAATCAGAAGTAAAAGGGAATATTTTTTAGTTTACAGATGCTTCTTCTACAAAATTTTAATTACGAGGAACAAGGATTAAAGTAGATGCTTTTGGGGAAAAACATATATAATAGTAATATGTCTATGAGGGTTTGTCCTCATACTAGGGTTTTTTTTTGAAACTTTTGCAAAGAACAAAGATTTGATATACATTACTATGATACCGCTTATCTATTTCCTAGAAGTACATTTTAAGTTTTCTACTCTTTCAAATTCAGAATGTTAAGATGATTACAATGTATAGTCATTAACAAGTATTGAGATCAACCATTTTTTTGTTCCCTTTTCATAATTTGGTGGATTTTAAATGAAATTTTTCTATGGTTTTAGTTTCTATGTTTTGGATGTTTTTTTTCTGCAATTCGTGTTTGTTTCTTCTTTTAAGTTTACTAGGCATGTCCTTAGTGATTAAAATTTGGTAATTTATTTGATATTGTGTTGTGAGATTTTACTTTATAATATTGAATACAATTAAAAAATACTTCCTAAAATCATTTTGTCGATAGATCTTTGTAAGATTTTGAGTGTCTCTTAGGCGTATGTGATTATAAGCAAGAAATATTTTGTCATAATATGAGCCTTTGTGCTAAATGTTTGAGGATTGTGTGAAATATTTTTCTTAATTGAGTATCAATGAATGCAAATATTTTTTTAAGTGAAAATTGTGATGAATTGATGAATTGCTCTTTATTTTCTAGAGTGGTGTATGTGTCTGAACAAGTACTGTGAGTACTATCATTTGAAGATCTATCAATTTGTGAATCCTCCATCCTCATAAAATTTTTTTGAGTCTCATCACACTACAAATTTTTTTCTCTCATCATCCTGTTATATCATTTGAAAGTATCATTGAAAGGAAACATTTATTTTGCTTCATCCTTCCGTAATCATGCAAGAGAAAATAGAACTTTCTACTATCTAGAGTAGCCTAAGTTCTACTCGAGTGACATTTTCATTTCTTAGTGTGACAACTTGTAGGAGTTAAATAATGCATATATTGACCATGTTCACTCTATACTAGTACTTAAATACCAAAGAAAACATTGAAAAACCATGAATGTGTCTATCCTTTTTACAAATACAGCTTTCAAAGTGGGCTCTCTCGGCTTGGTACAAGGAAGGACCTAAAGCAATAGGGAAGGTCATTCCCTTTTGTACATGTCACCTGATCCATCTAAGGTTAGGTCCAAACAAACTTGTCAGACTTCTTCCCTGGATACAAACAACATACATTTCTAGTCTGCCATCCTCTAAGTCCTTCAACTCACCCGTTGAAAATGTTTGGCCCCTAGTGGTGTAATTTTGGGTACCAACACGCTTCTTAAGTGCCATTACGAGAACTATTTCCAAAATTTAGAAAAATACATGTCTCTCGGTAATTTTTATTGCATATCTAGTTTAAATGCATGTTTGTAACCCAATCCTTTGTTAAGTTTTACAAAAATAGAGCATGATCCATACTTGTTTGCTCTATATTTCCCTTTTACAAGGAAGCTTTCCATTAAATTTGACTTTACTAGGAAAATCTTGAAAAAACCCGTAAAGATTTGTAAATCTTTGTTCATTTATGTATGAAGCTATCTTCTAGTAAGTAATTTCATATAATCAACACATCTAGGGTGTAAAATCCTAGTGACGCCTTTATCCTTTGTGAGAATTTTTGTAAGAACTAATGCAAAATATTTAAATATTAGTTTTTAATTGACAATTCCGTAAAAAATTTGGAAGGAAAAATATCCTTTGATAAATTAGATCATGCTAGAAGATTGTTCCCGAGTTGGGAAAGAATAATTCAAGAAAAACAAGTCTGGAAAGTCTTAGGTGATCAAAGATCGAGAGAAAATTGTACATATCGGTGAAAGTGATCAACCTTTAGTGGAATATTATTCCAACACCTCGACAGGCTTCTAGATCAAGTAGTCCTTGTGCCAATTTTTATTCACCAACTTAGGAGGGACCTTCATTTACAACTGATCAGGGTATTATTTGACTCTCTCCTTTATTGATTAGAAATAATAGAGTATTTTGTGAAAAATAATCATTAAAGGATCAATACTTTGAAGATCATACTCCATTGAACCGAAGACCCCTAGTTCCTAATCGATTTAACCCTCCTGTTGGAACACCTCCTCAAAATAATATGGCGAATCCACCCAAACCTCCATTTATAGTGAATAATTATAAGCACATAGATTTTCATGGAATGGTTGGCTATCCAAATGAAGTTCCCCATGAAATCTGAAATAGATTGCAAAGATTTCAAGGGAATAATGCTATAAGTGGGGATCAACATCTTAGACTCTTCTTGAATGCTATGGAAGATTTTGAAATTGAACATGAAGATGTGTATGTAAAATTATTCATACATACTTTAGATGAAGATGCTAGGAATGGTACAATTTTTTCTGAAAATTCAATTGATTCGTGGTTAGAAATGAAAAATGCCTTTAAGTTACAATATGGTGACAAAACCGATCCTATATTCATTCTGGTTGAGTTTGAGAACATAAAGAAAAATCCTAATGAAATTGTCTAGGATTTTAACACCAGTTTAAAAAAATTTGGCAATACTTCCCGTGAATTTGAGACCTAGTGATGATTCATGTCTAATTAAATATTCAGACACTTTCAACAAAAAAGCAACTTATTACCCAAGAGATAAGAATTCTAGAAATTTAAGGCAAGATTTTACTACGGCAAAGGTAAAATAAAAAATAATATTAAAGTAACTGGAAAACCTCCAAAGAGGGAGGGTTTCAAGTTAGTAAACCTAGAAAAACTCGATAATGAAATCATTAGAGCTAGAGGAATTAGTTAAGACCTTAGTAGGGGAAGTTAAAGAAATCTCTTACAAACTTTTTATATCCGAGAAAGGCATAGGGGAAAATCCTCAAGCTAAATATCAACCTCAAGGAAAAAATAAATTTGGGAATCACCCTAGAGGTGATCATAGAGTTGATGATAGAGGAAAGGGACCCATGGGGTTGGGGAGCAAGCAGCCAAACCACAGAGAAAATAAACTAGTACTTGATCCATTAACTACTGGGGTATCTTTGGTTGAAGAATATCACGTCATTGACTGGTGTGATAAATGTTTTCTACCACATTCTCCTTGTAACTCTAATACTCATGAAGATGTTAATGTTGAAGCTTCTTTTGGTGATTTTTTCATGTTGGAATGTTTTGACACTATTCAACCAAGGGCTACTTCTATTGAATTGTTGGGTAGAAGGACTATCAAATCATTTTGGAATTGTTTAGAACGGGTATCTTTTTCTCCTCATACTACTAATATTGATATAGACATGGTTTAGTATTCTTTTGAGTTACCTAACCATGATTTTGAATATCTGAGGGCTTTAATGATTAAAAATTATGATGGAGGTACCCCTTATAAAGAAGACATGCAAATTTTGATGAACGCTACTGGGTTTCTCAAGAAAAGGATTATAACCTTTGTAGCAAATTGGTTAAGGTACCTGCTCTCAGTATTCAAAAAATAAAACACATGTGTTGACCAATATCCATAAGAATGTCCCCAAGAAAGATGTACCAAAAAAGGCCCAGTGCTTGCTAATAAACCAAATACCACTAATTTTGCTCTGTTGAAAAAGATCTCATCCCATCGTAGAAACAACAATTACTCTATCTCCCAAAACGACTTTTCCCAAGTATGTCACCTGTGATTTGGTTTAAATTTTGAGTCAAATTAAAATTATAGTGCCTATTGTTGAGTTGCTCAAGATCCCTGAGCATATAAAAAAATCTTTTGAATACTTGGGATTCAAAGAAGAGACAATGGTTATGAACAAATATGTAAATAATGTGGATGTTTCATCTACCATAACTGAATTGGAAATTCCTCAGAACAAGAAAGCATGGGGGAATCCCCGTGAGGTATACTTAGGTACTTCTTTGGTAGAATCTCAATCAGATTTTGATCCATTTTTCAACTCTTTTATTATCGGTGATAGACTTATTCATAATTTCATGTTTGATTCGGGAGCTTTGTGCAATTCCATGCCACTTAGAAGTTATGAGTTAATCGAGCATAAAACAAATGGGAGCATTTGGAAAGTTTCACGCCATGGATTCAAGAGAGGTTCCAGTTAATTAATATGTGAAAGGGATAGTTGTTTAGTTGGAAGCTTATCCAAGCAAGTACTTGACCATGAATATGGTTATTGTGGATTGCCCCGCTAAATGGGGTATGCTATTATCAATGAAATGGGCTTCTGACATGGGCGAAAGTGTACATATGGACATGTCTTATGCCACCATATATATAGAAGGAAAGTTTGTAAAATTACATGGAGAGAAAAATATGCTCCATATCATTGAAGATCCTGTGAATGCCTCCTATGAGGTATTATTTGTTAACACTGATTTGGAAAATTTTATAGGATATGCTGATTTTGAAGATCAATGTATAAATATTCTTACTCACTTACAAGATGCGGGTATTCCTTGGACCATGATATTTGATGAAGCATGCTCTTCGTGGGGAGTGGAGCTGGAATATTCCTCACATCCCCAGAAAAAGAGTATCACAATTTCTCATTCAAATTAAATTTTGAATGTACCAATAATATTGTAGAATATGAGGCATTGCTCCTAAGATTAAGAGTTGGTTGGAAACATTGAATTAAATACCTCATTGTTAAAGGAGATTCTAAGTTGATTGTGAAGCAAGTAAGAAAAATGTATGCAACTAAAAATCAACGGATGAAACAATATAGTCATGCAATTTGGGATCTTGTTGAGATGTTTGATTTAATTAACTTCTTGTATCATGAAAGGACTTAGAATGTGGCAATTGATAAATCGGTCAGAATTACATCACACTTCTCTAACTATATAGTATCTCCATTTTGTAACTATGATGTTGAATTATTGGCTAGACCATTAGTGCCTGATAATGTCAAACAATGGAAAGTATTTGAAGATGATGATCGAGATACACATATTTATGAAGAGTAATGATGAATTCACCAATCAACATATTGAAATAGAACCCATGGTCAACTATGTGATCGAAAGAGACCCTCTTGTTAGGTAAAACATAGTTTACCTAGGTTAATTTAGCATAGGTAAGTTAATTATTACATTATGGTAAGTTGTTATGGTTTGGTAATAAACCATATTTTGGCAGAAATTGGGAATAATATTCTGTAGCATGTTTTTGTCATTTTTATAGTTGTTATATGATTAGATATTGTTATAACCATATATTTGGAGTTATGTGAACACGTTTTTGTATTATTTTTGCATAGTTGAACTCCCTATTTGTCTGCAAATGGATCACAATTCCTATAAGAATTATATCCCATCCTTTGTAATATAATTTTCCGAACATCAATAAATTAATTAGGCTTTCATCCTTATTTCATAACTACATTTGGTACTAGAGCAGGTTAATTTGGACCCGTGAGAAGAAAATGTGTGGAAAGAGAGCAAAAGAGATAGAGGAGGAGAATCATTTATAGTAGTTGGAGAGTCGGTGCAACCTTTTTCCCATCTTTGCATCCCCACAACCTCCCAAATGTTCCATTCAAGGTGTTTGAACGTAATGTTTTTTTCACAGTGTAGGGTGCACCAAAATATTTTTGCTGCGGAAAAGAAATTGAAAAAAAATATTTTTCCCCATTAGGGGTGTTACCTCTCAAATTAGAGGTGCATTTTGTCTCTGCTAAAATAGTAGACTCTTTAGTTTTTGAGGTTTGTTGAGCCTTTGCATTGACCCCCACCGAGTTGTCATAGATATCCTAAGCAAGCTAAAGGAGTCAAGCATCGAGTTGGTTGGTTAAAAATATCTACACGAGTTAAGCTACTTTAGAGTCAAGCTGTGTCTATCACCCACTCCCATGCAAATAAGCCAAGCCACAACCGAGTTGTGCATTTGATTCAAGCCGAGACCTCCTTACATTGGGAAAATTTATCCGACACCGAGCCACTTAATATATTGGGTGAGCCATGTATTTGCATATGAGCCTTCAAAAACTAAGTTAGAAGCAAGATCCCCTAACTCCTATGACCAAGATATTCATTCAAGTGGTTGATTTGTAGTTGAATCATCCAAAAGCCATTCGAGCACCATGGATTCTATTTGAAGACCCTTGTCCAAGTTGGAATGAATCTAGCCTTGGTGGGTCGTGTTGGCATTTTTTGGTTGACTCTATCCATCCGAGTTCCGGTGACCCTGCAACAAGCACAAGTAGAGTTAAACAATTCAAAGCACAACAAAACAAACAAGAAAATGGTCGATGGGATCAATAAAGGAGCCACTTAGGAAATCAAACAAAACAACGGTTTCAACAAAAGAAGTGGATAAACAATTAAAATGACAAATGATTTCATTCCAAAGGAGATAGAACTCGAGATCCATTTTTACTGATTAACCCTATACTACCTAACAACCACAAGTTTTCATATGGAATCCTCATCAGCACCAAATCATCTCTATTAAAGGTTCAAGGCTTAAGTTTTGGTTCGGCTTAAATAAATTTTCTTCATTTTCAATGCTTAACGCTATAGGGGCGATGTTGGATAGGTGCATTACCTTAGGTATGTGAGGTTCTCCTGGTTTGACCCCCACCCAAACCATAGTTTTTAAAACATATTAAATTTAGCGGTGAATTCGGTGCATCACAAAGTTAGTGGCCAAAAATCCCACTAAATCACTTAGTCGACCTAATTGCCCACCTAAAAATAGAGGAGAAAACCCTAGTTTTGGGGTAAAAACATTTTTCTCCCATTTCACTAAATTTTTCATTCTCGAGAATTTTTTTCTCTAAAGTGGGGACATCAAAAACTACAATTTTTAACTATTTTTTTATAGTTTCTAAACTTTGACATATTAAGCTTTGGAGGCCACTAGGGCCTTGAAAAAAAAAATTTTTCCCCGCATTCAATTTTTTTGGCATTTCTATGTAATACTTTATTTTCAATGTATTGTACTAATTTACAGGTTGTCATATTCAACCAAAAACTTTGTAATGCTAAAAAAGGGCAAAGAATCGTAATCAAAATTAGTGTAATTTGGTTTTGTAACACTCATGAGATATTTTAATCTCTTTCGCATTGTTTGGTATAAACAATGCCTCTAGGGACGCACTTACGGGTAAAGCCGTCATGACTACTATTGCACTTAACACATAACATAGCTGCAACAACATCATCTGGGCATCGAACCTTTAAATCGATGAGGAGTAACAAGGTTATGGTGCACACACTTTGAGCCCTCCCATCTGTCTGTGAATGATTGCATGATGTAAATACGGTTCTTCAAAAATTATACAAGTATATAGAGAAGTTACGCACGCGTGTGAGAATATTTCTTTAAGATAGTGTCAATAATCACATAAAACCCTTTTAGTAAGACTATCTTGGTACCACATATAAAATTATTTCAAGTACGTTAATGCCTCTTTCATGTACTACCGATTATATTGAAAGGGTGAGCTTCTTCCATGTACCAATAGGTATATCGAAGGGCACGTATATAGAAAGGTTCATTATCGATGCATGATGGTATATAGATTGGGAGACCATATACCCGGAGTGATAAAATCCATACCCTTTATTAGTTAATTATGAAAAATGGGCACTAATGCCCCCAAGTTTTTTCTTCCAGATTCTCAAATTCTAAGAGGAGATAACTATGTTTCATGGAAGATGAAAATCAAAACACAACTTGAGTTTAAAGAGATTTGGAATTTTGTGGATGGTTCTGTAATCAGATCAGCAACTGATACAACCCAACAACAATAGTTTGATAGATCCAATTAGAAGGCCAAGTTGATAATCTTGTTTGTAGTTTCTAACGATGTGCAACCCCACATTTGATATGCCAAATTAGCCAAAGAAGCATGGGATAAATTGAGCACAGTGTACGAGGCCAAGAATAAGAATATAATACTAAATTTGTAGAGTCAATTACACACACTAAAATTCAAACAAAATGAGAAAATATAAGCTTTCTTAAGAAGAGTTGCAGAATTGAGGGATTCACTTCTAGCCCTGGGAGAGGAGGTCACTGATAAATCTCTCATTCCCATTTTCTTGAGAGCACTCCCTCCTTCATATCAAATTTTTGTGATGACACTCAACTTGTCAGATTAGATAGTTAGCTTTGACAAGCTAGTGAATTTACTGCAACAAGAAGAATCTATGTACAACAAAGATGATGAAGAGGAGCAGGCACTTTCTTCTCATCAAAAATGGAAAGGAAAAGGAAAAAGAAATCTCATTCCTCTCAAAATTCCCAAACACAACATCAGCATGGGGACAAATAGAATAAGAATAAGAATAAGAATAAATGTCCTATTTGTAAAAGAGGACATGATATAAAATATTGTTGGTTCAATACATATAAGAAAGGTTCATCAAGTCATTCTGGACCTCAAAATCAGCAATCTCATAAGGGAAATTCAAACTACAATCAAGGGCAAAAGAAGGGGAACTGGAGAAGAAAACCCCATCAGCAAGGAAATATAGCTGAGCAAGAAGAACATTATGATAATGAAGACTTCTTTTACACTTCTCGATCAAGTGAACCTTCCACGCCATCTAGTGTTGTTTGGTATGTTGATTCAGGACCCACTTGACACATGAATGGGAACAAAGATGAGTTTACCACAATGAGGGACACACCTTCAAAAACCATGTTTCATTAGGTGATGATTCTTTGTACACAATACAAGGGATTGGGAACATTTCTCTACCTCTTGATTCACGAAATTGTAGAGTATCGGATGTATTATATGTCTTTGGGTTAACAAAAATCTCTATCTATTAGTAGATTTATTCTAGATCACAATCAAGATTGAATTCGATAGTCATTCTGTAAGAAAGTGTCTTTGATTCAAGATAAATCAAGAGGATTAATTTTTTTGCAAAAGCCTCTAATGTGGGATGTATGTTCCATCTTGATTTTTTCCTAAGAGATGATCAAGAACTTGTGGCTAAGAATTCTTCATTACACAACAGGTTGTGGCATTAGATACTTGGTCACTTCAGTTTCAAGTATCTTGAAACACTTCTCCGGTATAACATGGTGAGAGTATTTCCATCTCTCTAGAAGGATATAGATAAGTTTCCTAACTACCAGGAAGGAAAACAACATAGAGATTCATTCCAGAAGAGTACTTATCAAGATCATGATAAGATTTATTTGGTTCATACCAATCTTTGCGGTCTATGTAATCGATTCATTCTAGATTTTAGTACTTCATGCTTTGTGTTGATGATTATTTAATAAAAATGTGGATATATTGTCTTCGTAAGAAAAGTGATGCTTTTGATACCTTCAAGAAGTTCAAAGTGGCTATAGAGAATGAGATTGGTCACCACATCATATCTCTCTCCGCTTATATTGAGGGGGTAATTAACCATTAATGAGTTCAAATCCTACCTTCAAGCTCATGAGATTTGTCAAAAAATACCTCCTCCACACACATCGTAGTAGAATGATGTTATTGGGAGAATAAATTGTACTATTATGGAAATGGTGCATTGCATGATGGATGACTCTAGAATAGCGAGGAAATTGTGGGATGAAGCAACAAAGACAATTGTATATTTGTTAAATAGAGTGCCCACAGTTTATCTTGATGGAGTAACGCCATATGAAGCATGGTCAAAGTGGAAACCATTTGTTGCACACCTTAGAGTATTTGGGTGCAAAGAAAGCATGCACATACCCAAGAAAAATAGAAATAAGTTGGATATGATGACATAAACTCATCTTCATTGGTTACAGTGAAGATACTCTTAGGTACAAATTGATGGATCTGAAGAACCAGGAAAGTCTACACCAGCAAATATGTTGAGTTTTTTGAGAAGAAGGAAGTATAGAATCCTCCTATAGACTCACCTGATGTAGATATTCCACCTTTTGTAAAAATAGAAGCTGATGTTCCCGTAAAAGATGACAATGATGATAGGGATGATGGTGATGATCAGATAGAACCATGATCCACAGGAGCAGTACAACGTATGCCCAAGTGGTATACTAGCATGATACGAGATGCAAAATTGGATGTTCCACTAGATACATCCACCACTGGACCAAGGACTCAAAGTAAAACACGAGAAG
Organism: Taxus wallichiana var. yunnanensis; assembly: GCA_018340775.1. Classification (NCBI taxonomy): domain Eukaryota; kingdom Viridiplantae; phylum Streptophyta; class Pinopsida; order Cupressales; family Taxaceae; genus Taxus; species Taxus wallichiana. The sequence continues at coordinate 10,127,075 of CM031234.1, forward strand.
AAGTAAAATTTTCTTTAACGAGTAGAGTTATTGAATTTGATGAGTCGTCTAAAGTCCAGAAGCTCTACATGATCAAAATCTTGGAAATATGCCATGGATGCTGAGCATTCTTTAGTGATGAACAAAAACACTTGGAAACTTGTCAATTTTCCACCAAGGAAGAAACCCATTCATTATAGATGGATATTCAAAATAAAGTATAAAGCATATGGGACCATAGACAAGTACAAACCAAGACTGGTAACAATAGGGTATACATAGAAGGAAGGCATAGACTATGAGGAGAAATTTTATCCCACAAGTAAGATCAAAATGATTAGCATGATCTTTGTTTTAGCTTCACGCTTTGTTGGAAAGTCCATCAGATGGACGTGAAAAGTTCCTTTCTAAATAAAGATCTACAAGAATAAGTATACATGATTCAACCTAAGGGATATGTCATACCTGGAGAAGAAACAAAGGTATGTAGACTTAAGAAATATCTGTATGGCCTTAAATAGGCACCTTGGGCTTGGTACATCAAAATAGATGAGCATCTCATACAACATGGATTTGTTAGAAATCCATATGATCCCAATCTCTACCTCAAAAATCAAGGGGGTAGATTGTGATTGTTGTTGTCTATGTCGACAATCTATCCATCACTGGAATTTCACCGAAGATGATCGATGTAATGAAGAAAGATCTTAACTAATCATTTGACATGGCATATATCTCGGGTTGATGCACTACTATCTTGGATTGAAGCATGGCAAAAGAGAATCACATCTTTGTTTCTTAGTTGAATTATACCAAGACAACAATTGATAAATTTAGGATGATGGATTACACACATATTAGTACACTTATGGAGAACATATTGCAATTACCTCATTCAGATCCATCTCCTGTGATAAATGCAACTCTTTATCAACAGTTGATTGGGAGTCTCATTTACCTAACCTACACTAGATCAGATATCAGCTTTGGAGTGAGCTATCTATCCAGTTCATGTAGGGACTTAGAGTTTTCATTGGAAGAAAACCAGTGTGAATCTTGAGATATCTCGAGGAACAATAGATTTTGTCTAGAGTACAAGAAGAATGACAAATTCTTCTTGATTGGATATTTGGATTAAGATCATGTAGGAAACATTGATGATAGGAAATCTACTTCAGGATTTGTATTCTTTTTGGGATTAGAAAAATATCATGGGGAATCAAGAAACAACACTTTGTTTCTCACTTTTCCATAGAATCCAAATATCATGTTGCGAAGTGAAGTTGTTTCATGAAGCTGATATGGCTACGTCACATACTTGAAAGACTTGGAATACCACAGGAAAAACCAACCAACTTGTATGTTGACAATGAAGGTGTTCTCAAAATTTTTAACAATCTAATTTTTCATGAGAGAAAAAAACACACATGAGGTACAAGTTCATTTCATATGCGAGCATGTCTTGAAACACAACATACAACTTCAATTTTTTCCAACAACTGAACAACAAGCATATATCTTCACAAAGTCACTTGCATGTGATAAATTTGAGTTGTTTAGAGAATTCCTCTCCTCATCCCTTGAGGTAATGAAAAATTAAGGGGAAATGTTAGGTAAATCATAGTTTACCTAGGTTAATTTAGCATAGGTAAGTTAATTATTACATAGTGGTAAGTTGTTATGGTTTGGTAATAAACCATATTTTGTTTGTATTTGGGAATAGTATTCCAAAGAACATGTTTTTGTCACTGCTATTATAGTTGTTATATGGTTATATATTGTTAAAACCATATATTTGGAATTATCTTTACACAGGTTTGTATTATTGTTACATAGTTGCAAAATCCCTATTTGTCTCGTGTGGCTATACAATTCCTATAAGAATTACAACCCATCCTTTGTAATATGATTTTCTCAAACATCAATAAATTAATCAGATTTCGTTCTTATTTCATAACTACACCTCTTTGGGAAAGAGGTGATCCAATTGAAAACAAATACAATTCCCAGAGGATTTTTACCCTTGAATCCAATTTTGACATCTAGCAATAGGGTGATCAAAATGCCCATTTCTATTTCCAGAGATATTGAAGAATGTAACTCGGGGACCCAAGAAAACCCTAGGAAGGTGTGGTTGGGTTGCAATATGAGTAAAGAAGAAAAGCAAGCTTATACTAAGTTGTTAAGAGAATATCAAGATTGTTTAGCCTGGTCATATTCTGAATTGAAAGCCTATAGAGAAGATCTATTTCAACATGAAATACCTCTGGAACCCCATTCTAAACCTTTTAGGTAGAAACAAAGACCCATCAATCCCCTCCTTTCCCTCAAGATGTAAGAAGAGTTGATAAAGTTGAGAGATGGAGGAATCATACAACCTTCTCTAGATACTCTTTGTGGGTGGAAAATCTTGTTTCATCCACAAAGAAAAATGCAGACATAAGGATTTTTGTGGATTTTAGTGTGGTTCATTTTAAGACACCCCTATAAAATTGAAGGTGGAAAATACCTGGCGAATATCCCCGTAACCACTTTCAGCGAAAGGCGAATTTGACAGTATTAAAAAACAAAATTTTCGCCTGGTTTTTCAAGGCTAAATCAGAATCCTTAAAGACGCACGTCACAGGCGCGACAATAGCTCCTAATGACGTGCGACACTGGAGCGACACTAGATCGTAATGACGCGCGACATTGTAAACAAATGACGCGCGACACAGTCACAAAATGACGCGCGACATTGTAAACAAATGACGCGCGACATTGTAAACAAATGACGCGCGACATTGTAAACAAATGACGCGCGACATTGTAAACAAATGACGCGCGACATTGTAAACAAATGACAAATGACGCTAGCGACATATCGTGAAATAAATGACGCGCGACATCGTAAACAAATGACGCGCGACATCGTAAACAAATGACGCGCGACATCGTAAACAAATGACGCGCGACATCGTAAACAAATGACGCGCGACATTGTAAACAAATGACGCGCGACATTGTAAACAAATGACGCGCGACATTGTAAACAAATGACGCGCGACATTGTAAACAAATGACGCGCGACATCGTAAACAAATGACGCCGCGACATATCAGCAAACAATTGACGCCAGCGACATTATCAGAAACAATCGACGCGCGATATTAGAAATCAAATGACGCGCGACACTCTAATCAAATGACGCGCGCCACTCTAGACAAATGACGCGCGACACTATAACCAATTGACGCGCGACACTATAATCAAATGACGCACGACACTGCTTCCTATTGACGCGCGTCATTTGAAGCAAATGACGCGCGTCAATAGGGGCAGTGACGCCTATATCTAGGTTATAAATACCCTTATTCCGCTCATTTTCTCGTTTACGTTTTCCTATTCTTGAATTTTTGCAGGTCGAAATCTTCTTCAAAGACGCAATTTCAGCTACAATGTCGACTTCACATGCCTCCCAATTGCAAGTTCAGCAAGAAAATGAAGAGAATCCAAGTCAATCGATTTCCAAGATAACCTACAGGAATCCCTTATGCCCTCACATCCATACGGCTTTAAGGATGTCTCCAGAATATCAAGGTATAATAGAAGAGTGTGGATTTACCGGGTTAGTTAATATGCCCCATTTCGAAACAGATCCCGATATTTTGAATTACCTTCTGTCATGCTACAATTCAGAGGACGGTATATTTTATGTGACTCTGAACGATGGCCACATGTTCCAATTCTCTATCGATCCGAATGACATACATCGGTTTACCGGCCTTCCTATCAGAAACTTACCAAATGTTACAACCAAAGCAACACTCGTGGAAGAAAACAAGAAATTTCTCGAATCAAAGTACGGTTTCCATGTTGATTGTAAGTAATTTATTCTGTTTTTTATTCTGTTTTTTATTCTGTTTTTTATTCTGTTTTTTATTCTGATACAATTTGCTGTTATAAATTGATGCTAATTTTCACTGTTTCGCATTTGCAGCCCATGTCAATAAATCCAGGCGTGGTGTAGATACACAATCAATTGCACACCACTTTCTTGCTGCACTTATTGCATTTTTTCAAGCCAAAATTGTTATGCAGGGTCGCCAAACAGATATCCCAAATTGGGCCATTGCATACATTTGTGCCACTATCTCAAAACAACAATTCGATTGGTGCACATTTATATCAAAAAAAATTAGAGCTGACATATCAAATTCGAAAATGTCAGAAAAACCTTTCATTTATTCAACCAACTATCTCCTCGGCTTCTACTATGAGGCACTTTTAAATTTAAAAGCTAAAGAAATTCCTACTTGCTCTGATGAGGCTTTGATGAAATTCTCAATTCCATTTGCAGAACAACAGGTATAAACTTTTTAGTTTGTAAATTGTATTACAATTTTCTTCATTACAGTGCGAAGTTATTAAAACTTAAATTTTAATGTTTTGCAGAGAAGATATCTTGAAGCCATTCCCAAAAAAAAAAAGATGTCGAGAGGAAGAGGCCAACTACACGCGGAGGCTTCGGGGGACTCCCATTCCGAAATGGAAGCTCACTCCTCTCCAGACCCTCAACAATTTGAACTCGTTAAACGCCAGAGAAGTAATACATTCTCATATATTAATTACAAATTCCAAAGTTGCAGATTTATTTTTCAATTTAAATTTTATCAAACTGAATTGACAACACTTAATATTGATGAATAGCAGGGACTATGGAACCTTCTTCCCCAACTCACTCAATACAGTCCCATGCATTGATATCTTCAGAACAGCCACTGAGTACAACTCCTACAAGGCCACCCGTAGCACCGAAAAAAACAACCCCTCGACAACAAGGTACAATTTTTGTATAGAACGTTTAATTTCGTAGTTTTTAGTTTATGAAATGTTTTAATATTTTTAATTTTTTCTTGTACTTTTCAGCACATGTCAGTCATGAGCAAGCCACGGCACCGACACCCACTCAACCATTAATTTTTAAAATGCCAACCAGAGGAACAGTGAAAAAGACCATTGGTAAACGAATGCCTTTTGCTCCGGCCCCTAGTGGGACACTGAACCTTGACTCCTCGTTTCGAATTCCATCTCTCTCACTTGGTGGCTTGCCCAGTGCAACGGGCATATCTGTTTTGAACAATATAAATTTAGATGAAGATTATTTGGGCATTGATAGCAATGACCCAACTGGTTTTTTCGATACCCGCGAGATGATTCAAGGCCAGCAGGTATACTTCAGTCTTCAAATTTCAATTTTAATATTCTTTACAATTTTTAATTACATTCTGATTTATCTAAATCTAAATATTCAGTTTTCAAATTTATTTATCTAAATCTTGATTTATTTTTTCAACAACAGGATCAGCCCACCCAAAGACAGAAACAAGGAGCAGTTGATCTTGGTCATGGTGAAAGCCCCCACTCTTCTCCAGCAAGATCTTCTGCATCAGATTCAGAAAGTGAAGAGTTTCCACATTTTCCTTTGGAGAACCTAATTGGTAATGATTGTCAATCCCATGTCAGTGAGTTTATAATTCCTCAAATGCAACAGCTTATAGAATGGGAAAAAAGGGCTAAAATTCTTATCAATGAGATTATTAGTCGTTATGAAAATTATTGGCAAAGGGATAGTTTATACGCTGCAGTCCAGAATCAACCTGCAAAGATGGATTCCCTACTTACCCAAGTAAAATGTGGGACTGTCACTTTTAACAACGACTATAAAGATGGCATTTTAGATAAAGCACTAAACAGATTGGAAAATATTAGTGCCGAGGCCCAGGCATATTTTAACAAATGGTCAAAGGACAAGGATTTGGTATCAATCGCAAATGCCGAAAGAGATAGAGCGGTTGTAAGTACTATTACATTCTAACAATCATTTTTGTTAATTTGAAATTTTGAATTTACATTAATACTTTGAATTGACGTTACTCTTTTTGTGCAGTTGAAATATGAAAATTTGAAGAGTCAGGCGAAGGTTTTGCAAGTTCACTTGGAAACAGCAAAGAACAGCTTATCCGCAGCAAAAAATTTGAAGCAAAATATTGTTTTGGTTAACAAACAAAACAATACACTAAAGCGGATCATTAAAGAGCACGGTCTCGACCCTGACATCTTGTTCAAAGCCAAAGCAGTTGCTGATCCAAATTTGCTGTCTCATGGAGATGCAACAAATCAAGAAGAAAGAATTATAAAAAATCTGGACAGTGCTGCAGAAGATCTTATAAGTTCAGGGGTTATTTCTGCTGTTGGGGAAAGGGTTACAACCATAGTGGAAGAAGCCGTTGGGGAAGGGAGCAGAGTTGTACAACTGGATAAAGAAAAAGAGGGTTGAAAACTAGAAACTTTTATTATTATTGGGGAAACTATAAATATTGAGTTTGAAAACTTCTAATATTGAGTATGGTATTTGAATTTAATTATATACAATCTTAAATTTTGATTACATTAGATGGTTGTGAAAATTAGAAACTTTTATTATTGACTAAACTTTTAATATTGAATTTGAAAACTTCAACTATTGAGTTTGTACTATGCTATTTGAATTTAATTATATGGTGATTAGATGGTGATTATCATGAATTATATGTATGTTTCTTGTTTACTTGCATTGTCATGAATAGTATGTGGACGTAGATGATGAATGATGACAATTGATAATCAATGATAGATGATGATGAAATACGATGATCGATTTAATGTGTATAATCTAAAATTTAGTGCCTGAATATCTTGTGGGACTTTAATTATCTTTAAAATTATGTCGTGGGACTTTAATTGTATCTGTGGGGTTATACTGTCTATGAAAGTAGACTTAAGGTTGATAGGTTAAGAATCTCTGTTGTACTATGATTTTTCAACGTGTTGAGGACTTCAAAGTGTGTTTGGATTTTATGAATGACCTTTATCAGTCTAAAATAAAGATAGCCAAGTCAATGATGCTAAGGTCTAGCAATCTGTCCTGTTATCTAGTTGGTAAAGCTCAATCAAATGCAAGTTACTCTGTCAGTGCTTCAAGCTGACTCAGTCCTAGTTGGTGATGAAAATTCTCTAAAAGTGGTATAAGTGGTAATTGGAAACAGTCTCTTCCAGTACAAGAAGATTCATGGTGTATGGTCAGGTTATCTAAGATGAGCTTTGTAACTTTGTTTGACCTGAGGAGTGCAGTGGAAAAGTTTAAACAAAAAAAAGATCTTAAGAAAACTGATGGAACCAAGAAGGGGAAATTAATTGATGTTCCCAAACTTGATGCAAATCAAGCAGGAGGGAAGAATTCTGATCAATGTACTTTAATATTAACGGAGGGTGACTCAGCCAAGGCTCTTGTGGTTTGAATCAGGGAAATGTGAATATTGAATTTGGTAGTATTGTGACATGTTTCGACATCACTTTCCAATTTAATTTTTTGTTATTTTAGGTATCCTTATCCTATCAGGTGGCAGGAATATCTATTTTTTGGGAAGCTACCACTCACCAACAAATGGAGAATAAAGAGATAGTAAATAGAAAAAAAATCCTTGGTCTACAGGAAGATAAAATATATTAAAAATAAATAAAATATAATTCTAAGAAATCAAGAAAGAATCATCACTGGTAAGAAATTAAACATAATTGCAAATATGCTAGGATTTAGCTTACCTCTTGCGTATTAGATTGCTGTGAAATCATCAAGGGTAACGTGCTAGATCTTTGTTTCACATGACATTGTAGATGGAGGGGTGAGTTGCTTGACATTGTCAGTCCTGAGAAGTGCCAGCAACATCTTTAAATATATAGACCAACAATATCTTTAAAGGTCAAGTAAATATAAATATTATGTTGAAGAAGATACCTATTTAAAATTGAAATCATCAACGGTAATGTGCTAGATCTTTGTCTTAAAAAATTCAACACAAAAAATTGATTAGTAGATAGATGGGTGAGTTGCCTGACGTTGTCAGTCCCGAGAAGTAAAAGCTTCCTCGGACGGATGTCAACCCACGTTTTCAAAAAATAAAAATTTTGTATTTAACTAAATGTAAATACATACACCTGTAACATTTTTAATTATAACCAGAGTTGAAAAAATGAATAGTAACAAACAATAAGATTAAGGGGAAAAAGATACCTGCTTAAAGTTGAAATCATCACTGCCACTGGTAACAATATAGATCTTTGTTTTAAAAAAATCCAACACGAGAAATGGATTAGTAGATAGATGGGTGAATTGCCTGACATTTTTAGTATATAGACCTGTAACATCTTTAATGATAAAGATAAAAGATAGATAAAGAAGATACCTACTTAAAGTTGAAACAATCCATTATCAGTAGCTTCATCAAAGTCGATGTTGTCTTCTGTAGAATGTGACGAAGAGCCAACTACACTCTCAAGGTTAAGGGGAAAAAGATACTTGCTTAAAGTTGAAATCATCACTGCCATTGGTAATGAGCTAGATCTGTGATTTAAAAGAATCCAACACGTGAAATGGATTAGTAGATAGATGGGTGAATCGCCTGATATTTTTAGTATATAGACCTGTAACATCTTAAATGATAAAGATAAAAGATAGATAAAGAAGATACCTACTTAAAGTTGAAACAATCCATTATCAATAGCTTCGTCAAAGTCGATGTTGTCTTCTGTAGAATGTGACGAAGAGCCAATTACACTCTCAAGGTTGGGTATATTTGTACTTGTAGCTGTATTATTTACACCTCTTCTTTCGCAAAGGGAATTCCAGTGCGCAATTGCTCTGTCAAACGGAAAGGTTTCGAGGGAGTATCGTGAAACGTAACACCTCATGCAACTTTCCAGATTTTTATCCAACCTGTTTCTCAGTTTTGATTTTATAAATGACAATGCACTGAAAACTCTTTCATCCTCCACAGACCCCAAAATCATTGTCTGGCATAATTCATATAGTCTGAAATACTCACTGATATCTTCTTGTAAGATAGAACTTTGATAGATTCCTCTCCACAGCCTTGTAATAGCACCACTTTCAGAAGGTTGATCTAAATTCTTATATTGGTTCCTCATTGTTGTTGCAAAATTGGTTGGCCCCAAACTTTAATAAATCGGCATTCGATATACCTTTGATTTCCGTACCCTTGAGCTCGCGTCTTAGTAAATTGTTCCATTATTGTACCCATTGATTTATGGAAATGCTTCTTGACAAAGTCTGACGGCCACCTTCTACGTATTCCAAAATTGGATTCATCACACCCATGGCTTCCAAATTTTATCTTTACAGAAACGTTCCCTAATTTCTGACGACAAGGTTTCTGAAATTTTTTTAAGCTTTATTCTGGTTTCAACTATCACAGACTCAAACAAATTACGTGTTACAGGAACATCTTCTCGCTCCGAACCTGTAATATCTTGACGTCTTTGCAAAATGTGCATAGGTATTTCCTTCCCATTAACAGAGATGCATAGGTGATCGTGAATATTAAATCTCAAATAGGTGTTAGGATTTTTAAGATCTAATAAATCTCTCCAATTTTTAAAAACAGGTGCATCAAAACTATCCTGCGAACAATACAATATATCAAGACTTTGACATACCATTTTCCTCATCCTTATAAAATCCACAATATAGATCAATCTGCCCTGTGCATGCTTCATCAGTGTATTGATCTCCTTTAACATTGGAAGAATACCAAGCAATGTAAGCAAAGTCTCCAAATCAGTTAAGCGGAACAACAGGTCCCTTGCCCTATCAACTTCATGACGGTATTTGTGCATGAAACCAACCAATGAAGGATACTCCTCACGAACTCTGCATGCTGGTTCATACAAAGAGATCCATCTAGTCTCCACATCCTTCAGAAGTTTTTTGCCGTCTGTAATTCCAATTGCAAATTTTTGGAACTCCAGAAAACGTTTTGGGCTGCTTGACATATAGGCATGGAGTTCTCTTATTATGTCTTCTAATTTAGCAACATTTTCATGGTTGCTTACCATTTTATACGCTAAATTCATTCTGTGAGCCATGCAGTGAATTGGTAGCATATATGGGGCCACTGTTGTTTGTAATCTAACACAGAGCCCTGTTCGGTGACCCTGCATGACAGATGCACCATCTGCTCCAACGCATACCAACTTCGTAGCAATTTCATAATCAGTCATACCAGCAACATCTTTCAAATGAGAAACAACTATTTTGTATAGGTTTTCAGCATTGCAGTTTTCAACCATTTTCATAACACCCAACAGATGAGGTGTCCTTATATGATTTTCTAATGTATAGATGTGGATACATACCCATGCGGTGTTGTCGACTGCTGTCACTTCATCAATTGAAACAGAGATAAAGTTTGCTTTTTTTACATTCTCTTTCAAATCTTCCTTCTCTATCATCGAGAGGCATTTTGCCATTTCCCATCCACTACTCTCAGACCAATGAGACTGAGGTACATTCAGCATTCCGTTAAATTGATACAAAACTTTGAAATCAAGGAAATCGACATCGCCCTTCCTTTTTAAGTATTTGAAAAGAGTAGAGAATTGTATGAATTTTGCATGTAGATTTGTTTCTTTCATCTTACCAATATGTGATGTGATTGTTCCTCCCTTTTCCAACAGATGTCTGTGTTTTTTCTGCTCTGCCTCATATTCCGCTGCGTATCTGACATGCATGCACTCCTTTTCAGTTTTCCACCTATGTGTTTTGATTTTCTGGCCATCCGCCCCTGTTACAGTTAAATATTGTTTTCCACAATGTTTTTCTATTGTGTCGAGCTTCAGTTGCATTTTTGTTGCTTTCCCAATTTCCACGTACATATTGTACATGTACATTCACATGGGATTTCTTCAGAATTTGATGATTGTACAGGTTCAATAAATGGAAATTTAGCTGCCCAATCAAACTTGTATGTCCTGCCAATGGTCCACATATTCTTGTTTGTTTTCAATGCTTTACTTTTTTGAGTCGAATTTTGAGCAATATCGCAATCACCTGGTTTCCTCTTTCTTGGACCAGAGTTTGATATTGATTTCTGTCTTCCATTTTGCTCGGTGTTTTGTATACTGTGATATCTAGCTGCACTTAGTTGCACCCAACAGGAACAATATCTTCAAGATCGGCATATTATCGTAGGTTTCATTTGTTTGATTTGTGATCTGTGCATGAATGCATGTCCACCTCAATAATGCCTTCCACACGATCGATGTCGATTCTTTTGGTGGCATCTATATGATTGGTATTTACATTATCTGTATCCGCAGAGTTTCCAAAATACTTGAAGAGTGATTTCTGAGATTTCTTACTTACTTTTAGGTTATTCGTATTCTTTGAGGTGGCACCTTCCATTATTCTGAAAAGAGTCGTGCGTCAGCAAAAGAACCAAGAAGCGACTGCATCGGTCTCGAGGTCTTGTCGCGCGTGGCCGTCGATGTCGCGCGTCCAATCTTGCCCCACGTGTCGCGCGTCAAGCCTTCATCTGTCGCGCGTCAAGCCTTCCTCTGTCAAGCGTCAGGCCTTCCTCTGTCGCGCGTCAAGCCTTCCTCTGTCGCGCGTCAAGCCTTCCTCTGTCGCGCGTCAAGCCTTCCTCTGTCGCGCGTCAAGCCTTCCTCTGTCGCGCGTCAAGCCTTAGCCCAAGTCGCGCGTCAGTATTTCTCTTGTCGCGCGTCAATAATGCATTTGTCGCGCGTCAACAATCACAGGATAACAGTAATACGAATCTCTGGTGCAAAGGGTATGCGAGTTCAAATTTCACAGTATTGGTAATTTGGTAAGCTACTTGAGGTATACTACCCGGCGAATCAAATAGGTTTTTATAGGAGATGTTTTCAAATGAAGGCGAAGCCGACCCCCCAAAAAAAATATACTTTATATTTTAGGCGAACAGGACACCGACCCACTCCGAATAATTCGCCTTTTCAAATTTTCCTAAAATGAAATTTTCGCCATATTACGAATATTCGCATAAAATTATCCCCGATTTTAGGAATCTCAACAAGGCATCAATCAAAGATAATTATTTATTGCCAAATATGGATAATATGTTACAATTGGTTACAGGGTCTAAATATTATCAACATTGGATGAGTTTTCTAGGTGCAATCAAGTGGTTGTGAAGAAGACTAATAGTTCAAAATTGATTTTACCACTCCCTGGGGGACATGTGTTTATGTTAGAATGCCCTTTGGACTTATGAATGCTGGAGAAACTTTCTAGAGAGCTATGGATGTGGCTTTCTCTGGATTTATTAATGATTTTATAGTTGTATATCAAGATGATATAATATTTTATAAAAAAAAGAGGTGACCATTTGAGGCACCTAGAAAAAATGTTGCTCAAATGTAGAGAATATGGGATTTCATTGAATCCCAAGAAATGTCACTTTGGAGTCTAGAAGGTGAAAATTGTTGGGACATATTGTATCAAAGGAAAGAGTCAGGATATACCTTGAAAGAGTGGAAGTAATTGGTAAGGTGCCTATCCCTAAATCTAAAAAGGGAATTCAGTCCTTTTCGGTCAAATAAATTTTATCATGAGGTTCATCTCTAATTTTTCTAAGATAACTATACCATAACGAACATGATGATAAAAGACCAAGTTATCAAATGGGAGGAAGTAGATGTCAAAGATTTCACTGAATAAAAGAGGCATTGAAAAATGCCCCAGTGTTGGAAATTCCTAACTATAAAAAGGATTTTCAAATATTCTCTTTTGCATTTGAGAATACCATTGCATCAATATTAATGTAGAAAGATTAAGATGGAAATGAGATGCCTATTACTTTTTTAGTAAAGCCTGTAAGGGGGTGATTGAAATACACAATCATGGAAAAACAAGCTTTTACTTTGGTGAGGGCTACAAATTTTTTAGGCCTTACATCTTGAGTTCCAATATTGTGGCTTATGTTCCCCATACGATGGTTAAGGATATTTTATCAGAAATGGAAGTTTCCAGTAAAATATGTCGTTGGGTGAATAAGCTACAAGAATATGATATGGAAATACAAGACCACTAAATTGGTTAGAGGTTTGGGATTAGAAAAGTTAATGGCTGAAAGTAATTTGTAGGTTATGGAGGTAAATGTCATTGAAGAAGGTAGTATGGATCCCCATGAAAAGGTGAATAACTCAATTTGGTATAAGGATGTAATTTACTACTTAAAAAATTTGGAGTACGTCAGTCACTTGGATAAGAATTAAAGAAGAAAAAATCAAATCGGCATCCCGAAATGTGTCATGAATTATTTTGGCTTAACATGGAAAAATCTAGAAGGGGTGTTACTTAGATGTATAACCAAAGAAGAAACTCCAAAAATAATCTCATAATTCCATGGAGGAGTATGTGGGGAAATTTGCTAGAAGAGTAAATTGCTCACAATATTTTGAGAGAAGGATATTGGTGGCCCACATTATTCAAAGATATAACCATATCAGTTAGAAAATGTGAAAGTTACCAATGCTTATGAGCAAGACTAAAAGCTACGGTGCTTTACCCTTACACCAATATCGATCGAGGCCCCTTTTAAGTAATGGGGAATGGATTTCATTGGGGAGATATCATATTATTCTAGTGTTGGACATAAATGGATCTTGATTACTACTCACTATTTCACTAAATGAGTTGAAGCAAGTCCCAACAAAAAGGAAACTCATCAAGTGGTTATGGAATTTATTCTAAACAATATAATCTACTGATTTGTGGTTCTTACCAAAATAGTTGTAGACAATGCTATGAGCTTTAGGGCTAAACCACTTGTAGCTATGTGTAAATAATATGGCATCAACTTGAATTATGAATCAAACTATAATCCTCGGGGAATGGCCAAGTTGAGTCAAGTAATAAAAAGCTGCTCAAGATAATAAGAAGAACAACTGGAAGTTAAAAAAAAAGGAAATAAGGTGAGAAACTTAAATTTAACCTTTAGCGAGACCAAGTTACCACTAAAAGGGCTACTCGGAAGAGTCCTTTTGAACTATTTTATGGATTCCAAGATCTTTTCCCTTACATATGCATTTTTATTCTTATTAGTTCATGCATCAACTTGGAGATGAAGGGGAAGTGAATCCCCATGAAGAAAGGATGAATCAAATCTTTTAATTAGATTAGGAAAGAAGAGAATCTCATCAGAAGCACCTGAAGTTCAAGGAAAGGCTTAAAAATATATTTGATAAGAAATTAACCCCAAGAGAGTTTAACATTGGATATGTAGTCCTGCTATGGGACAATAAACATGAAGAAAAGGGCAAACATGGAAATTTTGATGCTCTATGGATGGGGCCATACTCTATTGATATCAGAATTGGGGAGCATACCTTTTTCTTAAAGGAATTAGAAGGAGATTTATTGGAATTTCCTATCAATGGTAGACATCTCAAGCACTTCTTGGATTAAGCTCACACAATCAAATATGAATTTTTGTTCGAGTAAAATTTGTATACTTTGTTATTTTTGTTTCCCTTTTGTGTTTTCCTAGTCCACAATGACTAGGTTTCCTAGATTTTCAGTCATTTGTTGTGCGTATCTATTTATAAGGCCATGTGTGTGCTTCTATTATGACTTCGTTGCCTAATGGATTAAGAAAGTTGGTTTGTATGCCAAAAATATTTGTATGGTTCTTATGACACTGCAAGGGGTGCCTTTCAGTCGAGCTGATGTTGGTGCACTTTAAACTTGCCCCTTTTTAGTCTAAAGTGTGCCTTCAAAAATTTTCATGTCTTAATTATAGAGGTAATTTACTGTATGAAATTTGTTCTGCAGCTAGTACTAATTCTTGCAAAGGTCCCCTAATATGTCGTCTTTTGTCAATCCTTTTTTAAATTACATTCTATGTCTCAACACTTGAAATTTGGTAGTGTATTATTGGTTTTCTTTAATACATCAAACTTAATTTGGAGGTTTGCAGGAGTAATGTAAAAATATGCAAGGCACAAGATAGTTCTGAAAGTCTGATAAAATACTCCAAGGAGCAGTCACGAAGAGTACAATGTAAAGTGTGGAAACATCCCCATTCCCAAAAAGAAAACATGTGTAAAGGTATTATTGGTGTAGGGAAATGAGCCTTTATTTTCCTAGGCTCCTTACACCCGATAAAGTGTAGGATGAAATTTTAAGTCCAGAACTTGAAGGAAGACATATGTTATCTCACCGATCAAAGTCAATGAATAAAAGGAAAGTAGTATGCGAAGAGAAAGGTCGGCAAGCTGAAAAAAGGGATCAAAGTCTCATGACTCTTTGGAGTGTGTAGTTGATAAAAACATACTTGAAGTCTGAATTACTCTGAGAAAATGAATCAAGTAGTATACATGGGGAAGATAAGGAAATGCATTTTGCATATTATAGTAACAATGTGCCTGTCATTTTACAAAAA
Source organism: Taxus wallichiana var. yunnanensis (assembly GCA_018340775.1). Lineage (NCBI taxonomy): Eukaryota > Viridiplantae > Streptophyta > Pinopsida > Cupressales > Taxaceae > Taxus > Taxus wallichiana. The sequence goes on from CM031234.1 coordinate 10,142,353, forward strand.
TCTTCCAAATATCATTGGAGGAAAAGGAGGAAGTTCATTAATACTCTAGCCTTATGGGAGTAAGGCCCATTAATGTAAAGGATTCATATGAAATAGATACACGATGATATGACGCGAAAATATTGCAACAATTAAAAGGATTGAAAAGTCAAAAATTATGAAAATTCCCTAAAAAAATCTTTGGCATTAACACATAAATTTGTGAGTCGTTAATAAGGTAACATATTTTGAAGCTATCAACATATATCCCCAAAGTTTTATGTTTTTAAGAGATAGTACTTGATGAATAAGAAAAGTGATAATTGAAAAAAGGATCATAGTTTGTTTCAGTGCCTCCTTGGTCAAGTTTTGAGTATTGATTGGAGTTTCGGTGGAAAGGTAAGTACATCAGTTCTTATATTCTTTGTCTTTTTGAGAAATAATTTAATAATTTTGGGGATTTTTCATAAAAAGAGTTGTGCTAAAGTTAGAATAGAATCATGAAGATCAGTGTGGTGCCCTAAAAAAAAAGTTCTAGCCTTAGTTCTCCTCTAGATAGATTCGCTGACTCTAATATTTTCTCTGTAGACTTAGAAGATTTTAAACAGAGGTTACACTCCCTGAAATAATTAATGCCATGACCCGGATAGCTAATAGTTTCATTGACCTCATTACTACTTTCCCTCCTGCTGCACCATGTCGAGAAATTCTATGGGTATGTGCCCAACATTATAATCCTCAAACCAGAGAATTCTGGGATGGAATAGGAAAGTTAGTTTTATCTTTCGAAGAACAAGTGTTTGATAGAATGTTGGGTTTTCCTCTATAGAGGGAAGAGGGGTAATCACCAAAGATTCACAGACAGAGCATTGGAAATATCATTCGAATAAGTGAACAAAATTCATGAATGACCATTGGTTAAATAATCATATGAACCTCTCCCTATAGAATAACAATAAATTTGAATAGGTTTAAATTCATAGAGGAGGTTAGAGATGTAAATACACTTTTAAACCAAGTAATGAGTATGGAATCTATTGTCTTCTTTCAAGAATGGATGTTCCAATTCATTCAGTGATACTCACAAAAAGAACCCTCTCCCATGGGCTGAAATCATAAGTAATTATATTCATGAACAAATGATGGGAGTTTCCCATATTTCTAGAAGAGAAAAGCCCGAATGGATGAGTTTTTCATGACTTCCTACCATTTTTACAACGTTTCTTTTCACAAATAATTTCCAAAATTATTGATGGAAGAAAAATTGGGAAATTCCAAGGTATATGGAAGAAAAAGAGGAGGGTATCAAGATAGTAAACCCGAGAAAAACCTCGAGATAAGGAAATCATTAGAGCTAGAGGAAGTAGTTAAGACCCTAGTAGGGGCAGTTAAGGAAATTTCTTACAAACTTGCTAGAGCTGAGAAAGGCATAGGGGAAAATCCTCAAGCTAAACATCAACCTCAAGGAAAAAATAAATTTGGGAATCACCCCAGAGGTGATCATAGAGTTGATGATAGAGGAAAGGGACCCATGGGGTTGGAGAACAAGCAGCCAAACCATAGAGAAAATAAAATAGCACTTGATCCATTGACTACTAGGGTATCTTTGGTTGAAGAAGATCACGTCATTGACTGGTGTGATAAATGTTTTTACGCCACATTCTCCTTGTAACTCTAATACTCATGAAGATGTTAATGCTGAAGCTTCTTTTGGTGATTTTTTCATGTTGGAATGTTTTAACACTATTCAACCAAGGGCTACTTCTATTGAATTGTTGGGTACAAGGACTATCAAATCATTTTGGAATTGTTTAGAACGGGTATCTATTTCTCCTCGTACTACTAATATCGATATAGAAATGGTTTTGTATTCTTTTGAGTTACCTAACCATGATTTTGAATATCTGAGGGCTTTAATGATTAAAAAGTATGATGGAGGTACCCCTTATGAAGAAGACATGCAAATTTTGATGAGCGGGCTAGTTACTCGGAAAAGATTATAACCTTTGTGCAGATTGGTTAAGGGACTTACTCCGTATTCAAAAAATAAAACACCTGTGTTGACCAATATCCCTATGAATGTCCCCAAGAAATATGTACCAAATAAAGGCCTTGTGATTGCTAATAAACCAAATACCACTAATGTTGCTCAAGTGGCAAAAGATCTCATCCCATCAGAAACATCAATTACTATGTCTCCCAATACGACTTTTCCCAAGTATGTCACCTATGATTTGGATTAAATTTTGAGTCAAATTAAAATTACAGTGCCTATTGTTGAGTTGCTCAAGATCCCTGAGCATAGAAAAAAGCTTTTAAATACTTGGGATTCAAATAAGAAACAATGGTTATATATAAAATGTAAATAATGTGGATGTTTCATCTACCATAATTGAATTGGAAATGCCTCGGAATAAGAAAGCATGGGGAATCCTGGAGGTATACTTAGGTATTTCTTTGGTAGAATCTCAATTGGATGTTGGTCCATTTTTCACCTCTTTGATTATCGGTGATAGACCCATTTATAATTACATGTTTGATTCGGGAGCTTTATGTAATTCCATGCCACTAGAAGTTACAAATTAATATATCATAAAAATAATGGGAGAATTTTGAAAGTTTCACGCCATGGAGTCAAAGATAGGTGCCGGTTAATTGATATGTGAAAGGGCTAGTTGTTTAGTTGGTAGCTTATCCAGGCAAGTACTTGACCATGAATGTGGTTATTGTGGATTTCCCCACTAAATGGGGTATGCTATTATCCATGAAATGGGCTACAAGTATGGGTAAAAGTGTATAAATGGACATGTATTATGCCACCATACCTATAGAAGGAAAGTTGGTAAAATTGCATGGAGAGAAAAAGATGTTCCATATCATTGAAGATCCTGTGAATGCCTCCTATGAGGTATTATTTGTTGACACTGATTTGGACAATTTTATAGGATATGCTGATTTTTAAGATCAATGTATAAATATTGTTACTCACTTACAAGATGTTGGTATTCCTTGGACCATGATATTTGATGGAGCATGCTCTTCGTGGGGAGTGGAGCTGGAATAGTCCTCACATCCCCAGAAAAAGAATATTATAATTTTTCATTCAAATTAAATTTTGAATGTACTAATAATATTGTAGAATATGAGGCATTGCTCCTAGGATTAAGAGTTGCTTGAAACACGAAATTAAAGTCCTCATTGTTAAATGAGATTCTGAGTTGATTGTGAAGAAAGTAAGAAAAATGTATGCAACTAAAAATCAATGGATGAAATAGTATAGTCATGCGATTTGGGATCTTATTGAGATGTTTAATTTAATTAACTTATTATATCATGAAAGGACTTAGAATGCGGAAATTGATAAATTGGTTGTAATTGCATCACACTTCTCTAACTGTATAATATATCCATTTTTATAACTATGATGTTGAAGTATTAGATAGACCTTCAGTACCTTATTTCGTCAAACACCTGGAAAGTATTTGAAGATGATTATCGATATAAATATTTATGAAGAGTAATGATGAATTCACCAATCAACATATTGATTTAGAACCCATGGTTGAACTATGTGATTGGAAAGAGACCCTCTTGTTAGGTAAATCATAGTTTACCTAGGTTAATTTAGCATAGGTAAGTTAATTATTATTGTGGTAAGTTGTTATGGTTTGGTAATAAACCATATTTTGTTTGTAATTGGGAATAGTATTCCCGTAGCATGTTTTTGTCACTATTATAGTTGTTATATGGTTATATATTGTTAAAACCATATATTTGGAGTTATGTGAACATGTGTTTGTATTTTTTTGCATTGTTGAACTCCCTATTTGTCTCGCATATGGATGTGTAATTCCTATAAGAAGTGTATCCCATCCTTTGTAATATAATTTTCCGAACATCAATAAATCAATTAGGCTTTCGTCCTTATTTCATAACTACATTTGGTACTAAGTAGGTTAATTTGGACTGTGAGAAGAAAATGTGTGGAAAGAGAGAGCAGAAGAGATAGAGGAGGAGAAGCATTTGCAGAGTAGTTGGAGAGTCGGTGCAACCTCCTACCCCATATTTGCATCCCCACAACCTCCTGTTCCATTCAAGGTGTTTGGAATGTAAATTTTAATTTTTTTGCACCGGTGCGGGGTGCACCAAAATAATTTTACCGTAGGAAAAGAAATTAGAAAAAAATATTTTTCCCCCATTAGGGGTTTTACCTCTCAAATTAGAGGTGCATTTTGTCTCTCGCTAAAATAGTAGAGTGCTTGTTTTGAGGTTTTTGATCCTCTGCGCATCGAGCCCCCACCGAGTTGTCAATAGATCTCCTAAACAAGCTAAAGGAGTCAAACATCAAGTTGGTTGGTTAAAAATATCTACACGAGTTTAGATACTTTAGAGACGAGATGTGTTTATCACCAATTCCCATGCAATCAAGCTAAGCCACCACCAAGTTTTGCATTTGATTCAAGTTGATACCTCCTTGTATTGGGAAAAGTTAGCTCACATTCAACCGCTTAATATATTGGGTGAGCTATGTATCTGTGTCGAGCCTTCAAAAATAAGTTAGAGGAAAGATCCCTAGACTCATGTGACGAGATATTCATTCAAGTGTTTGATTTGTAGTCGAATCATCCACAAGCCGTTCGAGCACCCCGAATTTTGTTTGAGACCGCATTGTCCAAGTTGAAACGAGTCCAACCTTGTATGGTCATGTTGGCATTTTTTTGGTTGACCTATCCATTCAAGTTTTGGTGACCTGCCTGCAACAAGCACAAGCAAAGTTAAAAATTTAAAGCACAAAAAACAAACAAAACAATGGTCGATGGGATCAACAGAGGAGCCACATAGAAATAAAAAAACAACGGTTTCAACAAAAGAAGTGGATAAACAATTAAAAATGACATTCGATTTCATTCCAAAAGAGATAGAACTCGAGATCCATTTTCTATGGATTAACCTAAACCACCCAACAACCACAAGTTTGCACATGGAATCCTCATCGGCAAGTCATCTCTATTAAAGGGTCATCAAGTTTTGGTTTAGTTAAATAAATTTTTCTTCATTTTCAATGCTTAGCGTTATAGGCGTGATGTTGGATAGGTGCAACGCCTTGTGTCCGTGAGGTTCCTCGGGTTTGACCCCACCCGAACCATAGTTTTTAAAACATATTGAATTTAGTGGTGAATTTAGTGCATAATGCCAAAGTTAGTGGCCAAAAATCCCACTAAATCGTTTAGTTGGACCTAAACGCCCACCTAAAAATAGAGGAGAAACCTAGTTTTGGGGTAAAAACATTTTCTCCCATTTCACTTAATTTTTCATTATGAGAATTTTTCTCTAAAGTGGGGACATAAAAAAATATAATGTTTAACTATTTTTTTATGGTTTTTAAAACTTTGACGTATTGAGCTCTGAGGCCAACAGGCCTTAAATTTTTTTTTTTTTTTTTCCTGCCATTCAATTTTTTCGGCATTTTGGATGTAATACTATATTTTTAATGTATTATACTAATTTATAGGTTGTCATATTCAACCAAAAACTTTGTAATGCTAAAAATTGGTAAAGAATTGTAATCAAAATTAGTGTAATTTGGTTATGTAACACTCATGAGATCTTTAGATCTCTTTCGTAGTGTTTGGTATAAACAATGCCTCTGGGACACACTTACGGGTAAAGCCATCATGACTACTACTGCAATTAATGCCTAATATAGCTGCAACAACATTTTCTGGGCATCAAACCTTTAAATTGATGGGGAGTAAAAGGGTCATGGTCTACACACTTTGAGCCCTCCCATCCGTCTGTGAATGATTGCACGACATAAATCTAGACACTGAAATTATCCAAGTATATAGCAAAGTTACACATGCATGTTAGAATATTTCTTTAAGCTAGTGTCAATAATCACATAGAACCCTTTCAAGATCAGTCTTGTACCACATATAAAATTATTTCAAGTACGCTAATGCCTTTTTCACATACTGCCAATTATATCAAAAGGGTGAACTTCTTCCATGTACTGATGGGTATATCGGAAGGGCACATATATAGAAAGGTTCAATATATCAAACTAACAGTATATAGATTAGGAGACCGTATACCTAGAGTGATAAAATCCTTACCCTTTATTAGTTGTTTCTGAAAAATGGGCACTAAATTAGTTAGAGGTTTGGGATTAGCAAAGTTAATGGATGAAAGTAATTTGTAGTTTGTGGAGGTAAATATCATATAAGAAGGTAGTATGGATCCCCATGAAAAATTGAATAACTCAATCTGGTATAAGGATGTAATTTACTACTTAAGAAATTTAGAGTGCATTAGACACTTGGATAAGAATAAAATAAGAACAATCAAATTGGCATCCTAGAAATGTGTCATGATTGATTTTGGCTTAACATGGAAAAATCTAGAAGGGGTGTTACTTAGATGTATAACCAAAGAAGAAACTCCCAAAATAATCTTACAATTCCATGGAGGAGTATGTGGGGAAAGTTTCTTTGGAAGAGTAATCGCCACAATATTTTGAGAGAAGGATATTGGATGCCCACATTATTCAAAGATACAACCATATAAGTTATAAAATTTGAAATTGCCAATGCTTCTGAGGAAGACTAAAATTTGTAGGTGCCTTACCCTTACAACCAGTATCAGTCGAGGCCCCTTTTAAGCAATGGGGAATTAATTTCATTGGGGAGATATCAAATTATTCTAGTGCTGGACATAAATGGATCTTGATTTATACTGACTATTTCACTAAATGGGTTGAAGAAATCCCCAACAAAAAGGAAACTCACCAAGTGGTCATGGAATTTATTTTGAATAATATAATCTGCAGATTTGTGGTTCCTACCAAAATAGTTGTCGACAATGCTATGTGTTTTAGGGCTAAACCACTGGTAGCTATGTGTAAAGAATATGGAATCAACTTGACTTATGCATCAAACTATAATCCTCAGGGGAATGACCAAGTTGAGTCAAGTAATAAAAAATTTCTCAAGATAATCAAAAGAACACTGGAAGTTAATAAAAGGAAATAAGGTGAGAAACTTAAATTTGACCTTTGGGAAGACCGAGTTACCACTAAAAGGGCTACTCGAAAGAGTCCTTTTGAACTATTTTATGGATTCTAGGATCTTTTTCCCTTACATATGCATTTGTCTTCTTATCAGTTCATGCATCAACTTGGAGATGAAGGGGAAGTGAATCCCCATGAAGAAAGGATGAATCAAATCTTTGAATTAGATGAGGAAAGAAAAGAATCTCATTAAAAGCACATGAACTTCAAGGAAAGGCTTAAAAATATATTTGATAAGAAATTAACCCCAAGAGAGTTTAACATTGGATATTTAGTCCTACTATGGGACAATAGACATGAAGAAAAGGGCAAGCATGGAAATTTTGAGCTCTATGGGGGCCATATTCTATCGATATCATAATTCAAGAAAATACCTTTTTCTTTAAGGACTTAGAAGGAGATTTATTAGAATTTCCTGTCACATAGCAGTTATATCAAGCACTTCTTAGATTAAGCTCACACGGTCAGATATGACTTTTTGTTCAGTGTACAATTTTTATACTTTGTTATTTTTGTTTCCCTTTTTGTGTTTTCCTAGTCCAAAATGATTAGGTTTCCAAGTGTTTTCAATCATTTGTTGTGCGTATATTTTTATAACGCCATGTGTGTGCTTCTATTATGACTTTGTTGCCCAATGGATTAAGGCACTTGGTTTTTATGCCAAAAATATTTGAATGATTCTTGAGACACCCGTAATCGGTGCCCCTCCCTGATTCGGAGCTGATGTTGGTGCCTGCTTTAAACTTGCCCCTTTTTAGTCTAAAGTGTGCCTTCAAAAATTTTCATGTCTAAATTACGAGGTAATTTCGTATGAAATTCATTACATAGCTGTACCAATTCGTGCAAAGGTCCCCAAATATGTCTTACATTAATACTTTTTAAAATTACATTCTATGTTTCAAATAAGACTTTTAGAAGAGCAACGATCGGGGGACAAGAAGTCCCTCCTCTTTAATGGGAGAGGTTCCCTTATTGAGACACGAACTTATTTACAAATATACGAGAGGGTCATTTTATGGTTGAACTTGGATACCACGAAAATGTTTTCCACAAAGATCATCGATTCTGAAGCGGGTGAGGAAAGAGGTGCGAAGATAAGCGAGAATAGCAAGCGTTTGGAATTATAGATAACGAATAATTCTTTACGAGTGCGAAGTTGCGGGAATTTGAAACAAGATTATTTGCATTAAGCTGAATAAGATCAAAGACACAAAGTTCTTGGCGACCTTTTTCAAATTCATTAATCAAAGACACAAAGTTCTTTCTTGGTAAATGCAAGATCACTTTATATTTGCAAAAGCAATCAGCAAGACTAACGAATTAGGTACAAAATAATCTTCACAATACTAAAGGAAAACACAGAGCTACAAAGATTCAGATAGAGAATGAAAAGAAAAGCCCTTTTGTATTGATATGTTCAAGATCTATTTACAATTTCGAGAGTATGCCAAGTTCTTCCTCCCTCAAAAATGGCGTGGAAAGGCCATTATATAGCTTACGAGTCGGTTACGACTTGTAACCGTTTCTTTTAAATAAAGAATAGTTGAGTATTGCCGGTTGCAATACCTTAACTAATTACAACGAATACGAAAAGAAAGGAAAGAAGAGGGAAGGAGAGAGAAGGAGACAGGTGGCGGCTCTTTGGGAGGGACCTCTTGTCTTGAGAATCCATTGCTGAACTTCTTGATGACTCGGCTATATCTACGCCACGAGGGTGATGTGTTAGTTGCGGTGAGTCAAAATCCCGAGCATTTCTCCATCTCTTTATCAAACTCGGCGTGAGTATGATAGTCTTTGTTTGCTTCTTGATATGCGGTGGAGAGAACAAATTTCTTTTATCTTGTCTTTAGAGATGGAGTCTTCCTTGAAAAGATTATCTTTGACAAAAGCTCTGAACTGAGCTTTGATTTCTTGCAAGGATGAGGGAATGCCAGAGTTTTCATCCTGAAGATGACAATGCATATCTTTGAAAGCAGCAGCTGCTAGCGTCTTGAAAGCTTCTCCCTTTTGCCAGCTATTCTTCATTTCTCCTACAGCTTCTTCTAGGACTCTGATTTTCCACTCTACACTGTAGACCCAGGATTTTGATAGATTATCTTCGGCATCATCGAAAATCTTATTCGCGGAAGATGTTCTCATCTGTGCTGTCCCATGAGGCGAAGGTCTCTGATAATGCAAGCCCCCAAAGTTTAAGCTCCTTATTCATAACCTCAATGGTAGAGGATAGTTTATGTTGCAACTTGTCTACCTTTCCATGTAGCTTAAAAGCTTCGTCGATGAAGTTTAGCCCGGCAACAAGCATGTCATCCACCATGGCCTCGGTAGCTCTACCATAGACAGAATACTTGTGCATCTCTTTAATTTCTTGCACTTCATCTTGGCTTAGAATTACGGGAGGGTAGAGCGATCGAGGGTGGGGTCTAAAACTTTGTCCTTAGACAAGTGACTTGATAAAACTAGTGAGAACTTGGGCTTGTTCTTCCAGCTGTTCAATCGTCTGCTGCCCTTTCTCCACCCTTCCAATGACTCTGGTGACTGTTTCCTTGAGGTTATGAATCTCACCTTCAGGAGTAGACTCTCCCATAGGGATCCTTGAGAGTTCCAAGTCGGATGTCAGCAACTCTGATTCCGATTTGTCTACTGTGGGCTTAGCAATCTCCAGGAATTGCTGACCTCGAGCATCCGACACAATCCTGGAAGTAGTTCTGGCTTTCTTGGCACGAGAAGGAGTGGTGCCCAACAAGGCTGCTACAGCATCAAAATTTGGTCCCAAGCTTTGAAAGGAGGATTTTCTCTTCCTTTTATCAACCAGAGGTTGCACCCAAGCAAAAGAGGAAGAAGAATCTGCAGGAGAGGCAAGGGGACCAAGAGATAGGGAGCTCATGATACTCAAGGTGCATGCATTTCTTGACTCAAGTGAGATGCGGGCGAACAACTTTGGAGGTAATGGCGGCAGAAGAATCAGTAGTACCTGGAAGTTCGGTGCTCTGGACTTCTTTATCTTTATCTGCTGGATTTTCAGGAACACTTGTAGGAATTGGCACCTCACTGTCTTCACTTTCACTGAGAACGATGATGTTCTCTGGCCCCATAGGCAACTCTGCCTGTTTTCTTGGAGGGTCATCCTCTGCAGGCTCCTTCTTTACCTCTTTGAGTTTCTTCTTGTATACTTGGGTAGATGGAGAAGGAGTAGATCCTACAAGTCCCTGAGCTATTGAGGCAGGAGGGGTTTTCACTGGTGTCCCAGACTCTGGAATTGATGCTTCCCTTATGGGTGTCGAATCATCTTTGGAGCTGGATTCTCCTGAGTGCCTCTTGAATTCTCGGATCTTCTTACTGAACCAGACCCTAGTTCTGATCAAGACTGGGGCAATAATCTCAGCCAGATCATCTCTTTCTTTTCTGTTCCAATCCAGGTCCTCCAGAGGGGTGTGCTTAATCACATTTTCGTATTCATACGAATATAGCTCAGAATTGTCATCCTGGAGACCTTGGGGAACTTGTACGCAGTGAGTTCTTGGATCGGTGCGGGGAGAACCTGCCACAATGCCTTCTTCTGGCTTCAAAATCATCTGCACAGTCGGCCCAGTAGTCTTCTGTATCTGCCCTGTGATGATAGACTATCTTGATGTTCCTTTCAATGAACTTCTTCAAGTCAAAACAGGTTCTTGGCTTGAAGAAATGAACAGTGATAGGGACCAGGGCTCTGTCTACGTTCTGAGCATCCAGGGCCGTTTTACATGTGTAGTTTCCCAGAGAGATGGGAAAATGTAAGCCAGAAATCTTCTTGTCTCTGCAAGTTCTGTGCAACTTGTCCAGTTGCCTGCATATCTCGATCAAGGCCATTTTGTCGTTGCAGAACATGGGAAGCCGCAGAGGAGTGTTCTCATAGCCAGCAAGCCTGATATAAGAGAATTTCCTGAACTGAATGAAATAGGCTCCATATTGTGATATCAGGTTCATAGCTTCGTCTGAAAACCTCCTGGCAGTGTCACCTTCGAGCAATCTGACCATGTACATGGTGAAGGCATCATTGACCCTTCCGAAATTCCGATTCTTTGGTCTCAGGGTGAAGCTGCGGGCAATAGGCGTACTGGGATCGTCTTTGTGCGCATCGATGTAGGAAAAGCCAAACCATTGCCGTGTGATGCTGCTAGGGTATACATCGAATCTGAAGTCATGAAGAACTTCTTTGTTTGTCGCACATTGGATAATTGCTCGGCCAAATTCATGCTTATGATTTACGCCCGATTGATGTTTTGCGTTCCCTCGCACACCATCTTTGATGGCGGGCACATCCAGAGAATGAAACTCATTGGTTGAGGGCAAACCCATAACCCGAGCCGAGCGAGGATTATAAAATCGACAATTCTTCATTGAAATCCGCCGGAAGAGGTTTTGGTGAGACGAAGCTCCTTTCCTAGGGTTCTTCAACAAGACCTCGCCACTCGAGCTTTATATTTATCAACTTTGTCTTGGTCGAACATGGCACATGCTTGATCACGAGAGGCGACTATGGCATTGTCCATCTCCGGAATCCTCGAGCAGCTCATGGCGCGTCTAGCTTGCGATGAGTTCCCCATGTACATTTGTCAATTCGCTCAGTCGGGGTCGAAGTGAGCTCCGCGTGAAATGCCGTATCGGCCTGCTTTGCCTGCTGAGATAGGAAACCTCGGCGAAAGCCAAACCGCTATCATTAATCATCATGCCATCGGCGTAGGGTTTGCATCTGTCATTCTTGACCAAAAGTCGCGAAGTCGAGATGACGGGCTTCACTTGTCTCGATATTGCTAACTAGCGGACTCGAGTGGAGAAATTTGCTCTGTCCACGAAACTTGATCTTCATATTGATAGATTCGGAGCTGCGACCCGGACTCGGAAGGAATTTGCAAAGGAACTAGGTTGCGAGGTTTGAGCAAATGATAGCAAGAAAGCAATGTGAAAAATGCGAAGGTGGTATGCTTGGTTATATAGCCGTTTGAGGAGCGGAATGAATTTAATGCGCATTGAATACACCACCACCAATTTGAAAGAGCGTCATATTCGGAATGAGCGGGAAAAGCTAAGTATGAACATACTTGGTACGCTTGGAACAGGTGAGACGCGAATGCGCGAAACACGCGGCTCGGGCGAAATGGAGAGAGAATGCACAAAAGCTTTTGGAACAATTGGGATGAAAATGCGCGAGGTACGCGGTTCAGGCATTTCGGCCGAAATTGGAACAGCAGGCCCATTTGGACTTGGGGACTTTTGGAACAGAAAATTCCGGAGTACGCGACTAGGAAGTTTCGGCCGAAAATGGGAAAGCTCGCACAAAAGTTGTGGGACGAAAATGCGCGAAGTACGCGATTCGGGAGTTTCGGCCGAAAATGGGAAAGCTCGCACAAAAGTTTTGGGACACTTGGGACAAAAAGTTCCGACGGGCCCGAGAATGGGACAGTTTCGGGGATTTCGGCCGATCGGGGAACAACTTGCACTTTCGTACTTGGGACAGGTGGGACAGAAAGTCCCGACAGACCCGAAATACTTACAAAATGACCCAAAACTTAGATTCTTTCGACTTCACAACCTGGGTATCTCAGAAAAAGCACTTAGACTCAAAATTTTCAAAATTTGTCCTTGTTAGAGAGGGGAATTTTGAGTAGACAACAGCTGGCTCCTTCTGGGGATGACTTGGCATAAATTCACTGAATGAAACAAGGCAAGAACTTAGACAAACTTGGTGTAGCAGACCAGTGCCTTATCCATTGGGCAAAGGAGTCAAAAACAAAACAATACAGAGGGCAACACACACAACAGAAGGGAAACACACACAACAGAAGGGAAACACAGAACACTGTACATAATATACAAAGGGACTCCCTAGTCACCTAGGATCTGAACAACTTCAAATACTGCCCACTATAAGGAAGTGGGAGGGGGGAACCATCCATGTAATCAAGATAGAAAGAGTCCTTACCAGCAAAGTGTCTTATCTTGAAAGGTCCAAGCCACAGAGAATCAAATTTTCCATGGCTGCCACGAGGTTCATGTCTTTTGTCCCATAACAGCACAGTATCACCAACTTGGAACTCTCTGGACCTAGCTTTCTTATCGAACAGAACCTTCACCTTCTGCTGGTGGGCAGATATTCTGTCAGCAACCTCCAATCTATCCTCGTTCAGTTTGTGCAGGTACATGATCCTTTTGTCCAGAGCATCATTGAAACTAGTGTCTTGATGGCCTTCATCGAGTGCAAGGTGGCGGTTCCAACATTTCATTTGGCATTGAGCCTCTACGCCATACACTACTTGAAATGGGGACATTCCAATGGCTCTTTTAGGTGTGATCCTGTCTGCCCAAAGAGCATCGTAAAGTTTCTTATGCCAGTTTCTCTGAGATTCATTGACCAACTTTCTTATGATAGTCACCAGATTCTTGTTGGTAGATTACTGCTTGTCCATTTCCACACAGGGATAATAATCGAAGAATGAGCCGAGAGAGATGCCATACCCGTGGCAATCCATTATCTCGGTTGAGGAGAAGTTTGAGGCATTATACATTCTGATCTTGTTAGGCACACCATACCTAACCAAGATGTTCTCTTTAATGAAGTTGCACACTACTTGAAGTGGTGCTCTTAGTGGAATAGCTTCCACCCATTTGGTGAAGTAGTCGATGCTTGATTAACACATGGGTATGTCAGTAGCTGGAAACGAGGGTTGAGTGCACCGATGAAGTCTAGACCCCACTTTGTTGGAAAGGTTCTTGATCACAAGCTGGTTTGAGAGGCGAGGAAGCCAATTTAGGTCTTCCCACGAAAGTCAGCAGGCCTCACATTTATCCACCCACTTGGTTGCATCTTTGAACAAAGAAGGCCCAGTAATACCCTCCACGGAGTATCTTATGGTGTGTATTTGTTGATGAATAGTGCCCTCCACATGCACGATCATGAAAAGGCGAGCAATTTTCTCTGTTGTTCTTTGTCTACACACTTGAGGAATCTCCCATCAAACCACGCTTGAACAAGGCATTTTCCCACAATACATATTGTGCTGATCTCAACTTAACAGTCCTCTTTTCTTTAGCTTGATTAAATGAGAGGGCATTCCCGTAGGTGAGAAAATGGCGATGTCGGCGTACCATTCATCAAGCGAACTCGAGAGCAGAGCAATAGGAAGGTCGGCTTGCTTCTCCGATAACTCGTGTTGGGTTCCTTGACCATGAGCTCGCAAAGACCTTTTCCCGAACCAGCTTGGTTGGCTTGATATCAAGGTCATATTCTGGACTTTAGCCACCCAGTTTCCCCTCTTGGATCCAAATTCTTGTTGCGTGAGAATTGACTTTACTGATCGTATCTGGGACCAGGCACCGTAGTAGTGAGAGTTGAGGATATAGAAAGCAGGCCTTGGCGGCTTTGACTCTGCAAAGGCATGCTTCTCCATCATGGTGTACTTTAGCTCATGGTTCTTGAGGATATAGCTCATGAAGGCAATTGGTAGCTCATGTTTATCGGGATCCTCACAGGTTAAGGCAGACGGCAGTGCATGCATAGCGTAGCGATAGATAATGAAATCCTTGCTTTGAAATCGGGCGAGGCCAAAGCGGAGTTTTAGCAATAGCTTTCTTGATACCCTCGAAAGGATTCCTTTCCTTGAGAAGACCAACCAAATGCTTGCTTTCCTTTCATCATCTGAGAAATATTCAAAGTCAATTCAGCAAAATCAGGGATGAATCTTCTTAGAAAATTGATCTTACCGAAAAAGGAATGCACGCCCTTTTTACTAGTAGGGAGAGAATCATTGGATGGCTTGAACTCGTTAGGATCAATCTTGATGCCATCCTTTGAGACAATGTGTCCTAATAGCTTTCCCTCCGTAACACAGAAGACAGATTTTTTAGGATTTAAGGAAATCCCATGCTCTCGGCATCTTTGCAGAACTGCTTCTAAGTGGTCGAAGTGATCCGCTCTTGTCTTTGAGAACAACATCGGTCATCAGGTATATGACTATGCATTTTCCCTTGAAGCTTAGAAAGCGGATCCATAGCTCTCTGGAAGGTGGCACCGGCATTAATCAGCCCAAAGGCATCCTCTTGTAGGCAAAGGTACCCCGAGGAGTTGTGAAGGCTCTCTTGTTGATCGGCGATGTCAACCTCTACGATTGTATCGAGAAAAGCCATCAAGCATAGATAACATCTCGAGCACATTACTGCTTGCAAAAACTGATCCATCATAGGCGGAGGGTAGTTATCTTTCGAGAGAGGCTGATTCGGGTTCTGAAATCCACACAGATGCGGATCTCTCCATTCTTCTTCCTACTTGGTACAATGTTTGCAATCCAAGTCGAATGGTGAATGGGAAAGATGATTTTAGCCTTTAGCGTTTGAATCTCCTGAAATATGGTGTCGGCTATCTTTGGGTTATACTGCCTCTGCTTCTGCTTGAAAGGCTTGATTCGTGGCTTGAGAGGGATAGAGTGCTGCATTTCTTTTGGCTTGAAGGCTTTTAGATCTTCATAAGAATAAGCAAGCACATCCTTATATTTCCTTAAAGGTCGATTGCTCTTCTCCTTTCATCGATGTGCAACACTTCCCGATATTTACCGGCTTGGTCATCGAACTCCCAATATCAATTTTATCATACTCGGTGATTGCGAGGTCGATGGAAGCTTTAGATCTCACGTACCTGTCATGCTTATCAAACAACTCCTCCAAACTCACCAAACCTTTGGGGATCTTGTTTCCTTTGAGCTTAATGCACCCTTCCTGATCAGTTTCTTCTCCTTGGGTGACGGCTTGGTCCGAAGACACGCTCTCACGAGGCGAGTTGTCACTTCCTTGAAATCGATTGTTCAAAATTGCCCTTGAGCTCCAGGAAGGAAAGCAAATGCTGGTCGTCGTTGAAGACTTGCCAGTTGTTAGTATTGTCAGGGACACTAGGTCGGTGGACCATCTCAATAGTGAATTTATCCTGAGAGAATTCAGGATGAGGATCAATAATGACCACTGAGAGGCGGCCGGGGAATCGCTCTGCTTTGTTCTTTTCTCTGGGAATTGCTTGATGGAGAAGGCATCAAGGAATTGATTGAATCCCAAACCTGATTCGATAATGCTTGACCTCCGTTCTTTACACAAGCAGGCTTGACTTGCTTCACAATCAGCTCTGCATCACCACGAGCCAAAAGATTTTTTACACCTCGTTCTTTGGCCACTTGCAATCCAAGGATGAGAGCCTCATACTCTGCTGTATTGTTAGTGTTCTCGAACTGCAATTTGAATGAAAAGGGGTACAGGCAACCTTCAGGTGATATTAACAGAACACCGGCTCCAGAACCAGCCGAAGAACAACTGCCATCGAATTCTAAGATCCAGACACCATTGGGATCTTTAGGTGATATTTTGCAGGGTCGGATTTCATCAGGGGACAAAATCATGTAATTACCATGGCCTCTGTCCTCATAGAGTATTTGTGCCTTGGGATCATCATCTTACGCACAATGTACTCGGACCGCTTCTCAGGTAGTAGCTTCTTCATTTGTCCATTGACAGGTATGAGAGCGTGTGACCAATCCATTTGAATCTCTCCACCCACATCTTTACAGAAGTTTCTGCTTAGCAACATTCCATAGGAAGGAGGAATGTCTGCTACTAGTATGGTAGCCAAGACCTTCTTTTCAGGTAAAGCAGCAAAAGCCACTTGTGCATCTTTAATCCTTCCCACCAAAGGTACTTCTTTACTTTCCATGGAGTAGCAAGATCCATAAGTACGAGTAAGGGTCAAGCCTAAAGCATGAGCTACTTTGGCGGGCATCACATTATCTGAGGCTCCGGAATCTATGACACAGTTACTGAGCCTGTGGCCAGCTATAAGGAGTGTTACATAGAAAGGCTTGATCTTGTCACCAGGTGAGGTGACAGCAGCTACTAGACTGGGCTGTGGTGTAGAAGGAGGTGTGGGCAAAAGGCCTTTGGAGGTGGTCTTGGAATGGGAATTTACAAATTGGATCATCTTGGCAAAAGCTTTTGGATGGGTTTGGTAATATTCAGCCTCTGAAATTTGAACTTTGGTCCTTTTTAGATGATCTACAATGTCAAAGGATCCAGAGGTGGATGGTCCATCATCATTTGGAATTTTAGGTTTATCAACCCTAGGAGAAAAAGAAGAAGAAACAACTTTGGGGGCAGGATTGGCAGTACTTACCTTTGGTGCAGATGAGGTAGGAATAGGAGATCCTCTTCTGGCAATTACAGGAATAGTTGTAGGCTGCTCTTTGGACTTCTTCAGGGGTTGTGTCACCTTTTCCCTCTGATGCGTCTGTTCCCGAGTCATGACAGCGAAGGATTCGCTGTTCATATCTGCTACCACTTCATCATAGTCATCTGCATCATCAATGCCTTCAGTGGTAAAGAAATTGACTCGAGATCCCTCGGGTTCTTCCGCCTCATCATCGAATTCCTCCAGGAACTCTTCACAAGCTTCATTATCATCTTCTGGTTCTTCGACCTCGCAAGTTGCATTCACAGGAACTTTGACGGGAGGTCCTTGAAGTGCCCGATCTTGTGTGGGGGTGTGAAAGCGGTTTACAGGTTGAAAATTTCTTCTAGGAACATCTGCATACGGTGCATGCTGAGCTAATTGTTTCTTTATAGCTACCAGATCATTTGCAAGTTTTTGGACTAATGGATCAGTATTGGGTCCAGAAGTGGAAGAGGGAGAAGCAGCAGATTTAGATTTGGGAGGATCTCTCTTCAATTTCCCTGACATGATTAGGTCATCTTCGACACTAACTGACCCGATTCTTGATCCGGTATTAACGTTCCAAGGTTAGCCCTTCTTAGAGCATAACTGACTTTAGGCGTTTGGGCATTCAAAAAGAAACATTTTTGGATTTGATCAACCGGCCGAGTGTTCACGGGGATTTTGTTGATCAGTCTGTTGAACCGAGCCACAAATTCTCTCATGGGTTCCGATGGATCTTTCTTTATTTGAGAAATCGGGCAAGGAGTGCATGCACATCTTCCGCCGGCTTGAAACGGCTTTCGAACTGAGTTCTCATGGTATTCCAGTCGATGATGGCACCAGCCGGAAGGTGATAGAACGATCGATCGGCGACATTGTCTGTAGCGTCTCGGCGAGCAGTCTTGCGAGGCGTCTTCATGTTCGACCCCCAAGACTCCACATGCAACTATGAAGGCTGCATATGCTCGTCGGGGTGCACTTTGCCGTCGCCTCGAATTTGGGAAGTTCTTTCGGTTACCTCTAGGTAACTCATGCAAAGGCCCGAGTGAGGGCCGGGGGCCCGACACGTTGACCCCATGGAACTTGTGCCATTCTTCTTGGAAATACGGTTACGAGGCTGTAACACACCCGAGGATTAAAGCTTGTAGATTAGGACTAGCGAGGCTCTGAAGGACTTCTTTCTCGAGCGGGTGGAGTGCTCGTTGAGCGAGTTCTTCTATTTGAAGGAAAGGAAAACCTGTTGCTCAAAAGCTGGCGAGAATCTTCGATACCAAGGGCCCTTCTCCCTCGAGTGAAGCGCGGAGTCGCGAGATCGAAAGAATGATCGAAAAAAAAATATAAAATCTTGGAATGCGATTTTCCCAGTAGTCGCCAAAAGCTGTTGGTTTTCAAATAAGACTTTTAGAAGAGCAACGATCGGGGACAAGAAGTCCCTCCTCTTTAATGGGAGAGGTTCCCTTATTGAGACACGAACTTATTTACAAATATACGAGAGGGTCATTTTATGGTTGAACTTGGATACCACGAAAATGTTTTCCACAAAGATCATCGATTCTGAAGCGGGTGAGGAAAGAGTGCGAAGATAAGCGAGAATAGCAAGCGTTTGGAATTATAGATATGAGAATAATTCTTTACGAGTGCGAAGTTGCGGGAATTTGAAACAAGATTATTTGCATTAAGCTGAATAAGATCAAAGACACAAAGTTCTTGGCGACCTTTTTCAAATTCATTAATCAAAGACACAAAGTTCTTTCTTGGTAAATGCAGATCAACGTGTTTTGCAAAAGCAATCAGCAAGACTAACGAATTAGGTACAAAATAATCTTCACAATACTAAAGGAAAACACAGAGCTACAAAGATTCAGATAGAGAATGAAAAGAAAAGCCCTTTTGTATTGATATGTTCAAGATCTATTTACAATTTCGAGAGTATGCCAAGTTCTTCCTCCCTCAAAAATGGCGTGGAAAGGCCATTATATAGCTTACGAGTCGGTTACGACTTGTAACCGTTTCTTTTAAATAAAGAATAGTTGAGTATTGCCGGTTGCAATACCTTAACTAATTACAACGAATACGAAAAGAAAGGAAAGAAGAGGGAAGGAGAGAGAGGAGGCGGTGGCGAGCTCTTTGGGAGGGACCTCTTGTCTTGAGAATCCATTTGCTGAACTTCTTGATGACTCGGCTATATCTCTGCCACGAGGGACCCGATGTGTTAGTGCGGTGAGTCAAAATCCCGAGGCATTTCTCCATCTCTTTATCAAACTCGCGTGAGTATGATAGTCTTTGTTTGCTTCTTGATAGGCGGTGGAGAGAACAAATTTCTTTTATCTTGTCTTTAGAGATGGAGTCTTCCTTGAAAAGATTATCTTTGACAAAAGCTCTGAACTGAGCTTTGATTTCTTGCAAGGATGAGGGAATGCCAGAGTTTTCATCCTGAAGATGACAATGCATATCTTTGAAAGCAGCAGCTGCTAGCGTCTTGAAAGCTTCTCCCTTTTGCCAGCTATTCTTCATTTCTCCTACAGCTTCTTCTAGGACTCTGATTTTCCACTCTACACTGTAGACCCAGGATTTTGATAGATTATCTTCGGCATCATCGAAAATCTTATTCGCCAGCAAGATGTTCTCATCTGTCTGTCCCATGAGGCGAAGGTCTACAATGCAACTGCCCCAAAGTTTAAGCTCCTTATTCATAACCTCAATGGTAGAGGATAGTTTATGTTGCAACTTGTCTACCTTTCCATGTAGCTTAAAAGCTTCGTCGATGAAGTTTAGCCCGGCAACAAGCATGTCATCCACCATGGCTTCGGTAGCTCTACCATAGACAGAATACTTGTGCATCTCTTTAATTTCTTGCACTTCATCTTGGCTTAGAATTACAGGAGGGGGTAGAGCAGTCAAGGGGGTGGGGTCTAAAACTTTGTCCTTAGACAAGAGTGACTTGATAAAACTAGTGAGAACTTGGGCTTGTTCTTCCAGCTGTTCAATCGTCTGCTGCCCTTTCTCCACCCTTCCAATGACTCTGGTGACTGTTTCCTGGAGGTTATGAATCTCACCTTCAGGAGTAGACTCTCCCATAGGGATCCTTGAGAGTTCCAAGTCGGATGTCAGCAACTCTGATTCCGATTTGTCTACTGTGGGCTTAGCAATCTCCAGGAATTGCTGACCTCGAGCATCCGACACAATCCTGGAAGTAGTTCTGGCTTTCTTGGCACGAGAAGGAGTGGTGCCCAACAAGGCTGCTACAGCATCAAAATTTGGTCCCAAGCTTTGAAAGGAGGATTTTCTCTTCCTTTTATCAACCAGAGGTTGCACCCAAGCAAAAGAGGAAGAAGAATCTGCAGGAGAGGCAAGGGGACCAAGAGATAGGGAGCTCATGATACTCAAGGTGCAATGCATTTGCTTGACAAAGGCGAGATGCGGGCGAACAACTTTGGAGGTAATGGCGGCAGAAGAATCAGTAGTACCTGGAAGTTCGGTGCTCTGGACTTCTTTATCTTTATCTGCTGGATTTTCAGGAACACTTGTAGGAATTGGCACCTCACTGTCTTCACTTTCACTGAGAACGATGATGTTCTCTGGCCCCATAGGCAACTCTGCCTGTTTTCTTGGAGGGTCATCCTCTGCAGGCTCCTTCTTTACCTCTTTGAGTTTCTTCTTGTATACTTGGGTAGATGGAGAAGGAGTAGATCCTACAAGTCCACAGCTATATTGAGCGGGAGGGGTTTTCAGCTTTGGTGTCCCAGACTCTGGAACTGATGCTTCCCTTATGGGTGTCGAATCATCTTTGGAGCTGGATTCTCCTGAGTGCCTCTTGAATTCTCGGATCTTCTTCTTGACAGGACCCTAGTTACGATCAAGGCCCAGGGCAATAATCTCGGCCGAGATCATCTCTTTCTTTTGTTCCAATCCGAGGTCCTCCCGAGAGGATGTGCTTAATCACATTTTCGTATTCATACGAATATAGCTCAAATTGTCATCACGGAGACCTTCGGGAACTTGACATGCAGTGAGTTCTTGGATCAATTGCGGGGAGAACCCTGCCTGATGCCTTCTTAAGCTTCAAATCATCATGCGCACAGTCGGCCCGGTAGTCTTACGTATACGCCCTGTGATGATAGACTATCTTGATGTTCCTTTGATGAACTTCTTCAAGTCAAAAGCAGGTTCTTGGCTTGAAGAAATGAGCGATGATAGGGACGAGGGGCTGTCTACGTTACGAGCATCCGGGCGTTTTACATGTGTAGTTTCCCGAGAGAGATGGGAAAATGTAAGCGAAAATCTTCTTGTCTCTGCAGTTACGTGCAACTTGTCCGATTGCACTGCATATCTCGATCGAGGCCATTTTGTCGTTGCGAGAACATGGGAAGCCGCGAGTGTTCTCATAGCAATGGCTTTGATATAAGAGAATTTCTGGCCCGAATGAAATAGGCTCCATATTGTGATATCAGGTTCATAGCTTCGTCTGAAAACCTCCTGGCAGTGTCACCTTCGAGCAATCTGACCATGTACATGGTGAAGGCATCATTGACCCTTACGAAATTCCGATTCTTTGGTCTCTAGGGTGAAGCTGCGGGCAATAGCGTACTGTGGATCGTCTTTGTGCGCATCGATGTAGGAAAAGCCAAACCATTGCCGTGTTGCTGCTTTAGGGTATACATCGAATCGAAGTCATGAAGAACTTCTTTGTTTGTCGCACATTGGATAATTGCTCGGCCAAATTCATGCTTATGATTTACGCCCAATTGATGTTTTGCGTTCCCTCGCACACCATCTTTGATGGCGGGCACATCCGAGAGTGAAACTCATTGGTTGAGGGCAAACCCATAACCCGAGCCGAGCGAGATTATAAAATCGACAATTCTTCATTGAAATCCGCCCGGAAGAGGGTTTTGGTCAGACGAGAAGCTCCTTTCCTAGGGTTCTTCAACCAAGACCTCGCCACTCGAGCTTTATATTTATCACTGTCTTGGTCGAACATGGCCTGTGCTTGATCACGAGAGACGACTATGGCATTGTCCATCTCCGGAATCCTCAGAGCAGCTCCAATGGCGGCAGCGTCTAGCTTGGCAATGAGTTCCCCATGTACATTTGTCAATTCGCTCGAGTCGGGGTCGAAGTGAGCTCCGCATGAAAGTACCGTATCAGCACACTGCACTGAGATAGGGAAACCTCCGGCGAAAGCCAAACCGCTATCATTAATCATCTGTGCCATCGGCGTAGGGTTTGCATCTGTCATTCTTGACCAAAAGTCGCCGAAGTCGAGATGACGGGCTTCACTGTCTCCGATATTGCTAACGGCAGACTCGAGTGGAGAAATTTGCTCCTGTCCCTGAAACTTGATCTTCATATTGATAGATTCGGAGCTGCGACCCAGACTCTGGAAGGAATTTGCAAAGGGAACTAGGTTGCAAGGGTTTGAGCAAATGATAGCAAGAAAGCAATGTGAAAAATGCGAAGGTGGTATGCTTGGTTATATAGCCGTTTGAGGAGCGGAATGAATTTAATGCGCATTGAATACACCACCACCAATTTGAAAGAGCGTCATATTCGGAATGAGCGGGAAAAGCTAAGTATGAACATACTTGGTACGCTTGGAACAGGTGAGAGCGAATCACGCGGCTCGGGCGAAATGGAGAGAGAATGCACAAAAGCTTTTGGAACAATTGGGATGAAAATGCGCGAGGTACGCGGTTCAGGCATTTCGGCCGAAATTGGAACAGCAGGCCCATTTGGACTTGGGGACTTTTGGAACAGAAAATTCCGGAGTACGCGACTAGGAAGTTTCGGCCGAAAATGGGAAAGCTCGCACAAAAGTTGTGGGACGAAAATGCGCGAAGTACGCGATTCGGGAGTTTCGGCCGAAAATGGGAAAGCTCGCACAAAAGTTTTGGGACACTTGGGACAAAAAATGTTCCGCGGGCCGAGAATGGGGCAGATTTAGGGGATTTCGGCCGATCGGGGAACAACTTGCACTTTCGTACTTGGGACAGGTGGGACAGAAAGTCCCGACAGACCCGAAATACTTACAAAATGACCCAAAACTTAGATTCTTTCGACTTCACAACCTGGGTATCTCAGAAAAAGCACTTAGACTCAAAATTTTCAAAATTTGTCCTTGTTAGAGATATAGTAATAGTGTGCCTTTCATCTCACAAAAATCTTCCAAAGCCCGTTGGTGAAAAAGGAGGTAGTTCTCTAATGCTCTAGACATATGGGAGTAAGGCCCATTAATGTGAAGGATTCATGTGAAATATATATGCAAATGATATGACGTGAAAATATTGTAACAATTGAAAGGATTGAAAAGTCAAAACTTACGAAAATTCCCCACTAACATAATCTTCAGCATTAACGCATAAATTTGTGAGTTGTTAATAAGGTAACATGTTTTGAAGCTATCAATAGATTTCCCTAAAGTTTTATGTTTTGAAGAGATAGTCTTGAAGAATAAGCAAAGCGATAATCGAACAAAGGATCATAGTTTGTTTCAGTGTCTCCTTGGTCAAGTTCTCGAGTATTGATTAGAGTTTTGTTGGAAAGGTAAGTACATTAGTTCTTATATTATCTATATTTTTGAGAACTAATTTAATAAGTTTGGGGATTTTTCATAAAAAGAGTTGTGCTAAAGTTATACTAGAATCATAAAGATCAGTGTGGTGCCCTCAAAAAAAAATTCTAGGCTTAGTTCTCCTCTGCATGACGAATCGCTAACTCTAATATTTTCTCTACTGAGACTTAGAAGATTTTAAACAGAGGTTACACGCCCTAAAATAAGTAATGCCATGACCCAAATAGCTAATAGTTTCATTTACCTCACTTTGGTTCTTTCCCTCCTGCTACACCATGCCCAGAACTTGTATGGGTATGTGCCCAAAATTACAATCCTAAAACCAGAGAAGTTTGGGACTAACATGAAAGTTAGTTTTATCTTTCCAGGAACAAGTGTTTGATAGAATGTTGGGTTTTCCTCTAGAGAGAGAAGAGGGGGAAATCACCAAATATTCAACACATGAGCATTGGAACTCTCATTCGAATAAGTGGACAAAATTCATGAATGACCATTGGTTAAACAATCCACGAACCTCTACCTCTAGAATGATAAAAAATTTGAATAGGTTTGAATTCATAGAGGAGGTTAGAGATGTAATTACACTATTAAACCGAGTAATGGGTATGGAATCTACTGTCTTCTTTCAAGAATGGATGTTCCAATTCATTCAGGTGATACTCATGAACAAAAACCCTCTCCCCTGGGATGAAATCATAAGTAACTATATTCATGAAAAAATGATGGGAGTTGCCCATATTTCTAGAGGAGAAAAGCCCAGAATGGATGAGTTTTTCATGACTTCCTACCATTTTTAAAACGTTTCTTTTCACAAATAATTTCTAGAATTATTGATGGAATAAAAATTGGGCAATTCCAAGGTATATGATGTTTTCTATCAGTTGAAGATATCCAGTTTTAATGTACATTATATGAATATTTCCAATCATTTCTTTGCACATGTAATTTTCTTATATCATCCCGATGGGGAGATTTAAAGGTTTTCCCATGATACTAGGAGATTCATTACTCATTATGGGTGCTATTTCATTAAGTTTAGAACTTACTCATATATCAGAGTTAGTGGTTTTGATGAGAAACCTTACGTGCTACCCAAATGTGTTTGTGAAAAATGGGCATTAATGGATTATTTAGATAGTTTCTCTCAGTGCATCATTTTGTTTCCCAGAAACATGTAACATCCCCATCAAGTTTTCCATAGTCATAGGAAATTATAAAATAAAATGCATATGACAACAAGATAATAAGTCAAGGAATTCTACACAAGAAATAAGAAAGGAAATTAGATAAAAAGAAAAATTGAAAATTTTGAAATGATGAAAGAGTTACCACTCCGGATATTGGTACAACTGATATATTAAACTATTGGATCAAATTTCAAGTGAAGTAAATGGAAATTTAATGCCACATTAAGCCAAATATCGGTGGAAAAAAGTAATTAAGGGAGTATATTAAGAGGTAAATGACTAAAAAATGAACACTTTGCATTTAGAAACAAGTATAAACAATATAACATGTCTACAACAAGCCTAAAAAGGTAAAAATATAAAAGTAAGAATAAACAGTAGTAGAAAAGTAAAAAATTAAAATTACGAAAAATTTCAAAGAAAGAGTGAAAAACTGCAGTAAAATCCATAGGATAAATATGGAAAATACCTTTAACTGGTCCATCAAACTTATGGTTCAAGACATGATGGAGGAATAAGGAATCTCTTTCTTCTCACGTAGTGAATCAAATAAGGAGGACATTGATATTTTTTAAAGCTCATAAAAAAAAGTGGAGTGATCCACAACAACATGAGATGAAAGTAAAATTTGAACAAATGTGGGGTGCACAGAGGCCACCAATTCACCCTAAAAATGCACAAGGGCATATCATAGCAAAATACCTAGTGTGAGGAATAATGGCACACTAGATTATAAGATTTCCTCACATGGGATATGCCCCCAAACTCATGTAGACTAACACGAGTCACTACTATAAGGATGTAATTTTATTTTCATCTCAAGATGTAGTCCTCATTAATGCAGCCATGGTTGCACTGAGCTACTAGTTTGTCAAATCAAGTATTTTCAATAATCCAATATAAAAGAACCAAACCATATGTTAAACTAATAAATTTTTGTCATGCTAAATTTATAACATGTAAAATTTAAAATTTTGTTCATGATAACCAAACCCACACTTGAAATTCCCTTTCTTGGTGAAAGTAAACCTTTCCTCTAGCCAACATTTCAACTATTTCATCCTCATTTTGGATGAGAGGAATGTGTTAATATGATTTTCAAGTGTGTTTCATATGTAGAGAAGTTTACCTAGCTTGGTTCTTGAAGCTACTGAGATCTAAGAAAGAACAATGCTCCCAGAGGCTTCAAAAGGGCTATTTTTGGTTTTTTTCACTAGTGAACATCCTCCAAAGGATTACAAGGAAAATCAAAATAAGATAGGAGTTTTATGGTAGATCAATGAAGTTTTCTCGAGGCGGTTCAAGAATAATCTGTGGAGAAAATTGAGGTCGAAACAAGTTCAAATGATGTTATTTTCAATTCTCTTCATGTCCCAAAAAGTTTGTTGGTTCATCTTCTTTGAAAACTCTTCTTACCACTAGGCTCATAGGCACACAACTTTAGGAAAAATTAAAGGTACAAGTAAAATTTATTGGAGAAATAATTTTCTATCCTTATAAATAGTCTCATTAGATTCATTTTAATTTTTCCATGGAAATTCATGCATTACTTTTCAAAAATTCATTAATTTTTGACATTGGGGCGAAGGAAACATTCCGGGAAGCAAGTTAGAGGTGTAAACCATGCTCCGATACAACAATTGGGCACTTGGACACACTTTTGGTGTCCCTTTACACCCTTGGCACAATTTTGAGGTGAAATTTCACCCCATAAGTGTGAATCACCCATATTGGTTGGAATTACCAACTTAAAAACATAACATGAAGTCAAAAAGTGCATGTGGAGGACTTAAGTGATGATTTTAAGTTGTGGTGGGCCCCATCTTCCCTCCAAGGCACATTTTTGAACTCCATTTTCACCTTGGGTACACTTATGAGGTGCAATTTCACCCCATAAGTGCACCATGCTCTCATTGGCTGGAATCTTTCATGCATGCATGTCATACCATGTTAAAAACATAAGAAAAGGCTTCACTATGTGCATGTGTTTGTCATGTTTCCTCCATCCCCCATCCCCATGGCACATTTTCCATCCACCACGTAGCCAAGGAAAAATTTTGAGGTGTAATTTCACCCAAAAATTACACCCAAGTGTGATTCGGCTTCCATCCTCCATCTCCCACTCTCCCACTCTCCCACTCCTCCATTTTCCCATGTGCATTCTCTCTTTCACTCCCACCATATAAATTCACTCACCCTTGCTCACACAACTCAAAATCATAAAACATGAACTTAAAAACATAAATTGACTTCTTATAAGCCATTAAATATGTTTTTAAAGATAATTCACCACATTCAAACACCAAATAACTCATTTTGTGCCCTAGCCATCAAAATATTGTTTTTCTCATAACTTGCAAACCCCAACTCTGTTTGCCACAAGATTTTGACTGCAGCTTCCTCATGAAAATTCCTTCGAAGAGTGTTTACTTGCATCCATTCATGCACTAAATAATTTTACAACCACATGAAAATTCCATCTATAAATAACATTTTCTCGGATGTATAAAAACCCGAAAATTGAAATCTTTCAAAAATTGGAGCAAAGCCTTGAAATGTATAATGGAAACTTCTACAATTGATTTCATTTTGATCCAAAACCTAGAATAACACTTTATATTTTTAGTAAGCCTCTACCATGTTAGCCTATTAAAAATAGTAAGTCTGAGAAATAATTGGTTTTCGCACCTCTGTTCATTCCTCTAATATCAAAACACTAAAAATGACAAATTAGAACAATTGATAAGAATATGCACTCATGTGTGACCTACTAAAAATAGTAATTTTTTTAATGAGCTCAAAATTTTCACACATTTCCTCCCCGCATGTCTCACTAATTCCAATCTTCATAAAGGTCAAATATTTAGTTTGCAATCAAATCACCACATTTTCGATCTGGTAAGTGTAAGGTGTCTTAGAGTGAACATGCCAAATTTGGAAATATCTACAAATATCCACCTATCACTATGTGATGATCATCTCTCAAAATATTTCCTCATAAGATTGATAAGGAAAAATTCATGCTTACAGAGGAATGGTAGTTGAATTGTGACTCAGGTAAAGGGAAGCCCTCTTGGTTCCCAATTTTTGTCTTAGAGTACATTTTAATCCTAGAGGACATTTCACTTCATCTCATATGGGGTGTTTGATCATAAGGTGGATGGCATTGCATTAAATCTCTCTCTCCTTCCTCCACCTCTATGTTGGGTCTAGTTTTGCATCTCATTAGTTATCAATGTTCTCAAGGTGATAGAATCAAGGATCATCATGGTTGCATTATGTGGGAAATTGTTTCAAGTTCATTCCATGTGAATGATTGATCAAGAAGGCATGACAATGTTTTAGGGATCAGAAGGTTTTTTCAAGTGAGGGAAGACATCCTTCATTGTTTTCAATGGTCCATTCATCAAGTGCTTCTCACTTCTTCTCTCAGTGTACCTAACAGGGCTACATGGTTGATCATTCAAGAGGAGGCTTCTCACAGTGCAAAGGGGTTAGAGTTCTTCATCTAGAGTCCATCATTGGAGCATTACTATAGAGGTCATCGGGATCAAGAGTGGATTTTCTTCATGATCAAAGATTCTTCATCCTTATTCATTTAGGCTTGGAGCTTCTCCTCTCTCTCTTATTTCTTCTCTTCTCCTCTCTTTCTCTCTCTATAATTCTATTTCTTCATTGAGGAGAAAATTTTGTAAAAGTGACTTAAGTCACTTAAAGTTTCTATTTCTTCATTGAGTATTTCAATTTAAGTTGAAAAGTCACATGGGAATATGAAGACACATTTTATTTGGCTATATATTGTAATGTTATCTCTATTCCTAAGGGTGAGGTTTTCTTGCTAAAAGTTATATTTTATTAGTTCACAACCGCCATTGTATTACTACAAGCAAAAACTCTAATTATTCTATATTCTTGTCTTATGTTTTCCTCTCCATCTCAACTAATACTCCAATAGTGCACTCGTAATCCTACACAACCGAGAAATACTTTGAATCTTTAGATGAATATAATGTAGTTGAAATTTGTGTTGATTATGTTTTTTTCTTGCTTTGCATATTGGTGCCTTCTCATTTTTGAATTGGAAATACTCTGGTTTTATTTCAATGAACTCAACTTGCTATTTATTGAATGAACTTCCCTTCTCACTTTCTCCCATTTATCCATACACACAAATTTCCTCCACCTCCTTTTTCACATGAGTTTAGTGGAACATTCATGTGTATCCCTAGTCAAAAGGCCACCCCTAATAGCTAGAGTAGTGTACATATTTCCTTGTTTTCAATAAATGGAGCTGCCCCATTCCTAAGTAGAGGGACCTAATCCTAAAGAATTTGTGAAAGCCCCTAATTTTCCCTTGTGAAAAATATTTTTCCAACATTACTGCAATTATTTTTGGTCCTTGCATAAAGGAAAAATAATCTCTCCAGAGAATGAATGGTTGGGAATTCATGTTTTCATGATCCTTGGTAAAATTAAGTCCACCACGGTCCATTTATTTCAAGGATTATTTTTCTTTTTTAAAGATTATTTTTATATGGTCCATCACAAATCAAGTACTCTAGATATTATCCAAAATTACATCCAAGCGGCACTAGAAACCCACCTGAGGGAGTAAACAAGCATCATTGGTACTAATGGATATAACCACATGTATGTGGGAGGATGGTGTCGAGTTTAATTGGGCCAATTTCTCATAAACGAAGCCAACAACAATGCACATAAAGTAACATAGGGAGGAGGAAAGGTATTTATGTACCAAACTCGAATAATTCAATGTTTCACACATTGCTATTCCCATAAAGGAATATTCAAAGTTTTAGAGGAATACTATGCACATGATCAATTTGTTAAATACATTTTTATGACAAGCCATACACCACCTATGAAGAGAATCAAGTATTGGAAAATTGGTTTCTCCAAATAAGGTAGACACTCAACGTTAATCCTTAGATACCAAGGGAAGTGCAAACATACACGGATCCATAGAGAAAATCACCTTGTTACATGATGGGGTCACATTGTGATCAGAGGATGAAAATGTAAAGAACCAAAATCCATGAAGCTGGATCAAAAAAATTGAATATAAAAACTAGTGTGCATGGTTTGAATCCTTCACATAAATTACTTCGTATTATATTATCTTAGAATATATAAAATAAATAGGTTATAAGATCCTACATACTATGATTTATCCTTAACAAACACAAACTCAATATGATTTCTCTCAACCAACCACTATCCTAAAATATCTTTCCTAGAGTATCTCTACATGAGTTGTTGAAACAACTCACAATTCACATATTCTTTTAATACAAACATAATTATTCACTAGCATACATTTATGCATATTTATAATGTACCCTCTAACAAATATGAATTTCTAGCATCCCCCTTAGTGTTAACATGGGAGAAAAACAATCACACTTCCATCTATAATGTATTGCCCTTGTATGCTCATGATTTGGATGGTTTTTTAGATAGACAACAATCTCTAGGATGGTTTTAAAAGTGGCTTACCAAAAACCACAACAAAGGATGGTTTTATAGGAGAACCAATCACCTATAAGGATAATTTTATTTGACAACCATTAACCTACATATCATGATGTTGTTTTATCCTTGTAATTTTATCTTTCTACTATATTTACACATCAAGAAATTACATAGGACAATCTACTCGCTTTTTGCAAATTTGAACAAGAATACTCACACCGAAAAGTTTTCAAAGTACATCACATAAGAACAAAATGTTCTCAATTATAGTACTATTTTCAATCATTGTTACTTGATCTCAAAAAACATAGGAAACAAAAACTTCTACTAGAAGTTTCCTTGACTTTAGCCAATTTGGTGTAAAATGGAAATGGAATATTGGTTCATATTCCCTAAAATATGAAATTGCTATTTATTCATAAATCCACACAAATAAATTGGAATATTGCACAACCTAAAGAAGTATATTGACCGAACCTAAACTCACAACTGAAAAAAATGTCACCACAACTTTCACGTGGCCCTATCATTGGTGATTGACACAAGGAAGATGAGTTTCTTCCAGTGTTTTGTGCCTCCATCACGTAGTTTAAGAAGTTGCTTACTCAAAAATATGGAATCAAATCTCAAACATTTGTACATTGGGTTTATTTGTATAACTTCCCTCACACAATGTGAAGTTATTTTATGGATGAGTTGTTAATAATAACAACCCATGTATTAGCTTTGAATTATATTGTTATACCCACAATATTATAAATGGTTTATTAGTTTCTAGTTTATAGTAGGTAGTTTTCCAACCTCAATGGCTATATAATAGCCATTGTAATATCTTAAATAGATAAAATAGAAAATTATTATATTATTTTATTTTGTAAATCTATATCGTGCTCTATATTTTTATCACACGAGTGTTGTCCAAATTTATCATTCATAATGAAGTTAATGCACTAGCTACTAAAGAAATTAGCAACTCGGAAATGATGGAGGGTTTATGTTACCTCGGATGTGATACGGGTGCTAGATGGCTAATTCTTGTTGCTATAACTTCATATACCTAAAAATAAGACTGAGAATTATTTTGATTAGATAGAAAGATGCGGGGCTACTGACTAAGTAGACCCAAGAAGCTTTTGAATTCCTTATTGAATATCAACCCTCATTTGTTTAGATAAAGTGAAATAAAACAACAAGAGCATGCAAAAACTGAAATAATACTAAATCTAAAAAATAACAGAAATTGATCCAAAGATGATTAGATGAAAATAATTACGAATTAATCATTACCTAGTTTGCGTCAATGATGACCCAAAATATGCAGAGGTAGGTCGACGGTGACACAGGAAGGTAGATATGGACTGTAAGATGAATATACATACCTAAAGGGTTTGAATTCCAACTAGAGGATGATATGATCTGTGTATGTTGTGGGTAATTTTCAGAAAGGACCAAAGATAGGAAACCCCAAAAATGGATGAAAATAGCAACAAAAGAGATCTGTTTGATAAACTTGGCCTAGGTCAACAATGATATTCTTGGGTCGGTGGTGAATCGATTGAATTGGATAAAGCCGAGGATGAAAAGATGAAAATGGAAACTGTAATAAAAAGGAACCGTAGGAGAAGGCTGCTATGTACACATAAGACATTAGAAATAAAGCATATACGATAATATGATAAAGATAAAAAAAAGGATATGATAATGATAATAAGATCTCACGAACGATGATAATGGGTAATGAAAACATGCCGGAAAGATGTCTAAGAGGTCTCAGGGATGTCTTAAAACTAATCGGACATGAGGAAGGATGCTAGAGTGAGATCCATCTTGAGAATGACATGCATCGGATTTTCTGATTGCTAAATAGAAGGAAAGAAGATAGTTTTAAAGGGGTTGACGATGAATGAGTTGGGTCACAGTTGATTAAGGGGAAATTTTTTCCTCCGGGTATGATTTTCAGCTTTTGATGGGATTTTGGTATTTTTAAGGATTAGCCAAACGATTTAAAGCATGTAGGTAGGATTGGGTTGCTTGGGGATGAATTTAAGTTAGTTAGGGCATAAAAATAGATAGGATAAAAGCTATAAAAGCAAGGTGATGTGTGTGTAGGATAAAAACATCCTAATTAGAAGGTTGGTTAGGGAAATGGATGAATATTTAAATGATTAATTAATTAATGTGAATTAATTAATTAATGTGGATGGGATGATTGAGAATGTAAGATAATAAAATGATTAATTAATTAATGTCACTTAATTAATTAATAAGGATTAGATGGGAATTTTATTAAATAAGGGGGTGATTGAATAAATATGTGCACGCGGGTGATGAGGGTATAGATACCGAGTTTAGGATAGCAAGCCATGAGACAAAAACAAGAAGGATTGGATGATGATAAAGGATTAATGATAAGCTCCCCCTCAAATAGGGGATTGATGATGTCAAGGGAAATCAATGATGCATTTGAAAAAAGGTAGATGAAAAATGGCGGTGGGTAAAAAATGATGGGTAAAATGATTACCAAGGAAAGATTCCCCAAAAAAATGATTCATAATAATTATGAAAAACTATGGTAGTGACTCGATATCACATTAGTAGGGGATAGTTACAGGTCTCATGGAGACGTACAAAAATGTTTTACTGAGACCGGTGAGTGGGTGAAGATCACTGCAATATGGATGTAGGCTAGGATGACTAATATGTCTTAGGCTAGTCATCAAAGTATGCACAACTATATGTGAAATTTATATGAAATCCTTCGTACACGAGGAATCGAGTGAAAATGTATGTGTCCACAAGGGATGAGGATGGATGATATGGTGCCCAATGGGACACAAAAAAATGGTTGGGAAGGAAAATGAAAAATCAATTGATGAAGTAATATGCTATGAAGGAGAAGTATGGCCATAAAGGTAAAAAGGAAAATGAAAATTCAAATACGCCCCAAGTGGGGAAAGGTATGGCCACAAAGGACAAAAGGAAAAAAATGCCCCGAGAGGGGAAAAGCATGACCAAAAAGGTGGACTTTGATGAAAAATAATGATGGCCTAATGATGGTCACAAATATGGCCACAACCGTGGAATTTATATAATGAATGTAATGCCCAAATGGGAAGATGAGTATGGCCTCAAAGGAGGACTTCGTGTGTGAATTAGATAGGATTATAAAGTAAAATTCCCAAAAGAGGAGTGATTATGGCCATGAGGTGTGTAATTAGGAATAGATATAATTAACATTCCCGAAGGAAAAGGATATGGCCAAAAATGTGGACTTGAAGAGTTACATATGCCTAAAGGAAGATTGATTATGGCCATGGGTGTGGACTTAGAGAATATGTATGCCCGAAGGAAGAGATAGTTGAAAATTTTGTATGAAAAATGCTCGAAGGGAAAATAGAGATGACCACAAGTGTGGAATTAATGGTCAACAATAAATGATGCCCTAGAAAGGGATGCAAGAAAGAAGGGAGAAAGCCCAAAATGGTTACTACTAAGGCCAATCGATGATGACTGAGGCCAATCGATGGTGACCCAAGGGGGTTGATGACAACCAGTGTCGATGGACTATATAAGCCCGGGGTCGGTTTGACAATGCTCATTTTTACACGTGAAGTTGACAAGAGAGAGCAGAGAGATAAGAGAGAGCAAAGTGAGAGAAGAGAGAATGAGAGAATGGAGGCCACTGGAGCTACGAGGAAGTGCCAGAGGGTGTGGAGGATGATGAGTAACAAAAATCATGCTCGTTTTTAATTTACTTTCATGTTTTATTTATTTTTTGCATTTTTTTTGTAAAAATTGGAGGACACCAAGGGAGGATATTGGAGACCTAGGTGGGTTGACATCGACCAAGCCTTAAGGAAAGTTGACTGACCCTAAAATGCATTGACCCGACCTATTTCGGCATCGACTAGGGTTATATTAGATAAAAATGGATTCAGATGGACTTTAATGTATTTTGGATGGATTTTTGGATCATAGGTATAATGTATACATGTTCTATTTGTGATTACATCATTGTAGTCCATAGGGACTCTATATCTAAGAGATCGGTGTCATCTTTATATGAGCATATTAGAGGGGATCTGATAGATGTTGAGTGGGATCATCTGTCTACAGTTAGATTGGGTGGATTTAGACATTATCATAGGATCCCATGGGATGTGGGGCTTATGATTTCTTTGGTTGAGAGGTGGGATAGGAAGACATGTACATTTTGGTTCAGGACAAGGGAGATGACTATCACCCTGAGGATGTGTATCAAATTATTAGGCTTCTGACACAAGTGGAGAAGATAGTTCCCATTACTAGTGATGACAAACCAACTTTTTTGACATGGGTATTTGGAGCTGATGTGCCCCGGACCTGGTTTTCTTCAGGGATTTTCCTATGAGCCGAGATATGAGACTGGGGTGAAACATAATCGGTTGATTTACATGGTGATGATGATAGTGTTCTGCTATTCTTTTTCAAACTCAGGAGGATCTCGGTTTCCATGGGCATTGACTGGTGTAGTGATCTATATTGTTGATCACCAGACTATCTTTTCATTTGGGACCACATTGTTGGCTTAGGTTTACCATGAGCTAGCTGGATATAGGGTGGGTTAGAGGTTAGGGTTGGATGTAGGATTCTTACTTCACTATTGGGATTACAAGCATATTTCTATGATTAGGCCACCTGGGCTTCCATGGGTCACATATAACCATATTCAGCTAGAGATGGTAGTTCTGAGATGGATGAATGATCAGGCCTTTGGAGATAGGGACGAGAGAGGGGTGGATTGGTATGTAGATAAGATCTTAGAGTTGGATGTTGATCATATTAGGTGGTATCCATATCAATATTTCAACACCTAGTCCGATATGGATGTGGAGATGGTGGGGATGAGGAGGATGAGATGGGTGCAGGGGAGATGACCGAGAGATGATAGAGGATATTCGGTTTGACAGGGTGTGATGACATTTTGGAGTAGTTTAGTCGGTGCCTCATGATCTAATTTTGTACAACAAGGAGGAGATGGATAGAGAGTTGATGAGTCTAACTATGACAGAACCATTAGAGGAGGAGGTTATGTCATGGGATGATGAAAATGATGTGGGAGTAGGAGTAAGATACTTTGATTAACACACGACAACATGGGTAGGTCGGGGCTGAGGAGGGAGGAGAGGAGGAGATAGAGGAGATGGAGGTTGAGATAAAGGAAACTCCGGAGGTGATGGAAACAGAGCAAGAGAAGCTATAGATGTGGCACACTTTTCGCCGAATTAGATCAAATGAGAGTAGAGAGGGATATAACCTTGCAGCAAGTGAGATGTGGTTACTTAGGAGAGACACTAAGTTATTCAAGAGAGGGATCACTACCATAGGCACAATGGTGTTTCGAAGCTCCATAGGGATCACGACATATGTCACCCCCTGACATGATTTCTATGGATAGATATAGAGTGCTATATGTAGAGGATAGACATAATGAGGGGATTTTGTTTGAGAAGTTACCAAGACTTTGTGCAACTAAGAGCATCTTAAGAGGACGATGGCTAAAAGAGATGGGTCATCTAGGATTACAACGAGTGTGGCACAACCAAAAAAGTAGAGGGAGGATATGAGGGTGGCGAAGATGTGCGGGGATCGGGTTACGTGCTCGCACTGAGAAGATGAGAATTTGAAAGCCTCGAGATATTCACTTTAAAATTTTTGATAGCATTTATGCTTTGAGGATCCCCTGAGGGCCATGATTTATTGATATACATTTTGGTATATATGATATACGGTTTTGTCGTGGATTATCATGTGTTCATTATGTGACGTGATTGATTTTAATTTGATATGATGATGATTTTAGATTATTCATCATAATGATGGGTTTTTAGATTAGATGTGATGGTGATTTTAGATTATACTTGATGGTGATTTAGATGTATAACTAGATGTTTATTTGGATGTGCACGTGTATGGATGATGATATCAATGTGTGATGTGATAATATGTTTTACGTGTAAATTAAATCATGATGATTAGAATGTTTTTGAGTTAGATGTGATGGAAATGGATTGAGGATGAATGTGATTAATGATAAATGTGTTGTAAGATATATAGATAACATATAAATGATTGAGATGAAGAAATATGTGCTGTAAGGCATATGTGATAGGATTATGATTAAAAAGCCTTGTAATAGTGGTGACCTATAGGTTCAAACAACACTATATTATAGTGAAGAATGTACGAGGAAAGCATCATCCAACCGTATTAGAGGTAAAAAAAAAAGGTGATCCAGTAACGCAAGGCACATGTGACCAAAACACATGTTAGCAAATAACCAATGATTGTTAGTCATTTCACAGAGTATAAGGAAATGATGGATGAGATGATCTCATAAACCTAATGTTGACATGAAAAAGGGGTTTGAGATGAAACTTGTATAAAGAAAGAGGGTTATTCAAAAGTGGCATTCCCCAAACTATGCCCCTTCTCTAGGAAGGGGAAAGAGAAAGCTAATAAATGTGGGAAGCTTTATTAGGATACTTGATCAATACGGGAAGCCTTCAAATTCCATAAGGAATAGCCATCCTTCGAGGGTATGGTCTACTTTATACAAAATATAGATGGCAAGAATAATGATAGCCATCCTTCGAGGGATTGGTCTATTTATTTTATTTTGATTTTGATTTCATGATTTTGATTTTTTTCACGAACAACTATCCTTCAAGGGATCATTCTATTTTTGATAATTTTGATTTCTTGATTTAAGCATCCATGAATTTCCATTTTACATGGGGGAGATCTAGGACTAGCCAAATAAACCACTTAGGAGGGGATAATAAAGTACACAATACACCCCTAAAATCTTTACATGGTTCAAATAGGTGAATAAAAAGGTGACATATGTAATGATCATGGATTTTTCACTAATGGGGAAAACTTATCCATAAGGAATATGCTACGGGTAGAGCCATATTGCCCATATTTAAGGTCACATCTAGGAAGTGACGGAAGACCACATAATTCCAAATCATCACGATGAGATATGGAAAAGGATGAGATGGAGGAATGATCAAAAGACATGACTAAGGGCACATTGGTAAATTTGCTAACAATAGAATGGTCGCAAGTGTAATGCGTTAAGCGGTTATACTTTTGATTTACTGTCAAGGAAGGCCAAATGATAGGCTCTCGACCCATACATGTGTACACCAATGTATGGTCTGATCTAGTTAGAGGCAAACTTTCTACGTTGGCTTCTTTCTAGAGTAGTGTCATTCTAATAAAGTGATAAGGTTGTGGATGTTAACATCACATCAAGAAGATGGGACAATATGAACAAATGAAAATAATAGTGAGCACTTCCTATTAAGGAAGTGAATGGTATGCATTTAAGATGAATAAATGGTCCCCCTAGAGGGACAAGATAAATCAGGATCATATAAGATGAGTTAAGTAAAGATTATGAAAAGGTGCCACAATGGCGGGCTTAAAGCCATGGTGCTTCCAAAGGAAACATAAATATGGCCACAAAGGTGGTTGTAGGAAGAGGGGATGAAAGTATGATTAGATAAACTGAGCTAGATGAGATAAAATGATGTCGAATATAGAAAGGAACTAATCTATGAATAGATAAGTAAAGAAAGAATTCCCTTAGCATGGGAGGATGAATGAATGAAGATGAGAAGAAAGATGCTAAAGGATCAATAATGGGGGAGATGTTCCCCCAGTGAAAGGGATGTAGATAAGGTAATGGATGTCGGGAAGATAGTGTACGAAGGCTAATACTATCGATGAACAAGGGAGGACCCTCATCAAGAGGAGTGATGGGAGATGATGTAGATGGGTGAAGAGACCCAAGAATCTAATTGGATGGAGATGTGGTAAAAGGGATTGGATGTGCTATGGATGAAGTAGTAGATGGAGAAGGGGACTCGTCAAGGAGGTCCTATCGCTTAATAAGATCATCAAAAATGGTCCAAGAGCCTTACGATTCTCGGTTTCATGGTCCTGAGTACGATGATTAGAAAAAATGAAGTATGGATTAAACCACGAGGGATTCATATGGTTTGGGTTAAAGGCTCGACAGTGTGAGTGTGATGAATGAAGTATGACGTAAATGTTGGAGGACATCTGCATATAATTAAATGTTGGAGGGCCTCTGTATATGATTAATTGGAGGTATTTTTATGAGGGGATGACCCTAGGAGGGAATAATACTATTTGTATTTTGATTGGTTGATTGGTCATGATGGAGGAGGGGGTCCTAAGATAGAGGGATGTGGCCCTAGGATGGAAGATGTAGATTTGGTCTTGATAGGGGGATGTTTTCCTTTTTGTGAAGACGCTCAAGGGATTGCTAATGGAGGATACCAAGGTTTTTAGATTTGGATTGTTAAGGAGTGCCCTTGGCAGAGATAATAATGATTTTGATAGGTGGATCAAAAGATGGGGCTGTGGCTGATGGAGGAAGTAATTTTTGCATGATTTGTTCCAAAGAGGATGGGAATTGGTTCGATGTGGGAATGTTTGGTTGTGTGGATGAGATAGGAGGATCACCTATGGTAGCTGCAAGTTGAATTTCTCTCCAATATTTCTCAAATGATGTAGGTGGTGTAGAAGAAGAAGGATATAATGGGGATGTGGTCATGATAGTTAATGCGGTAGGTGTGGGTAGAAGCACAAAAAGAGGAACTGATATGGAATCCAAGGATGGTATGATAGGAAAAGGTAGAAGAGATGTGGATGGGGGAATAAGGTCTGATGTAGTGGATTGAGTAGATTCAAGTGTGAGATCGATAGTAGGAATAGATGTGGATATGGAAATAAAAAGGGGTGTTTAGATCATGCGGTTAATAATGTCTATGTGAGATGGCGAGATGGGTTAGGGTAGAGATGGAAGAGGGATGAGTATTAAATATGTTTATTTTGGGTGTCTAAAGAGGAACATAGGTGGATTGAGGAGCTGCAATGTGTGTGATAACAAATGTGGATGTGGGAATGGTAGATGTTGGAGGACTGGATGATGTGGGCATGGGTAAGGAAATATGTGATAGTGATGTCAAGGTATACTGGGGTGGATTCATGGATGTGGAAGAAATAATTGTGGTGATAGGTGTGTGTGGGAGAGATGTAGATAATGGTCTAGGCATGATAGGTGTGGATAGAGAGATGGGTGCAGTCAAGGCTAGTGTGGATGTGGTAAGAGTAGGACTAGTTGTTGATGAAAGATAAGTAGTGGAGGTTAAGGTGGTAGGTAGTGGGATCATGGATATAGTGGATGTGAGGATAGCCCTTGAAGGGGTGGTTGGCATAATATCTAAGATAGGGGTAGATGATGAAGATGGTAAAATAGATGTGGGAGAAGATGTATGATGTATGGTGTTGATTGATAGTGGGTTGAATGAATTGATGTGATGTAGAAGATGAGGACGAATTTTCTGGAGGGGATTAGGAAATGGATGTTTGAAAAAGTCGGTGGTGAAGATGGGATTGTTTGGGGGATATATGAGTAAGGTCATGGTAAGATGATGGGTATAGAGAAATAACATGAAGATCTAAATCATAAGGGTCATAAGGGATGCCCCTAGGTGAGGCAGGTATGTCGGATGAAGGGGAAATGTCATAAGGTGAAACAGGATGTGTTGATTGATATCTATAGAGGAGGAAGTCACAGATGGGGTTATTGTGAGGAATATCCATAAGTGAAGTGGGTATGGTGATGTCGATGACCCAAGGAGGGTATGAGGTAATGGAGACAAAGATGGTGGGGTAGAAACATGAATGGTGTAAGGTGATGGAAATAAAGGTGGAGGTAAAACAGGGCTACTTGATTGATGTGGTTGAGAAGTAGAGGGTTTGTGGTGGAGATAATCATAGATAGGATTGGAAGAAGGTATGGAAGCAACCAAGGGTTTGGATGGGGTCATGGTGGATTGCTGAGAACTACTCGAGGAAATGTTTGGTTCCATTATTAAACAAACAAGTCAAGAAAACAATTCCTTTTATGTTTTGATTAAGAATGTGAAAAATAAAAGGGAGATGGATAATAGAGGACCTAGAAGAAGGTGATCTATGTTTGGTTTTAGGTAAGTTGTGGCTGGGAAATGTCTGAGGTGGATTTCTGTTGGGTGATCAAATCCCAATCAGTCTCTGGGGAAAAGGAAATGTTTTGATGTGTTAATTGATTTGTGAGGTTTTGGCTGTGTGTGAAAAATGTGAGATGCAAAAGATTGAACCCCTACTTAAACTATATGAGCAAGCATGATGTAGAAAAGAAGGGTTATTTTAAAGCCAAAACAAAGTGTTATTTTCGATGAGAACACAGACAAGAAGGGAAAGTACAATGCAAAAGGATAAAATAGGGAAAAGAGGAATACCTGGATAGCACTTTTCCTATTTATTTGCACTTTTGAGTGATGAGAGATCCAAGCCACGAACCCAACATGAAAAAGTAATAAAGAAAAGCCTCATGTTAGAATGTTAGTAGAAAAAAGTAGAATATAGAAAATAAAGATACCACCTAAAGGGTGTCCCACTGGGCATGCTAGGAATGTTTTCCAAATTTCTTATTCATAATGAAGTTAATGCACTAGCTACTAAAGAAATTAGCAACTCAAAATGATGGAGGGTTTATGTTACCTCAAATGTGATATGGGTGCTAAATGGCTAATTCTTGCTGTTGTAACTTGATATACCTACAAATAAGATTGAAAATGATTTTGATTAGATAGACAGATGTGAGGGTTTCTTGACTAAGAAAACCCAATAAGCTTTGACTTCCTTGGTCGTGTGTCAACCCCTGTTTGTTTAAATAAAGTGAAATAAAACAACAAGAGCATGTAGAAACAAAAATAGTACTGAATCTGAAAAATGACAGAAATTGATCTAAAGATGATTAGATGGCAATAAATGTGAATTGATCGTTATCTAGTCCGGTTCGACGACGAACAGTTGTGCGTGAGGTAGGTTGAAAACGACTTGGGAGGGGAGTCTTGACTGTAAGATGAATATGTAGACCTGAAGGGTTTGAATGCCAATTGGAGGATGATAGGAGATTGTGTATGCTGTGGGTAATTTTTAGGAAAGGACCATAGATAGGAAACCCCAAAAAATGGCTGAAAACAACAACATAAGAGATCTATTTGATAAACTAGGCTTGGGTCGACGACGATCCGATTGGGTCGGTGGTAACTCTGCTAGAATTAGATAAAGCTGAGGATGAAAAGATTAAAAAAATGGCAATTTGTAAGAAAAAGGAGATGTAGGAGAAGGATACTAAGTGTTTCCAAAGATACTCTTTACCTACAAGATGTTAGAAACAAAGCATACATGATAATATGATAAAGATACAAAAAGGGATATGATAATGATAATATCTCACGAACGATGATTGTGGGTGATGTAAACATGTTGTAAAGATGTCTAAGAGGTCTCATGGATGTCTTGAGCTACTGTTATCCAAAATTGATGCTCAAGGTAATTTTGATAACATGCATCAAATTATTCAGTCCTGAGCAAGTAGATTAATTCAAGGTCCGAAATCGTGCTTTTTGGGGCCGCCTCGGCTTCTCTCTAACTCTCCCATCCAAGAAAAAATCCCAACGAGTTGGAAAAAATTGAAAAAATGCAAAAAATAAGGTTGCAGGACTGTTTTGAAACATTTCGGGCTTGAAGGGTTCGGGTCATATTGAGGTTCGTCGTACCAAGCTTGGGGCCGAAAAAAAAAAAGAAAATCGGCTAAGTCAGACAATTTTGTCCCAGGCGGTCCGCGGGACAGTTGGGACGTCGGGACACGAGGGACCCAAAAATCTGAAATGGCCGAGAGTAAGAAAAAATGTCTAAGTCTTTTGTTTCACACGGTTTGGGGACAGTGGGGGATAAAAGTATGCGCGGGGCGCGAACCGCGATTTGTCGAAAGACGGTCCATTTCAGGCAGTTCGGAGATTTTCATCCGGACAGATCGGGACAAAAGTACGTGAGGGATGTGAGGGATGCGTGGGACATGAAAAGGCCATAAAAGGGAAAAGGAAGCCCGAATCGGTTGATGCAGGAGATTTTCATCCGGGATAGTTGGGACAAAAGTATGCGAGGGACGCGAAAAGCCAAAAACAGCCAAGGCAAAGGAGAAATAAAGGAAAACTCGGAAGGGAAAGCCCGCCCCCCTTATTGTGAGCCAATAGAATCTCGACATGTGTCCAGGTGGGGGCAAAAATTCAGAGCAAGCCCGCGAGGAAATTTAGGAGGGTCGAACCCGCATCCAATGGGGTTTTGACACGTGTTAAGGCCAAAAAATATCAAAGTGACCCACATGAAAATTTGAAAGAAGGGGCCCGTGCCCAATAAAGTTTTTCCATGTGGCACCTAGAGTGGTGGAGCACGGGAAATTTTGGAAAATTTTCCAAATGGCCAAAAAGGTAAAAAAATTCAAAAAAATTTCTCGCCGACCCGATTTGGCCCTGTTTTGCCCTAAAACTTCAAATCGCCATATCTTTCGATCCAGAGCTCGGTTTTTACATTCTTTATATCAATGGAAAGTTGGTGAAATTATATATAAGATTCCATGGTATTTTTTTCATTTTGGTTCAATTGGGAGAGATAAAATCAAGAAACATCTCTGGCATGTGGTAATGGCCAGAAATGACGTTTCAACAACCAGTTTTAATGCAAAATGGGTCGCATTCTTCTTCAGCATGGCCAAAAATGTTAGGGCGTGGGTTTGTAAGGATGCCCATGCTATTTTAATGCATCTTCATTCAATGAGGAATGGCTCCCATGTTTTTAACATGTTTTCTCTCTCTTGGGCTCGACCCATGCATTGTAAAAGCTAGATTTGGCTCATTTTTGTGGGGGAACATTTCTTTGGATAACAAGCTTCTTCTTTCACCTTCAACAAGTGATTTTTGCAAGTATCAGACCTCTTGATGGTGGTAACAGGTTTTCTACCTTTTGATGTTGTAATGCAATGATTTTTGACAAAGTGGAAATGACAATACATGCTCTGTGATCAGTTTTCAGCCCTTTGGTTGTGTTGTTTTCTTCATTTCAGACTTTCAATTACATCTTATCAGTTTGTGCATGATGTTTATGTTGCATTCCATGATCTGTGTCTATCTGTAGAACTAGAAGTGTTCACCACTCCTTTTCTGGTGTATCACCACTTTAGTGTAGGCTTTCATTTTATGCATTCTCTCTCCCTGGTCCCTTGGAAATTTAGATTAGAATAGTTAGTTTCCCCTGCATTAGAGTAGATTGTGGCAAGTAGTTTAGGAGCAAGAACCAGCTTTCTCTGGAGGTCTATCTCAAGTAGCAAGTCCCACAACTTGGAGATAGTACCCATGTTATCCAATCACACCATGAGTTCAAGTATATGCACTTGTATAAACATTAGGGTGTTGTGATTCGG
Organism: Taxus wallichiana var. yunnanensis; assembly: GCA_018340775.1. Lineage (NCBI taxonomy): Eukaryota > Viridiplantae > Streptophyta > Pinopsida > Cupressales > Taxaceae > Taxus > Taxus wallichiana. Next base: position 10,186,258 of record CM031234.1, read on the forward strand.
TGATAACAATTTTGGCATGCCGGGTGGGAGCTTAGAGGTCTTCCACTTTATCTTTGACAGGTTGGTGTGTTCCTGTTAAAGATTCAGCCTTTTGGAGGCACTTTCAAAAGCACATCTGGCGACTCCATCTGGTAAACAAATCATTCTCTAAGTTGCAGACCTATTTTCCATTCATTTCCATCCGTCCTTCTTTCCATCATTTTCATTCTTTTCCATTCCATGAAGTTTTGCAATCATGACTTCATTTCCATCATGGAATTCACATTTACAACAGCAGTTTATCACACCTCCAACATGTTTTACAAATCCTCCAAATCAGCATTTTGGTCAAATTCAAAATCAGCATGTCTACCCATATGAGCGGCAGTACCAAATTCAGTTTGGTTGTGAAGCACATCAAGAGCAAGGGTACGCATGCAATGAAGACAATCAAATGGAAGATGCAGATTTTGTGGAAAAAATCCAAAAGATGGAGGCAAAATGGTGCAATCAAGAGCAGCAGCTCAAATGAAGGCTTTCATAATTGGTTGTAGGACTCCTTGTCCATGGGGAAGCCCTTTTCCAAGACACTTCAGCCCTCAGGAGAAGCTAGATTTCATGATGGAGATACTGCCCCAACTTGCACAATGGACAGCAGAAATAGAGGCCTATACACTTGGTGTTGAACAACCTTGTCAATGGGTAAGTTCTACACCATCATCTGGTTTTTCTCTTCCCATTACTCAAGCAGCATCATCTCATTTGGAATTTCAAATTCTAAATCCAGTCAATGCTACCCCAGGAGTTAATTCCATTTCTCCATTCCCTAGTCTCCCACCACACCTCAATTCTTCTTTCCCCTTTCCTTCCAAACAGTCATCCCCTCCACAAGAGCTAACAGAAATACCCTCTCCTCCAAAGAAACAAGAGTTTCTACCTCCTCCACCACCATGAAAAATTGCAAAATCAATTGAGTTACAATCCACTTCTCCTCTTGCATTCCCAAATCCATGTTGGGAGGATAAAAATCAGAATGCCAGTCAAGGAAAACAACAACAAAAAGAAAATCCAAACAAGGATGAAGAAATTCAAAGTCTCAAGAGTTGGGCTCTTAAATTTGGGATGAAAAAGATCCCCTTGATGGTTAAGCCTTTAGAAGAGGTTGGAGTTGGAGAACAGGTGGTGGTCAAGATTGATTTTGTGGTAGCGAAGAAGAGAAAAAGAAGAAGTAGATCAACAAATCAGGTTACTCGAAAGTAGTGTCCATGTTGGCACTCTATTTGAAGGGAATTCTGATTCAATTCAAGTTACACAATCAGCCGTAGAGGAAGAAAGCTCAGAAGAAGATCTTATAGTCCCAACTTGTCCTCTAGAGCAACAGATTGAAGAGTTTGACTTGACAAACTTCATGCTAGAAGAAGAGTTCTATCAAGAGCAAGATTGTCTTCAAGTAGTAGAGGAGGAAGAAGCTGCTCCAAATCCAAAAGAAGAGGAGCACATTCTAATTATGGAGGAGAAAATTGCAGATCCAAGGGCTTTGAGCACAAAGCAGGCTACAGGAGAACCTTCAGTTCTTCTTTCTACTTCATCTCTCTCAAGTTCTATCTGAAGAAGAGTTTGATCTCTCAAACTCAATGTTGGAGGATGAAAGAAACCATGATGATCAAGTTACAGATCAAGAGGACACCATGGAGGAAGTTGAGCATTTGTAGCAGGACAACCATGAGGTAGTGTATCTGTCAGATTTGGAGGACTATTTTGATAAAGAAGAACCGGTTGAGTTCCCACCATTCTCTCTTTCATCATCCATGTTCCAAACACTTGAGCATACTGTCATGAAGGAGAGCACCCATTTGCAGCAGCCTGCATCTTATACCAGCTCTTTGGAACTAAGATTGGAAGATTTTAATCTTTCATGTTCTTCATTGGAGGAAGAGAAAGGGCAAAAAGGTTCTACCATCGCTTCCACATCATCCATTCAAGAGGGTCTACAAGAGAAATCCATTCTCGGAGTTGAAAAATAGGGCAATGGGCATACTCAAAGGACCATACATTGCCCAATAAGGTATTTTAATTCATTGGAGTCAAAGGAGAAGTCACAACCAGTCATGCTTGCTTCTAAGCATGAGGGTGAGCTACAAAGTACCAAGGATCAGCTGTCATACCTCTACAATCTAAATGCAGAGCAACTAAAAGAGGTATTGGATTTGTTTTCGGTTGACACCTTGATGATTTGGGTAGAAGACCAGCTTCTTGTTGATTTTCCACTCATCCAATCAGCCATGTTCAATGCCAAATCAGTTGCATGGTTGCCAATTTTGAAGAAAGGAAGCTATTTTACACAACCAATTCTGCGGGTTTGTTTAGCTTACCTTTACTTCCGATTAGAATAGACTAGGTAGGTTTGCTTTCATAAAAGAAGTGCTTGTGCACACTCGCATGTTCCATTTTGAGCATGTATGATTTTCAATTTTGTACGTAGTTTTGGTGTCTGTTGGTTTTGCTCTTGCATCCATTTCAATGGGTTTCAAGTAGCTCATAGAGGAGGTTTTCAAAGATCGAGATCGGTTTGCGAGCTACAACTCATGACTCCATTCCCAATGGATGCTTCAAGCAACTAGTAACTTCATCGGCGGTAGATAACCCCGTTGAGTCACCAAAATTGTTATCCAAAATTCACCCTCAAGGTAATTTTGATAACATGCATCAAATTATTTAGTCCCGAGCAAGTAGATTGATTCAAGGCCCGAAATCATGTTTTTTTGGGGCCCCTCGGCTTCTCTCTAACTCTCCCATCTAAGAAAAAATCCCAATGAGTTAGAAAAAATTGAAAAAATACAAAAAATAAGGTTGTAGGACTGTTTTAAAGCATTTCGGGCCTGAAGGGTTCGGGTCATATTGAGGTTCGTAGTACCAAGCTTGGGGCCGAAAAATAAAGAAAATCGGCTAATTCGGACAATTTTGTCCCAGGCGGTCTGCGGGACAGTTGGGACATCAGGGCAAGGGACACGAAAAGTTGAAATGGCCGAGAGCAAGAAAAAATGTCTAAGTCTTTTGTTTTGCACGGTTTGGGACAACCGGAAAAAAGTACGCGAGGACGCTGAATCGGCCGATTTACCGAAAGACGGTCCATTTCGGGCAGCTTCGGAGATTTTTTCCGGACATCCAGGACAAAAGTATGTGAGGGACATGAGGGACACGTGGGACGTGAAAAGGTGAAAAGTCCACAAAAGGGATAAGGAAGCCTGAATCGGCCGATGCAGGACATTTTTGTCTGGGACAGTTGGGACAAAAGTACGCGAGGGACGCGTGGGATGCGAAAAGCTAAAACGGTCGAAGGCAAAGGAGAAATAAAGGAAAACTCAGAAAGGGAAATCCCACCCCCCTTATTTTGAGCCAATAGAATCTTGACATGTGTCTAGGTGGGGGCAAAAATTTAGAGCAAGCCCGCGAGGAAATTTAGGAGGGTCGAACTCGCATCCAATGGGGTTTTGACACGTGTCAAGGCCAAAAAATATGAAAGCGACCCGCATGAAAATTTGAAAGAAGGGGCCCGTGCCCAATAAATTTTTGCCACATGGCACCTAGAGTGGCAGAGCGTGGGAAATTTTGGAAAATTTTCCAAATGGCCAAAAAGGTAAAATATTCAAAAAATTTCCCGCCTGAGACCCGATTTGGCCTTGTTTTGCCCTAAAACTTCAAATCGCCAAATATTTCGATCCAGAGCTCGATTTTCATGTTCTTATATAAATGGAAATCTAGTGAAATTATCTACAAGATTCCATGTTCTTTTTTCCATTTTGGTTCAGTTTGGAGAGATAAAATCAAGAAACGTATCTGGCACGTGGTAATGGCCAGAAATGATGTTTTAACAACTAGTTTTAATGCAAAATGGGTTGCATTCTTCTTCAGCATGGCCAAAAAGGTTAGGGCATGGGTCTGTAAGGATGCCCATGTTGTTTTAATGCATCTTCATTCAATGGGAATGGCTCCCACGTTTTTTACACATTTTCTCTCTCCAGGCTCGACCCATGCATTGTAAAAGCCAAATTTGGCTCATTTTTTGTGGGGGGAGCATTTCTTTGGATATCAAGCTTCTTCTTTCACCTTCAACAAGTGATTTTTGCAAGTATCAGACCTCTTGATGGTGGTAACAGGTTTTCTACCTTTTTGATGTTGTAATGCAATGATTTTTGACAGTGGAAATGACAATAAAGGCTCTGTGATCAGTTTTCAGTCCTTTGGTTGTGTTGTTTGCTTCATTTCAGACTTTCAATTACATCTTATCAGTTTGTGCATGATGTTTATGTTACATTCCATGATCTGTGTCTATCTGTAGAACTAGAAGTGTTCACCACTCCTTTTCTAGTGTATCACCGCTTTAGTGTAGGATTTCATTTTATGCATTCTCTCTCCTTGGTCCCTTGGAAATTTAGATTAGAATAGTTAGTTTCCCCTGCATTAGAGTAGATTGTGGCAGGTAGTTTAGGAGCAAGAACCAGCTTTCTCTGGAGGTCTATCTCAAGTATTAATTCGCATAAACTTAGAGATAGTACCCATGTTAGCCAATCACACTTTGTGAGTTCAAGTATATGCACTTGTATAAACATTAGGGTGATGTGATTCATGATAACAACTACTTAGACATAAGGAAGGATGCTCGTGCTAAGATCCACTTTGAGAATGACATGCATCTGATTTTTTGATTGCTGAATAGAAGGCAAGAAGATAGTTTTAAAGGGGTTGATGATGACTGGGCTAGGTAATCGCTAATTACGGGAATGTTTCCCCTCGAGCATGATTTTTTTCTTTTGAAGGGATTTTGGTGTTTTTAAGGATTGGCCAAATTATTTAAAGCATGTAGGCATTATTGGGTTTCTTGGAGATGAATTTAAGTTAGTTAGGGCATAAAAATAGATAGGATAAAAGCTAAAAAAGTAAGGTCATGTGTGTGAATAATAAAAACATCCTAATTGGAAGGTTGGTTAGAGCAATGGAAGACTATTTACACGATTAATTAATTAACATGAATTAATTAATTAATAGGAACAATGATTAATGTGGATGGGATAATTGGGCATGTAAGATATTAAAATGATTAATTAATTAATAAGGATTAGATGGGCATTTAATTAAATAAGGGGGATGATTGAATAAATATGCGCATGCGGGTGATGAGGGTATAGATATAAAATTTAGGTATTTATAACTAGATATGACAAATGTAGTGTTACGTAAAAATGATGGAATGATTTCAATGCACATTCAACCATTACATACACAAATGATAGACCAACCAATTGCGAAGGTTCACATCTAAAAGAAATCGCACACTTTTAGGATATGTGCAACCCTCAATGCAAGAAGTAACACAATCAAGAATAAAGGAAAAAGGCAAGCAACCTATCACCGCACAATAGAAAATATCCTCACTAAGCGTTGAGACAAATCCTAGATTTCGAGACGGTTTTCCAATATGGATTTTGAAGAGATGAAGGTTAATAGAGACAAAACTTATGCAATGACAATCTCCAAGATGAATAGGAATGGTACATTTGGAAGGAAATATTGATGGAACAAGATGTAAATTGAAATATTAAATTAGAATATAGAGTTTCATCTCCCACCCATACATGAATATCTCATAGTTAGTTCAAGGCATGAAAATGTTACACATGTAGAACATAAATTGAGGGCTTCATGAACAAGGACTAGATGTGTCAACATTACAGGAAGAAATTCCAATCTTCCCGCATAAGAAAAGGACTAAGGTAAGTCTATTCAAAGTAGTGAGTATACTAGTGTTAGAAGTGTTGGGTTTTGATTTAACACTTCTAGTGATTAACATTCGGGGACAGAAAGTCCCTCCTCTTTATGGGAGAGGTTCCCTTATTGAAAGTGAGCGAGAAAAGCTTATATGCAAATGTAGAAATTTCATATTAATGAGGACCTCTAATACTTTGAAATGTTTCAACACAAAACTAGATTATTCAATTCAAAAGAACTGAAAAATAGGAAGGTTAGAACATAACAACACTTTCAATAAATATAGATAGCATAATATAACCTTATATGTACTCGAAAAGAGTGATACGAAAAGAATCATTCACATACCATAAGATATCATTCCTTAGACAAAAATTTCTAGAAATTATATCAATAAGAACACAAAGTTTCTTATTATAGAAGCAAGAAAGGATAATAGATGAAGATAGAAACAAGAGGAAAATTCTTACTGTATTGATTGCTTTCAATTCTATTCATACTTCAAAAGTATCGTGGTCCCCCACAAAATGGCATAGAGAGCCCATTATATAGCTTACAAAACAATTACATTGGGTTACAACTTATTTTAATCAAAATATTAAAGACTAATTAAGAAATATATTAATATAAAGTCTTTAATCAAATATTACTTCATGGGTGCCAAAACCTAAAAATAAAAGAAGTGCCTTAAGACCACAAGTAGAAACCTCATACCGAGGCTTAGAGGGCCAACTGACTTCAAAATCCGATGCCCGAATTTCTTCAACGCCTCAGCCGCTATCTCCATGCATTTTGGAAGGGTAGTGTTGGAAGTGGCATGAGTCCATGTGCCAAGAAACTTCTCCATATACTTATAGAATTTTTATTCTCTAGAAATTATTTGTTGGCTTCATGATGATTGACTAGAGAGAGAAGACATACTTCATCTTTTCCTTGGTCATTGACTTTTCTTTGAACAAATTTTCTTTGACAAAGGTATTAAACTCGAGATTTGGTCTCTTGAATGGAAAAAGGAACACCCGTAGCTTCATTACGACTTGACAAAGTGAACATATTTGAAAGAAGACAAAACACAAGCTTTGAAAGCTTCTCCTTTTTGCCATATATTGTTCATTTCTCCCAATACTTCTTCCAAAACCTTGATTTTCCAATCAACACTGAAAACCAAAGATTTTGAGAGATTGTCCTTGGCTTCATCAAATACTTTGTTTTCTAATAAAATATTCTCATCTATTTGGCTCATTGAGCGGAGATCTTGGATACATTCACACCAGAGTTTTAGTTCATTTTCTAAGCCATTGATTATTGAGTTGAACCTCAGCTATAACTTGGACACCTTCTTATATGATTTGAATTCCTCCCCAATGAAGTTCGGTCTAGATATCTTTGTCATATCAACCATCAATGCTTTAATGGATTTCCCATAGGTGGTATATTTGTGAATGTCCTTGATAGTCCTGAAATTCATCTTTGTTGAGAACTACGGGAGGTGGAAGAGTGGCAAATGGAGTTGGATCAAAGACTTCATCTTTTTCCAATAATGATTTTATGAAGTTGGAAAGAACTTGGTTATGTTATTATAATTACTCCATAGTTTTATTTACCTTCTCCACTCATATAATGAATCTCACATTACAGTGATTCTCTTAGGTTATGAACCTCACTTTCAGTGTAGACTCCTAAGTGGAATTCTCGTAAGCTCCAATTCGAAACTAAAAGATATTTATCCTCCTTATCCACCTTAGGCTTAGCTATCTCCATGAACTCGCATGACCCTATGAATCTATTACTAGCCTTGAGGTTGTATTTTCTTTGTTTCTTTGGAGGAGGAGTAGTAGTGCCGAGTAGAGCTGCAACAACATAAAAATTGGGAACTATCACTCCGAGAAGAAGGTTTCCTTTTCTTGTTATTGATTAAATGCTGAACCCAAGCGAAGGAAGAAGAAGAAGAAGAAGTAGAAGAAGAAGAAGGGGTAATAGGCCCAAGTGCAAGTGAAATAATTACACTCAACATCTCTGTACCACTGATATCTCTAGAGGAAGTTGGCACAACTTTAGAAAGATATTTAGAAGAACAATCCGTTGTCTCCAAATCACCGCACCCCGAATGGCACGGGAATGTATCTTGGCATTCGGTGTGATTGTGACACATGGGATCACCTCTCAAGCTATGGGACTTGGGCTTGAGGTGAACCTCCAGAGAATGCCAGCTTCTTCTTCCTAAACTAAACACAACACTACCTCTAATGCAAGAAAAATGGCTAACTAGTCCTATGCTAACATTTCATGGGATTAGGGAAAGATATTTGCAAGGAAATGAAACCTAAACTAGAAGTGGTGATGCACTGAATTAAGGGATGTTTAACATCTGGAAGGGTTAATGTGGGAGGGATGCTTGCATCACTGATCACCTTCACCTATCACAACTAGAAAGGGTACAAAATACCACAAACCAGGGTAGACGTTCCTCTGTTAAACTCGATCAAACAACAAACTACCAATCTCCCAGTGAAAAAGGATGAACTTGAGAAGGGTGAAAAATCACCACAACTCAAATACATGCAATATTTCAACACTTGAGAAGCACAAACTTCATTAACCTGTAGTGGAAACCAGAACTTGCACTATGCACTTGAAAACATGAGAGAGGAAAATAGAAGTAACAGAATCATGAAAGGACATTCATATGATCACAAAACATAATTCTCATTACTTCAAGCACTTGCACAGTGCAACATTACATTAGGTGAAAAGGGCATAAGCTGCCATTACATTTTTAGAAGGAGGGCTTGAGAGCTTTCTAATTCATAGATTATGAAGAGAAAGGGAAACTCAGAAGTGTCTAATCCTTTCCAACTTGTATGTCATGTTTGAATCTACCATTGGAACCATTTTGAATGGGCTTCCAACTTACATTTATAGAAAACCTTGAGTGCTTGAGAGAAAGAAGGAAGAAATAACTACATCCCTAAATGGAAGGCACATGATGTATCATTTATCACATTTGGTTGAACCATCTGAAAAGGCTCCATCATGTGCAATTAATGCCTATTGACATAGTCTTCATAATTAATTAAAATAATAATAATAAATATTATTATTTAAAATGTTTTAAAAAAATAAAAATGTTATTTTAATTAAAAAATAATAATTGTATCCTCCCATTGACTAGTCTACTTTAGCCAAAACTGGCCTAGCTTTCCAAGTTGAGTTCGAGCTCTTCCATCAAATTCCATCATCTTACCAAAGTCACCGACTCTCCTTATCTCGTTGATTTCATTACACCGCAAGGCCATCATACCTCCTGTATGCTACACTGCCCCACAATGATTCCACTACCTTGACTCAGAGATCCAATCCCGATACTTCCTTAACCGCCATATGTCGACCTAACCGATCATGAGCTATAATGAAACTCAACTCCAAAATTGAGCCCTTTCCTGTTCATGCATGTTGTGCTCTCGATACAATTTATAACTCATCCAAGCTAAGGGAGGCGGTGTCGTTCTGCATGGCAAATAGTTCTATGCTGTTCCTACGATGATTGATCCTCAACCAAAACCTGAAAGGGTTCTTACTTTGATGAACTATCAAAATGAGATTTACATCGCTGCGATCATGCTCCCATTCTTTATTTAATTTTAACCATTTTCTAAGCTCTCTTCTGAAATGAATCTACTCTGTTGCACTATCATTAAGGTGGATGACTCAAGCATACTAATTAACTTCCTCCTCTCGATTTTTTTTTCCAACTGGTTTCTCATCACTAATGACTTACTGAGTAACTAGGATCTCAGAAGCCACTTTCTTTACCACCCGAACATAAATTTATCCGAAACCCAAAAATAATTTCTCTAAATCCCGAACAAAAATTTCTCTAAATTCAAACTCCCAGAAACTTTGAATTTCAAAGTTTCGTGCTTTAGAGATTTCCAACCGATGATTTGCATCCTCGAGCCCAAAATCTCTGAAATTCCAAAATGGATTTGTCCAAAAAAAAGTTTGAAATATTACTCCAAAATGTAAACTCCAAAACATATGTACTTCTTTGTACACCTCGGCTCTTCATTCATTCTCTCAAATAGAGTCCAATCCAGTTATTATTTTCAATGCTCCCCGCCATCGTGAGATTGAATGGTTGAGGCTTCATTGTTGCATACAAATCACCCTATCATTTGCAAATGAAACTTGAGATCTGCGTAGTTGACATGGCTCAGCTATTCCAAGATTAATCTCCACATTTTATATGTGCAGGCTACCTTTCATCTTCCTCCAAGTATCAAACCTGTCCCTACTATCTAGGTCATGTTGATGAATTTCAACTATGATCTTGTCTTTGGCTCTTATTATGAGTCAAAACTCTTACAATGACCTGAGCTACTCTTTATTATCATTCAAACGAGCCATTCAACCAACCCCATAACGTGAGATTAGCCTCATCATTTTTATTTCCTTGGCAATCTCTACCTAAGAAGCTCCCATGTTTGCACATACCGACTCGATCCATCTTCTTATTGAATCGTCTTCTATCATGAAACCCTGTAGGCACTCTATGGAAAGTCGGTTCCTATGAGTTGCTTAATTCAACATACGTGAGAGCTTGTTTAACTCGGCATATCATGGCCCGATCCTACTCACTCGACCATGTGGAATGATTAACTTGCTTAGTTAAGTTATGCGAGCTCAACATTATGCACAACAAGCTCCTTCCGTTTGGCTTGATGAAATTCACTTCCAAACTTGCTCAAGCCCCACCTCTCGAAAAATTCAATGCTTACCCTTCTTTGTGTACTCACCTCAAACTCATCTCAAGTCCACCTCTGAATTGAGCCCCTATGAACTTGGTTGACATTCCTTCAACTCGACTCAAACTATCGGTGAGGCACTTCAACCGATCGACATCCACATGGCCCTCTCCCGAGTCATCTTGTTTTGGTGAGACATTGAGTGATATGAGCTTGAATTTAAACTCTTGAAATACACACCCTCCAATACTGAATTTCATCCAAGACTCAACTTGTTATTCCCATCACCGACTTGGCTTTCAACTCAGCTCGTCATTATTTAGGGAAATGTTTGCACTTCTCCATGGCATGTATTGGCTATGCACCGAGCTACAACAACTAAGTCCTTCACGCATACCTGAACACTTCAACCAACACCTACGTGATCTCAGAGCCATTTCCTATGTTCAACCTATGTCTACATATCCAACCTAAGCTTTCCATATGTTCTTCCTTGGCTCACCGAACCATCCTCACACAAACACTGAGCTTTTCTATCATTGAGCTTAAATAGTTCACTTACCAAATTTACGGGCTCTAAAATCGAGCTTCACTATTCTTCCATGGGAGCTCTTACAATAGTCTTAAAGAATCCTAAAATATCACCATGCTCATGGTCTTTTTTTTTACCATGGTACATGAGATCTCATCAAAGGTTGTTTACAAAACTTTCCTTTTTTCCAGGATCGACGTCCACCCACCGAGTTTTCCACCAACTTCATCTTCGACTAGCGACCATCCTCACTCATTGAGCTATTCAAAAATTTTCTTAGCTTGGCCGACAAATTGAGTGAAGACCCCCTATTTTGTTTAATACACTCGGCTCACTACCATTCCAACGACTCGTCGAACTACCTTTGGAACTCCCCGAGATCACCACACCCCTATGAAATCCTCGAATTTGCTAATGCCTTCAAGCTCAAAATGACTCTTGAATTTGATCTCACCAATTTACATTCAAATGAATTTCTTGTGAAACCGACCCACCAAACTCCTTGATCCTCCGACCATTATGGTTCACCGAGCCCCTTCCGCCATGCATTTATATTTCATACACCACATTTGAGCCTCCTTCTTCGCAGACTCGGTCGACCAACTCGATCTCAAAAGCCACTATCCTTGCATTCCAAACTTCAATTTCTCTAAAACCTGAACAACATAATTTTTGAATCCCAAACTCTAAGTTTTAGAGTTTTAGGCTTCGATATTCCAACTCACTTAACATCCTTGAGCCTAAAATTCTCCAAAATTTCAAAAGGAAATGTCTAAAAATATTTTCTGAAAGTGAATCCTTTCACTTGAATGCCGAGTTACTTCATCTCCCAAATCAGCTCACCCTACCTACCCATTGACACCACCGATTTTAAATGTTTTGACTTTATAAAGGTGTAACAAGCTCTTGTTATCCTCAAAGCATCGATGAGTTATCCACGTGACTATTCTATCACTTGCTTACTTGGTATGCCCTTAAATCTCATTATCATAATGAGCTTTAAATGTTCTATACTTTTGAGTAGGTCATAGGCTTGTTACTTGATATATTGTTTCCCAACCAAATCACTCACCTTCTCCATGCTTCAATTCCTACGAGCCTCGAATCTCACACCAAGATCATTGATGCAACTTGGCCTATTTTAATCTATTCATGAGCCACCCAAGATTTGATTCACAATGATTGAGGGACAACTCTAATGGTTCACCCGATATAGCAAAAAACACTATAAATCCATTTGGGCTAGCTCCTTTGATGCACTTATTAATACCTCACCTATCATTTGGACCATCTCCTGAAATGAGCTCAATTGACCCATTCACGACAGAGTTACGTCGACATTGGCCTTGGTCTTCTTATCATTTTTCCCAAGTCACTTATTTTAATTTGTCTGATTCGATGGTTTGAATGACTCTCCAGTCTGTTGGGTACTTCATGATTAACCAAACTGAGCTAGACTCAGCTCACTTACCATATAACTGAATGAGCTTTATTGCTATGTTGGCTTCCACCATGAGTAATTTCAAAATCTTCTCACGAGCACTCCTCCATTCATTATCTGATGAGCTCATATTGGGTAATCCACTGAGCCATGGATGGTTATCTTCTAACTATTTTTGTCTGAATATAAACCAAGCTCTAATGATCAAGTCATCCCTAATAAGTCACGGTATGGTCTTCTTTAATGGTTCAGACCACCTCAGCTACTATCTCGACTTATCCATGAAATGATGAGCTCGATGTATTGAGCCATCTTCCTATGTATAGAATTCAACTCACCCCTTTCTTGACATGATCTCTTCTATGTCCTTTGTCATTTGGGCCAAGAGAAGTCCTTTATTATTTTTGATCCCTCTCTTTTTCTTGTAAGACTGGGTTCTTCATTATGTCGGCTTAAATTTCCTAATTCCCAAATATTGCTCTGCATTCATTTTGTATGCCTTTACACTGAGTTTCAAACCTTCCCCGAGCATCTCGTTTACAATAGCTCGGCCATTCCATGGCTTAAGGAATCAAGCTAATCACTTTTCAAAGTGCCCATTTGGGATGCTCCGAGCTCCTATGACATAGCTACTTTTTCCTGATCATGCATCGAGCCCTTAGGTGATCTATTTTCACTTAGTGTCAATTTTCCTTCACTTCGATAATTTTTTACCCTGATTTTAATTATCATGGGCCTTTCCTCAAACAAAAGAGTAAAAAAATAAAAAAGGCCTAATAAACATGATGCATCAATTTTGATCATTTTTAGCATGCGGTCCCACTGGGGTTGATTTTCCTCATTCTGAGACCAATTTGAACCTCCAAAACACGGTAAAGAAAGAGTAATTCAAGAAGATCCAAAACCTTCTAGAACAACATACAAAATTTTAAAATATTGAAATTATACTGATAACCTCGAAAACCTTATGGAAGAATCTTTGGTATTAGGGTGTTATCCATTGTCAATTTCGCCTAGGGGGCGGAAATTGATAACAATTTTGGTGACCTCTGGGAAGCTTTCCTACTAAGATTTTAGACCAGTAGCCTTGTCTACTCATTGGGCATGAAGTCACTATTTGTCAATCTAAAACCTATCTGATCCTAAAATCCCCTTGAGCATTGTTGATCTTGGACCTCCCTTGAATGTGAAGCATGAAGTATACCGAATTTGATGAACACTTGGAAACTATGGAACATTGCAGAATTTTGAAAGAGGTAGATCATGAATCTCCAATGGAAACTTTGAAATTTTATTTTCCTGACACCCTTCAATGATGTAAAACATGTAGAATAACACAAGAGTGACAACGAAAAACAAAACACACTGAAATCACTAAAAATCATATGCGTCCCAAGTGGAACATGCAGGTGTGCATTGCACTTATTCTATTGAAAGAAAACCTATACTACCCTACACTAACCGAAGCATAGGTGAGCTAAACAAAACCTACAACTGGTTGTGTAAAATAGCTTCCTTTCCTCACAATGGATTTCCATGCAAATGATGTGATACCGAACATGTCGAGAATGAGAGTGCAAAACTCGAAATGCAGGACCAATTCTCCATTTGGTATACTGAGACATCAACTAGAAAGAGAAATAATTCCTCTTTTAGTTGCTCTGCATTTGTCTTGTATAAGCATTATAACTAATCTTCATAATTTTGAAACTCCTCCTCACACTCAAGTAAATCCCGATAATCCCGATAATCCCGATAATTTCTCTCCGGCTTCAATGAAGCCAGGTACTTGATAGGACATGGTCTAAACCATTGAATATTTCTACTTGTCTAGACTTCAATTTTAACAAGAAAGTCTTTCTGAAGACATCCTTGAATATTCATTACCTAATTTCCTCTTGTTTCCCATTTACAAATGACTGATCTTCCACCTCATTTGACATGGAATTTGGAAATTCCAACTCCCCTATTTGCAGCTTTAAATGATTATTCAGGGAATTAAAGTATTCAAGAATACTTTCCTCCATCATAGACTTGTTTACCAAAACAAGTTCCGAACTGAAAACATAAACCTCTCCATGACATAATCTTCATTCAATGCTTCTAGATCATTCCTAGCTCCTCCTGTGTGTTCCTCCTTTACGTGTGACGAGGGATACAAAAACTCAATTCCTCCAATTCTGATTCCAAAGGACAGTTATGAGCAATGAGATGTTCTTGAGCATGTACCTCCGCAACACTTGACACTTTCTAGTTGGAAAAGAAGTGATGGAATAACAAGATTGTCAAGTTCCATAGGCCCCTGTCCATCAAAACCTTCTTCTAGATCTGATAGGTAATCTGATTCTTCATTCTCTAACTGTATCAAAGGCTCCTTCTTAATCTGGGTATCCTTTGAACTAGAACCTATTTCATCTTGATATTCTTCATTCTCAAACATGAAATCAGAAAGATTAAATTCATCTAAAAAATCACATTTTTGAGAAGGAAGAGAGGGAAAAGGTTTAGAAGGTTTCTGCATAGTTTCATCAACATTCTTGATCTCTGAATCCTTCTTTGTCTCATGAAACTTTTTATGGCTGATTGTAACATCTAATGATGAATTTGGAAATATGTTACCACCTTCTAGAAGTGATGCAAGTTCTTGACATGCATGGCAATTAGGATCATTGCATTCATTAGAATCAGCTTGTACACTTGAAATTCTTTCTTCTTTAGCTTGTACATGCTCTTCTATTACTGATTTTTCCACCTTTGGTGATTCAAACTCCTCTGATGGAATTGAGCCAACATGAATACTACATTATGAACAAGTAGACTATTGGTCCTCCTCTTTCAACTCTGGATCTATTTCTAGCACAAAACTAGTTTGTTCCACTTGTTTTTGAGCCTCAACTTCTAGCAGAAGGTTTAGTCATGAACGACGTTTTCTCGAATGTTAAGTTTTGCAGCCCATTTCTTCAGATTATCTGCATGCTCTCCTTTTCTATTCTCTTTGACCATATACTCCTCTCTTTTTCTCATTTCTTGACAATGCTCCTCCCAAAATGGATTTGGGACTATAAGAGGAGGGGTGGGTTGGGATTCAACTAATTCCCTCACTGTTTGAGGAAGGGATTCATTCTCTTGTCTTGATGGCTCTTGTAGAAAAGAGGGAATTTTAGAAGGGTGAGGCATGGAAGATTCATGATAAAATGGAGGAATAGGAAGTGAAGGAAAGAAATTTTTAGCAAGAGTAGAAACTGGAAGATTAGGACTATGGGGTTCAAGTTGAAACTGCATAGATGGAAACACAGGAAAAGGGTTATGAGGTGGTAATGTAGGGCCTCCCATTGATAGGATTGACTAACATTACATTCATGAATGTCCCTTTTCTTGATCCATTCTCCAACTTGAGTCATCATCTTGATTATGCATTGAAGCTTTTGTTGAGGGCTAAGCTCACATGGTATATGACCAGTCCATGGGTATGGAATTCTAAATCCAATCTAGGCTGCATTTGTCATTTCATTGATCCTTATTTACTTCATGTTATACTCCAAATCTCGAACCTTCTTCTACAAGTGATCTTCTTCAGTGTATAATAGATCCCGAGAATCTACATGCCATTGTTCTTCGGTAGCCCCCCAGTCTGGTGGATGACAAAAATGATCTGCATCTTGCTCCTATGGACATGCATGCTCAAACTGAAACTCATCATGAAATTGGTTTGGAGGTGGATTAAAATAGCTTGAAGATGGAAAGTGTTACTACTGGAAGTGAAAGTCCCACTTGTGGAAATGAAGCCATGATTACACAGCTTCATGGATGGGACAAAATGGAAAGATATGGAAGAAAACTAGATGGAAAATGGGTAAAAATGAAGGTCTGCAACACAGAGAGTAGGGTACTTAGACCAATGGAGTCGCTAGTTGTGCTTAGGTATACCTCCTAAGGCTGAAATTTCACTAAGAGAACAACTTAATGAAATGAAGTGAACAAAATACACACACCTATGAGAGATGTGCCTCTTGTCCCACCGGGCATGCCAAAAACTGTTGTCTCCAAATCACTACACCCTCGAATGGCCTGAGAATGAATCATGACATTCGATGTGATTGGGACACATGGGATAACCTCTCAAGCTATCAAACTTGGGCTTGAGGTGAACCTCTAGATAAGGTCAGATTTCTCTTCCTAAACTAAACACAAAACTACCTATAATGCAAGAAAAATGACTAACTAGTCCTATGCTAACATTTCATGGGATTAGGGAAAGATATTTGTAAGAAAATGAAACCTATATTAAAAGTGGTGGTGTATTGAATTAAGGGATGTTTAACATCTGGAAGGGTTAATGTGGGAGGGATCCTTGCATCACTAATCACCTTCACCTATCGTAACTATAAAGGGTACAAAATATCAAAACCAGGGCAAACATTCCTCTATTAAACTCGATCAGAAAACAAACTACCAATCTCCTAGTGAAAAAGGATGAACTTGAGAAGGGTGAACAAGCACCACAACTCAACTGCATGCAATATTTCACCACTTGATAAGCACAAACTTCATGAACCTGCAGTGGAAACCAGAACTTGCACTATGCACCTGAAAACATGAGAGAGGAAAATAGAAGTAACAAAATCATGAAAGGACATTCATATGATCACAAAGCATAATTCTCATTACTTCAAGCACTTGCATAGTGTAACATTACATCAGGTGAAAAGGGCATAAGCTGCCATTACATTTTGAGAAGAAAGGCTTGAGAGCCTGCAAATTCCATGATTGTGAAGAGAAAGGGAAACTTGGAAGTGTCTAATCCTTTCCAACTTGTATGTCTTGTTGGAATCCACTTATTGGAACCCTTTTGAATGGGCTTCCAACTTACATTTATAGAAAACCTTGAGTGGTTGAGAGAAAGAAGGAAGAAATAACTACATCCCTAAATGGAAGGCACATGATGTATCATTTATCACATTCGGTTGAACCATCTGAAAAGGCTCCATCATGTGCAATTAATGCCTATTGACATAGTCTTCATAATTAATTAAAATAATATTTAAATAATAATAATAAATATTATTATTTAAAATATTTAAATAAAAATATTAATTTAATTAAAAATAATAATTGTATCCTCCCATTGACTAGTCTACTCTAGCCAAAAATGGCCCAGCTTGCCGAGTTGAGTCCGAGCTCTTCCATCAAATTACATCATCTTACAGAAGTCAAAAACTCTCCTTGACTCACCAATTTCTGTTACACTGTAAGGCCATCATACCTCCTATATGCTACACGGCTCCGCCATGATTCCACTACTGACTTGACTCGGTGAGCAAATCCTGATTTGTCCTTCACCGCCATACGTCGACCTAACCACCATGAGCTATAATGAAATTCAACTCCAAAATTGAGCCCCTTCTTGTTCAAGCATGTTGCGCTCTCGATACAATTTCTAACTCATCCGAGCTAAGGGAGGTGGTGTCGTTCGCATGGCAACTAGTTCTATGTTGTTCCTACGGTGATCGATCCTCAACCGAAACCTGAATGGGCTTCTTGCTTTGACAAACTATCAAAATGATATTTACATCACCGTGATCATGCTCCCATTATTTATTTAATTCTAACCATTTTCCAGGCTCTCTACCAAAATGAATCTACACTTGTTGCACTATCATTAAGGCGGCTAACTCGAGCATTCAAATTAACTTCCTCCTTTGAATTTTTTGCCAACTGGTTTCTCATCCCTAACGACTTGCTAAGTTACTTAGATCTCAGAAGCCACTTTCTTTACCACATGAACTTCAATTTATTTGAAACCCCAACAACAATTTCTCTGAATCCCAAACAATAATTTCTCTGAATCCCGAACACCAAACTCAATTTCAAAGTTTTGGGCTTCGGATATTTCCAACTCATTGCGTCCTCGAGCCCAAAACTCTTTGAAATTCCGAAATGGATTTTTTTGAAACAAAAGTCTGAAATCTTACTCCAAAATGTAAACTCTGAAACATATGTACTTTTCTGTACACCTCGGATCTTCATTCATTCACTCAAATAGAGTCCAATCGAGTAGTTATTCTTTTCCATGCTCCGCCAATCGTGAGATTGAATGGCCGAGGCTTCATTGTTGCATAAAAATCACCCTATCATTTATAAATGAAACTTGTGCTCTACGTAGTTGACATGGCTCAACTATTCTAAGATTAATCTCCACATTTTCTGTGTGCAAGCCTACCTTTCATCTTCCTCCAAGTATTGAACCTGTCCCTATCCGGGTCATGTTGATGAATTTCAACTGTGAGCTTGTCTTCGGCTCTTATTCTGAGTCAACACTCTTACAATGACCCGAGCTACTCTTCATTACGATTCAGATGAGCCATTCAACCAACCCCATAACGCTAGATTAGCCTCGTCTTTTCTTATTTCCTCGAGAGCTCTACCCGAGCGGCTCCCATGTTTGCACATACCTAACTCTGATCGAGCTTCTTATTGAAGCGTCTTCTATCACGAACCTTGCAGGAACTCTATGAAAATTTGATTCCTATGAGTCACTTATTTCAACATACATGAGAGCTTGTTTAACTCGGCATATCATGGCCTGATCCTACTCACTCAACCGTGTGGAATGATCAACTTGCTCAACTAATTTCTGCGAGCTCAACATTATGCATAGCGAGATCCTTTGCTTCGACTGAAAAAATTCACTTCCAAACTTGCTTGAGCCCTACCTCCAAAAAATCCAATGCTTACCCTTCTTTGTGTACTCAACTCAAACTCATCCGAAGTCCACCTCTTAATCGAGCTCCCTGTGAACTTGCTTGACATTTCTTCAACTTGACTTGAACTATCAGCGAGGCACTTCAACTACTCAGCCTCCACACGGCCCTCTCCCGAGTCATCTCATTTTGGTGAGACATTGAGTGATATGAGCTCGAATTTGAACTCTTGGAAATACATACCCTCCAATACCAATTTTCATCCAAGACTCGACTTGTAATGCCCATCACCAACTTGGCTTTCAACTCAGCTCATCATTATTTAGGGTGATGTTCACACTTCTCCATGACATTTCTTAGCTATGCACCGAGCTATAACAACCGAGTCCTTCATGCATCCCTGAATGCTTCAACCGACACCTACGTGATCTCAGAGCCATTTCCTATGTTCAACCTATGTCTGTGTATCCAACCTGAGCTCGCCATATGTTCTTCCCTAGCTCACTAAACCGTCCTCACACAAACACCGAGATTTTCTATCATTGAGCTTAGATGGTTCACTTGCAGATTTGCGGGCTCTAAATATCAACCTTCACTATTATTCCATGCGATCTCTTACAACAATCTCAAAGAATCCTAAAATTTCTCCGTGCTCGTGGTCTTGTTTTTACCATGGTACTTGAGATCTCACCAAAGCTTTTTTAGATAACTTTCCTTTTTTCTAGGATCGATGTCCACCCACTAATTTTTCCACCAACTCCATCTTTGAGTAGATACCATCCTCACTCATTGAGCTATTCACGAGTTTTCTTAGCTCGGAAGACCAACCGAGTGATGACACCCTATTTTCCTAAATACATTGGCTCACTACCATTCCAACGACTTGTCGACCTACCTTCTAAGCTCCCGAGATAACCATACCCCTATGAAATCCCAAATTCTCTAATGCCTTCGAGCTCTGAAATGGCCCTTGAGTTTGATCTCACCAACTCACATTCAAATGAATTATTTGTGAAAGTTACCCACCAAACTCCCGATCATGGCCATTCTAGTTCACCAAGCCCCTTCCAGCCATACATTTATCTTTCATACACCATGTTCGAGCATCCTCCTTCTTCGCAGACTCAACCGACTAACTCGGATCTCGAAACCACTATCCCCGCATTCCGAAATTCAATTTCTCTCGAAACCCAAATAACATAATCTCTAAATCCCAAAACTCTAAATTTTAGAGTTTCGAGCTTGGATATTCCAACTCACTTAATGTCCTTGAGCTTGAAATTCTTTGAAATTTTGAAAAGGAAATGTCTGAAAATATTTTCCGAAAATGACTCCTTTCACCACGAATGCCGAGTTACTTCATCTCCCAAACGAGCTCACCCTACCTACCCATTGACACCACCAATTTGAAATGTGTTGACTTTCTAAATGTGCAACGAGCTCGTGTTCTCCTCAAAGCATCGATGAGCTATCCACATGACTATTCTATCACTCGCTTACTTGGTATGCCCTCAAATCTCATTATCACAACGAGCTTTAAATGTTCCATACTTCTGAGTAGATCATGGGCTTGATACTGGTATATTGTTTCCCAATCGAATCACTCACATTCTCAATGCTTTAATTTCCACAAGCCCCGAAATCTCACACCGAGCTCATTGATGTAACTCGGCCTCTCTTAATCTATTCAGTGAGCCACCTAGGATTCGATTCACCACTCTCGAGGGATGACTCTAATGGTTCACATGATATAGTGAGAACACACTATAAATCTATTTGGGTGAGCTCCTTAAACACATTTCTTAATACCTTGGTGTATCATTTCGACCATCTCCTGACATGAGCTCGACTGACCCATTCATGACAGAGTTATGTTGACATTGGCCTTGGTCTTCTTATCATTTACCCCAATTCACTTATTTTAATTTGTCTGATTCGATGGTTCAAATGACTCTCCAGTCTTTTGGGTACTCCGTGATCAACCAACCTGAGCTAGATCTAGCTCACTTACCATATAACTGAATGAGATTTATTTCTATGTTGGCTTCCACCGTGAGTAATTTCAAAATATTCTCACGAGCACTCCTCCATTCATTATCTGATGAGCTCATATTGGGAAATTTTCGAGCCATGGATGGTTATCTCCCAACTATTTTGTGTCTAAATATAAACCGAGCTCTAATGATCAAGTCATCCCTAATAAGTCATGGTATGGTCTTCTTTAACGGTTCAGACCACCTCGGCTACTATCTTGACTTGTCCAAGAAATGATGAGCTCGATGTATCGAGCCATCTTCCTGCATATAGAATTCAACTCGCCCCTTTCCTGACGTGATCTCTTCTATGGCCTTTGTCATTTGGGCTAAGAGAATTCCTTTATTATTTATGAGCCCTCTCTTTTTCTTGTAAGACTTTGTTCTTCATTATGTCAGCTTAAATTTCCTAATTCCTAAATATTGCTCTGTATTCATTTTGTATTCCTTTACACTTGAGTTTCAAACCTTCCCCGAGTGTCTCATTTACAATATCTCAGCCATTTAGTGGCTCGAGGAATCAAGCTAATCACTTTTAACGTGCCCATTTGGGCTGATTTGAGCTCCTATGACAGATACTTCTTCCGATCATGCATCGAGCCCTTAGGTGATCTATTTTCACTTGGCGTCAATTTTCCTTCACTCTGATAATTTTTTACCCTAATTTTAATTATCCTAGGCCTTTCCTCAAATAGAAGAGTAAAAAAATACAAAAGGGCCTAATAAACATGATGTGTCAATTTTGATCATTTTTTACGTGTGGTCCCACTAGGGTTGACTTTCCTCATTCTCGAGACAAATTTCAACCTCCAAGACATGGTAAAGAAAGAGTAATTCAAGAAGATCCAAACCTTCAAATGACATACAAAACTTTCCAATCTTGAAATTATACCGATAACCCCGAAAACCTCATGGAAGAATCTTTGGTCTCAGGGTATTATCCTATTGTCAATTTCTACCCAGGAGCAAAATTGACAACAAAATCCATCAAACTCGAGACTCGGTCATTTTCTCTTCATTTTCAACCCCAACAAAGGACCATAAGAGTTTCTTCCTTTTCTTTCATCTCTTCACTATCATCTTCACTTAGAATAATAATATTTTCTTGCCCAATAGGGGCTTCGGCTACTCCAAGAGAAACTCTTCTTTGACTGGTTCTTGCTTGATGGCCTTACCTTTCTTTAGATATACCTTCATTAAAGAAGATGGAGTAGACTGCCGTACCTTTACTAGAGAGGAAGGAGCAGACTCGATCAAGTACCTCAATATCAAGCATGGGTTCTTCCTTCCTATGAGAAGGGGCTTCTGTGAAGAAGATTTGGCTATGTTCATCTTGAAGATTTTGATTTTCCTATCAAACTAGAGTTTGGTTCTTATAATGACAGGGTTAATTACCTCCTTCAAATCATCTTTCTCTTTCAAAACCAATCAATGGTTTCTAGAGTGGTGTGTTTAATAGATCTTTCATATTCAACAGACTGGTACTCTTCATCATCATATTCAAACCCTTTAAGAACTTTATAGAGATTGAAGTCTCTAACTTGTTGAAGAGAGAATATGACAAAATATCTTCTTCTTGCCTCAAAATCATCAACGCAGTCATCCCAATAATCTTCATTGTTTAGATGATGATAGTAAAATGCCGAGGTTATCGGTAATATAACCCTTGATATCAAAATGAGTTCTAGATTGGAAGAAATGAATGGTGAGACAAGTAATGGTCCTATCAATATTATGTGCATCCAAGGTTGTTTTACATGTATAATTTCCCAAGGAGATAGGGAAATGAATGCCAGAAATCTTCTTATCTCTGCAGGTTCGATGAAGTTTATCCAGCTACCTGCAAAGCTCAACCAGAGCCATTTTATCATTACAGAACATGGGTAGCTTTAGGGGTGCTCCCTCGAAACAAGCCATCCTGATATATGATAACTTTCTGAATTGAGTGAAGAAGCTTCCATATTTAGATATCAAAGTCTTGGATTCTTCAAAAATATCCTAGCAATGTCACCCTCCAAAAGTCTCACAATGTACATGGTGAATGCATCATTAACCCTCCTAAAATTATGGTTGCTGACTTTGAGGGTGAACTGAGGGTAGTATTCATATATGGGGGCATCTTTCTTATCGGAAACAAAAGTGAAGACAAGCCATTCCCTGGAGGTTTCTAGGGTGTACATGAGATAGGAGGCCATATAGAATGTTAGAGTTTTATGAACATTCACCAGTTGTTCTATCAAATTTTCACAGATGATCTCACTCCAATTCAAGAATTTTTACCTTCACAAATGATGTTGATGAAAGGACACATCCAAAAGTGAAATTCATTTGTAGAAGGCATCCCCATGACTCTAGCAAGTAGGGTGATGATGTATGAAATATCCTCTTTGAAATCAACCTTGAATAAGGTTTTTAAAAGTCAGGATGCCCCTTTTTTAGGGTTTTTTAACCAAGACTTGGCTACCCTAGCTTTATATTTCTCACTGTCATGATCAAACAGTGCTTGTGCTTGAGTAAGGGTGAGAACATTAGCTCCCTCTACCGTTGGGATGCATAGGGCAGTATTGATGGCTTCAAAATCCATTCATGCCACTACCTCGCCATGCACATTGATAATTTCTTTGGATTCTGAGTTAAAACAAGCTCCACATGCAAGCACGATATCAACACATTGCATAGAAATAGGAAAACCTACGAGAAAATGCAATCCCACTATCTTTGACCAACTGAGTAATGGGGGTAGGGCTGTCACATCCTAATATGTTCCCAAAGTCATCAAGATCCGATGTCGATCTTCCTTGTTGCTAATTTTAGGTACGAGGTGCCCATGCCCTTGATATTATATTTTCATCATGATAGAGGTAGGATGGAATTTTTTTTCAATGGAGTGAAAACACAATCTTGAAATAATCCCTACAAGAGGAAATATGGAAGCACAGACGCGAGTGGGCAATGGCTTAATTTTGCATAAAATCAAGCAAATAAAATAAGTAGGCAAGGTGAAAAATGAATGAACGGTCATCTCCTTTAAATAAATGAGGGGATAAAGTAAATCATAAATGTGCAATTAATAGCCCTCACACTGACTCAAAAAGGAAAAGAGTGGAAAAATTGGCCAAGATGGTCCAAGGGATGTTGGGATGTAAGGGACACACAAAGCCGAAATACCCGATCCAAGATGGGTGCGGAGAATTCAGGTCCAGAGAGCACAGATGGTCCATGGGACATTGGGACATAAAGGATGCACGAAGATGATTCAACCGATGTGGGAAAAGTGGGTCCAGAGAGCATAGGTGGTCCATGGGACATTGGGACATGAAAGATGCGCAAACCCAAAAAAAGCCGATGAGCAGTAGTATTGCAGAGAAAGTGGTAAATTGGGGAACTGGGGGTCCTGAAGTACTCGGGACATGAGGGAAAAAAATATCTAATAAAGCCGCACAACACTGGAAATGACTTCAAAGAGAGAAATTTTCTATCTTTCCAAAATTATTACTTTACTTAAACACTTCTAAAGGGCACCAACTCAACATCTTTGAATTTTTGTGTTTTATAAAGAGGGGAATTTTTTAGAGTGACAACATCTGGCTATTTATGGGGATGACTTGACTTGAACAAAGGAATGAGGAAAGATCAAGAACTAAAGAAAATTCTAGGAAATAAAACCACTACCTTACCCATTTGGTGAATAAAGTCAAAGGCAAAGCATTACAGAAGACAACACATAAAAGGGAAAAGAAACAAAACAAAAAACAAAAGTCAAAAGAAAGACACTATGCATAATATACAAGACTGCCTAGTCACCTAAGACTTTAAAAACTTCAAATATTTCCCACTATAAGGAAGTGGGAGAGAAGATCCATCCATATAATCCAAGTAGAAAGAATTTTCTCCAAAGAAAGTGTCGATTTTCAAAAGACCAAGGAAAAGAGAATCAAACTTACCATGACTCTCACGGGGTTCATGTCTTTTGTCCCATAGCAGAACAATATCTCCTACTTGAAAATATCTGGGTCTAGCCTTCTCATCAAACAAATATTTCATCTTCAGTTGAAGAGATGATATTCTATCAAAGATCTACATCCTATCTTCATCTAACTTCTAGAGATACATGACCCTCTTGTCCAAGGAACTGATGAAACTTGAATCTTCACTAGCCTTCATTAAGTGCAAGGCTGGTAATTCTCCTATTACTAGAAGTTGAGCCTCAACACCATACACCACTTGAAATGGAGACATTCTAATTTCTCTTTTGGGTGTAATTCAATCTTCCCAGAGAGCATTATAGAGCTTCTTGTGCAAATTCCTTTGAGAGTCATTGACATGCTTCGGACAATGGCTACCAAATTCTTATTTATGGATTCTGCTTATCCATTTCCTTGAGGGTAATAATATGAAGAATGAGCAAGGGAAATTCCATAGCCATAGAAAAATCCATCATCTCGGAAGAAGAAAAATTAGAAGCATTTTCAGTCAATTTTTTTTTGGTATTCCAAACCTTATCAAGATGTTCTCTTTAATGAAGTTACACACCACCTCGAAGTAGTGCTTTTAACTAGAATAGCATCCACCCACTTTGTGAAGTAATTTACGTAGTTAGCACATGAGTATGTCCAGCAAAGACTGGAATGTGGGTTGAGTGTTCTAATGAAATCCAATCCCCACTATTGAAAATGCTCATCTATTATTACTAGTTTGAGCGGTAAAGCAACCAATTTAAGTCTCCCAACAAAAGTGTGATAAGCTTCACACTTCCCTACCCATTTTATGCATCTTGAAACAATGTAGGCCAATACTATTCTCGCATGAAGAATTTAGTGGGCAATGATAGCAGAAGAGAAATTCCCCCCACACGCTTGGTCATGAAAAGCTGAAAACAACTTCTTTTGTTGCTCTTTGTCTACACACTTAAGGAATCTTCCTTCAATGCCTCACTTAAATAAAGCATTTTTCGACAATACATAGTGTTCAAACCTTATTTTAATAGCTCTCTTTTCATTAGCTCTCTATTTTAATAGCTCTCTTTTCATTGACATTCTCCATAAGTAAGAAAGTGTGCAATGTCAGCATACCACTCATCTCTGTTGAACCGAGAAAAAGGACAAGAGGAATCTCAACCGCTTCATGGACAATTCCTCATTAGCTCCTTTTGCAATAAGTTCACATAAGCCTTTACCCTAGACTAGATTTGTTGGCTTGATATCAAGATCATATTATTGAACTTTTACTACCCAATTACCCTCTTAGTTTCAAACTCTTGCTGCGTAAGAATAGACTTGATAGTTGTATCCGATACGAGCACAATAGAGTGAGAATTAAGAATATAAAAACGAAACTACTTAATAATAGCTTTGACTACTATAAAGGTGTGTTTATCCATTGAAGTATACTTAAATTCATGGGATTTAAAACATATCCCATGAAGGCAATTGGAAGTTCAGATCCTTAGAATTTTTCTCGAGTTAATATAGCAACCAAGGTACTCTATGTGGCATAGCAATAAATAATGAAATCTTTATTGAAATCAAGATGTGCTAAGATGGGAGTTTTAGCAATGGCTTTCTTAATACCTTCAAATGCTTCTTTCCCTTTGGAATTAAAACCAAAGGATTTATTTCCTTTCATCATGTGAGCGATACTCATAGTCAGTTCTACAAAATCTAGAATGAATCTCCTTAAGAAATTTATCTTGCCAAAGAAAGAGTGAACACCCTTTTTGCTTGTTGGGAGATGAATTTGATGGATTTCTTAAACTCTTTCTGGATCTATCTTGATTCCTTATTTGGAAACAATATGCCCTAGCAATTTACCTTGATAACAAAAAAGAAAAACTTCTTAGGATTAAGAGAAACTCCATGTTCTCTACATTTTTGAAGGACTATTTCAAGATTGTGGAAGTGATCTGCCCTTGTCTTGGAGAAAATAGTCAAATCATCAAGGTATACAACAATGCAATTTCCCTTGAGAGTAGCAAAGGCTAAGTCCATTTCCCTCTGAAAAGTGGCACCAACATTGATAAGGCCAAATGGCATTCTCTTGTAAGCAAAGGTGCCCCAAGGAGTAGTGAAAGCAGTCTTGTGCTGATCTGGGGTATTGACTTCCACCTGATTGTAACTAGAGAATCTATCCAACATAGACAACATCTCTCGAGCCTGTGACAACCTGCAAAACTTGATCTATCATGGGGAGAGGATAGTTGTCTTTTAAAGAGGCCTAATTTAAATTCCTAAAATCTACACAAATGTGAATCTCACCATTCTTTTTCCTTACTTGGTTTAATGTTGGAAATCCATTTTGAATGATGTATGGGAAAAATAATATTTTCTTTTAGTAATTTTGGATCACTTAAAAAATGGTATCAGAATCTTAGGATTGTATTTCCTTTGCTTCTTCTTGAAAGGTTTGATCCCAGTGTCTCATAGGAATATAGTGTTGTATTTATTTTGGTTGAAAAGCTTTGAGATCATCATATGAGTAAGCAAGAACGTCGACATACTTTTTAAACAGGTTTGTTTCTTACTTCCTTTCCTCTTGGGTGCAACATTTCCCAATATTCACCATCTTAGGTTAATCATGACTTCCAATGTTGACCTTCTCATACTCAAGCAGATTGACGAGCCCCTTGAGGAGCTTTGGATCCGACATACCTATCATGTTTATTAAACAAATCTTCTACAATCACTAGCCCTTTAGGTATCTTGTTACCCTTTAACTTAATAAAGCTATCCCGATCCATTTCTTCCTTAATATCTTTTTCATTATATGGTACATAATATCTAGGCCTAGTCTCACTTCCTTCAAAATATAATTGATCGAAGTTATCTTTAAGCTCTAAGAAAGAGAGAAAGTGTTGATCATCATTGAAAACTTTCCAGTTGCATGCATTATCCGACACACTAGGCCTATGGATCATCTCAATGGAAAATTTCTCTTGAGAGAAATCTGGGTGAGGAATCAACAAAGATCCTAAGACAGCTAGAGAATCAGCTCTAGTGTTATTTTCTCTTGGCAAAACTTCAATGGAGAAAGCATCAAGAAATTCAATGGAATCCCAGACAATATTTCTATAATGTTTCAATCTCCTATTCTTGACTTGAAAAAGATCCCTAACCTGTTTCACAATTAACTCGCATCACCATGAGCACAAAGATTCTTCACCCCCATTTATTTTTCCATGTTCAATCCAAGGATGAGACCCTCATATTTGGTTGTGTTGTTTGTATTTTCAAAGTGAAGCTTAAATGAAAATGATGAGTCTTCCCTTCTAGAGAGGTTAACACCATGCTAGCTTTAGAACTAGTGAAGAACAACTTCCATCAAACTCCGCAGTCTAAATGTCACCGGGATCATAAATTACTCATGTAGGAAGCTTTGCCTCATCTTCGACATGATCATATAGTTACCATGCCTTATATCTTCATAGAGTATTTGTGATTTTGGATCATCAATATTTTGCACTATGTACTCAGTTTGTCTTTATGGTAACAAATTTTTCATTTTTCCATTGACGGGATTAAAGCGTGCGACCAACCCTTCGAATTTCACCTCCTACCTCCCTACAAAAATTTCTACTCAACAACATACCATATGAGGGAGGAATATTAGCTACTAGAATAGTGGTTTTGACCCTTTTCTATGGAAAAGCAACGAAGGCTACTTGTGCATCTTTAATTCTTCCAACTAAAGGTACTTCCCTACTCTCCATAGTGTAGCATGAAACAAAAGTACGTGTTAGAGTTAGGCCCAAAGCATGCGCTACTTTTACGAGCATTATATTATCTCGATGCTCCGAGTCAATAACACAATTACTGAGTTTATGGCTAGCTATGAGAAGTGTTACATATAATGGTTTAATTTTCTCATTAGGTGAAGTGACTACGACCACAAGACTTGTTTGAGGGGAGGAAGAAGGAGTGGGAAATAGACCTTTAGAAGTATTGGGTGAAGTTTTGGATTTGGAATTGACAAACTTTACTACTTTGGAAAAAGCATTTGGATGAGTCTGGTAAAACTGTGCCTCTGAAATTTGGATCTTTGTCTTCTTAAGGTGATCAATGATATCAAAAGACCTAGAGGTGGATGGGGAATCATTACTAGGAATAGGAGAAACTTTTGATTTTTCAGGTTTAGAAGTGGAGGTAGAAGAAGAAGAATTATCATTACTTACCTTTTGTGTGGAGGTGGTGGGAACAAGGGATCCTCTTCTCGCAATTACTGGAATAATTATAGGAAATTCCTTACATTTTTAGCAGTTGCATCACTTTTTCTTTTCTGTTCATTTTCTCCCAAGTCATAACAACATATGACTCAATATTCATATCTCTACTACATCATACTCATCTTCATCATCCATACCTTCAGTGGTGAGGAAATGAACTTGAGATTCACTAAGATCCTCCTGTTCTTCATCAATCTCTTCTTCAAGCTCCTTATAGTCCTCATTCTCCTCACCATTATTAGGTTCTTGAACCTCACAAGTTGCATTAACTGAAACCTTAATGGGAGGGCCTTCAATATCCTATCTAGTCTGAGAAGAGGGAAAATGGTTCCTAGGCTGAAAATTATTTCTTGGAATATCTTGGTAAGGAGCATGTTGAGCCAACTATTTCTTGATAAAAATGAGGTCATTTGCCAACTTCTACACTAACTGATCAGAATTGGCTCCAAGAGAAGAAGAGGAAGATGCTTTAGATTTGGAGGGTTCTCTTTTCAATTTACCTGACATGATTAGATAATCTTCAACATTGATGGCCAACCGATCAACCTCCGAGTTGCGAAGGTTGGATCTCCTTAATGCATAACTTACTTCAAGTAATTGGGAATTGAGGAAGAATCACTTCTAGATTTGATCTACAGGATGAGTATTATGTGGAATTTTATGAATTAGTTTGTTGAATTTTTCCACGAACTCTCTCATAGGCTTGTATGGTTCCTTCTTGATGTGATATATTTGAGCTAAAAGAACATGCACATCTTCGGCAGGTTTGAAACATTTATAAAATTGAATTTTCATGGTGGTCCAATTAGTAATCAACCCAATAGGAAGATGATAAAACCAATCAACAACATTTTCCTACAATTTTTCTATGAAGAGCCTGACAAAAACATCTTCATGTTCAACCCGAAGAATCCCACATGCAACAATGAAGGCTACGATGTGTTCATTTGGGTGCAATTTCCCGTCACCTCAGAATTTAGGAAAACTTTTCCTATTACCCCTAGGTAACTCATGTAATGGAAAAGGCCCAACTTGTTATCCCCAAGGAAAAGGTGTTGCCATTGTTGGGAAGATAAATGAAGGGGAACTATAAATCCAAAAGTACCGAGTGCACAAAGATTAGGACTAAGTTTTCCTGAGGAGTGTTGTTCTTAGAAGTCCTATCTTTATAAGGAGGTGAGCTCACAAAATGAATCCTTCTATTTCTCCTTGTTGGAAGAAGGGGGAAGTTTTTTTGCTCTAGAAGTTGAAAATGGGAGTCTTTAACCCTGAGAGATTTCTTCTCACATGTATAACATAGAGTCGCTAGACCATGAAATGATCTTGAAGTTGTTTTTTAGAAAGGGATATGTTGAAATGAAATCCCTAGTAGAGTCACCAAAAATTGTTTGGTTTTGATTTAGCACTTCTAGTGATTAACAGTCAGGGGACAACAAGTCCCTCCTCTTTATGCGAGAGGTTCCCTTATTGAAAGCGAGCAACAAAGCTTATATACAAATGTACAAATTTCATATTAATGATGACCTCTAATGCTTTGAAATGTTTTAACACAAAACTAGATTATTCAATTCAAAAGAATGAAAGAACTGAGAAATAGGAAGGGTAGAACATAACAACACTTTTATGAAATATAGATAACATAACACAACCTTATACGTCTTGAACAAGAGTGATACGAGAAAAGAATCATTCACATAATCAAAATCGAATGCAAAAAACCTAGAAAACCCCATGAATTATTTATTTCATATTTTTGCCACCATGATATAGATATCTAAATGGATAAATAAATTTCCATATCCTCGACATACAGAACTCTCTAAAGTTGAAGAAAAAAACCCTTTACCGAAGAGAAAAAACATAGAAATGGTTTTTTTCATATTTTGTGCCACATGTGACATGGGATGTCTAAATGGATCTATAAATCTTGAAATCCTCGACACATAGGAACTCTAGAAAACCAAAGAAAAAAACCCATTACGAACGTAAAATCCCAAAAAAACCCAAAAATATTTTTTTAGATTTTCTACCACCCCAACACGATGTTTAAATGGATCTATAAGCATCGATAAAAAAACTATTTCTAGTTTTTTCTACGTTTTTTATGTTAGATAATGGGTTTTTTTCTTTGGATTTGCAGTTCTTGTGTGTCGAGGATTTGAAGATTTATAGATCCATTTAGACATTCGTGCTAGGCCGATAAAAGTTTGAAGAAAACTATTTCGGGGTTTTCTCGAGTTTTTATGTTTGGTAATGGCTTTTTTATCAGCTTTGCGAGTTCTTGTGTGTCAAGGATTTCAATATTTATAGATCCATTTAGACATCCATCTCAAGGTGGCGAGAAAATTTGAAAAAAACCATTTTTAGATTTCTCTGGTTTTTTGCGTTTTGTAATGGTTTTTTTCTATGGCTTTATAAAGTTCTTGTGTTTCGAGGATTAAAATATTTTTAGATCCATTAAGACATCTATGCCGGGGTGGCTAAAAATCTAGAAAAAAAAACCATTTTTGGGTTTTTACATTCAATAATGGGTATTTTTCTTCACTTTACTGAGTTTTTGTGTGTCGAGGATTTGAAGATTTATAGATCCATTTAGACATCTTTTCCGGTATGTGAGAAAATCTAAAAAAACCATTATGTGTTTTTTTAGGTTTTTGTGTTTGGTAATGTGTTTTTTCTTTAGATTTGTAGAGATCTTGTGTGTCGAGGATTTGAAGATTTATAGATCCATGTAGACATCCATTCCGGGGTGGTAGAAAATCTAAAAAAAAAAACCATTTCGGGTTTTTTCTTAAGGTATTTTACATTTCGTATTTTGTTTTTTCTTCGGCTTTGAAATATTCTGTGTTGAGGATTTGATGATTTATAGATCCATTTAGACATCCATGCGGGGGTGGCAAAAATTTAGAAAAAAACCATTTCTGGGTTTTTCTTAGTTTTTCATGTTTGGTAATGAGTTTTTTTCTTCGACTTTGTAGTGTTCTTGTGTGTCCATAGTTTGAAGATTTATAGACCCATTTAGACTTTCGTGTCGGGATGACAAAAATATGAAAAAGGTATTTCTAGGTTTTTTTTAGTTTTTACGTTCATTAATGATATTTTTTCTTCAGCTTTGCAGAGTTCGTGTGTGTTGAGGATTTGAAGATTTATAGATCCATTTAGACATCCATGTCGGGGTGGCGTAAAATATGATAAAACCATCTCTCGGGATTTTTTGGGTTTTTTACGTTCAGTAATTATTATTTTTTTCAGCTTTGTAGAGTTTCTGCGTGTCAAGGATTTGAATATTTATAGATCCATTTTGACATCAGTACCGGGGTGGAAGAAAATCTAAAAAAAACTATTTCTAGGTTTTTTATGATCGATAATGGGGTTTTTTCTTTCGCTTTGTAGAGTTACCGTGTGTTAAGGATTTGAATATTTATAGATCCATGTAGACATCTCGTGTCGGGCGCGAAAATTAAAAAAACTATTTCGGGGTTTTTAAGGTTTTTTTCTTTTGGTAATAGATTTTTTTCTTCGGCTTTGGAGAGTTTCTATGTGTTGAGGATTTGAACATTTATAAATCCATATAGACATCCGTGCAAGGTGGTAGAAAATCTAGAAAAAAACTATTTGTGGGTTTTTCTACATTCGCTAATGGGTTTTTTTTTCAGCTTTGCAAAGTTCCTTTGTGTCGAGGATTTGAATATTTATAGATCCATTTAGACGTGTATCGGGGTGGCAAAAATCAAAAAAAAAACAATTTCTAGGTTCTTCTAGATTTTTTTGTTCGTTAATTTGTTTTTGTTCGAGTTTGAAAAGTTATTGTATGTTGAGGATTTGAAGATGTATAAATCCATTTAGAATTTCATGCCAACGTGGTAGACAATCTGAAAAAAAACCATTTCGATGGTTTTTAGGTATTTTGTGTTAGGTATTGGGTTATTTTCTTGACTTTGCAGAATATTTGTGTGTTGAGGATTTGAAGATTTATAGATCCATTTAGACATCCGTGTCGGGGAGGCAAAAAATATGAAAAAAACCATTTCTGGGGTTTTTACGTTTGGTAATTGATTTTTTTCTTTGCCTTTGCAGATTTGTTGTGTGTCGAGGATTTGAAGATTTATAGATCCATTTAGACATTTGTGCCAAGGTAAGCGAAAATATGAAAAAAAAACCATTTCTCGGGTAATGCTAGGTTTTTTTACATTTGGTAATGGGTTTTTATTCAGATTTGTAAAGATCCTGTGTGTTGAGGATTTGAAGATTTATAAATCCATTTAGATATCCATGCTTGGGGTGGCGAAAAATTTGAAAAAAACCATTTTTGATTTTTTGGTTTGGTAATGAGTTTTTTTCTTCGCTAGGTAGATTTCTTCTATGTCGAGGATTTGAAGATTTTTATAGATCAAATTAGACATCCTTGCAGGAGGAAGAAAATATGAACAAAACCATTTTTGGGTTTTTTTCGGTTTATTACGTTTGGTAATGGGTTATTTTTCTTCACTTTACTGAGTTCCTATGTGCAAACGATTTGAAGATTTATAGATTCATTTAGACATCCATTCTCGGGGTGGCGGAAAATAAAAAAAAAAAGTTGTGTTTTTGCATTTGGTAATGAGTTTTTCTTTAGATCTACTGAGTTCTTGTGTGTCGAGGATTTGAATATTTATGGATCCATTTAGGCATGTGTGCCAAGGTGACCGAAAATCTTTAAAACAAACATTTCGGGTTTTATGGGTTTTTGCATTCGGTAATGGTTTTTTTGGCTTTGTAGAGTTCCCGTGTGTTGAGGATTTGAAGATTTATAGATCCATTTATACATACATGTCAAGGTGGCGAAAAATATGAAAAAACCATTTCAATGTTTTTCTTATTTTTTTACATTCGGTAATAGATTTTTTTTTTCGCTTTGCAAAGTTCCTCTTTGACGAGGATTTGATGATTTATAGATCCATTGAGACATCCGTGCTAGGGTGACAAAAAATTAAAAAAAACCATTTTTGGGTTTTATTAAGTTTTTTTCTTCAGCTTTGCAGAATTTATGTGTGTTGATGATTTAAAGATATATAGATCCATTTAAACATCCATACAGGTGAAAAAAATCTAAAAAAGTATTTTTGGATTTTTTTGGGTTATTTTTCTTCATCTTTGCGAGTTTCGTGTGTGTCGATGATTTGAAGATATATAGATTCATTTAGACATCCGTGTCGGGTGGTAGAAAATCTGAAAAAAAAAAAAACCATTTCTCATTTTTTATGTATGGTAATGGGTTTTGTTTTCTTCGGCTTTGCATGGTTATTGTGTGTCGAGGATTCAAAGATTTATAAATCCATGTAGACATCCATACCGAGGTGGCGTAAAGTTTGAAAAAATACCGTGTTTTTTCTAAGTTTTTACGTTCGGTAATGGGTTTTTTATTTGGATTTGAAGAGTTCCTGTGTGTCGAGGATTTGAATATTTATATATCCATTTAGACATCGGTGTCGAGGTGGCAGAGAAACTAAAAAAAAACCATTTCTATGTTTTTTTGGGTTTTTTGTGTTCATGAATGATATTTTTTCTTTGGCTTTATAGAGTTCCCGTCTATTAAGGATTTGAAGATTTATAGATCCATTTAGACATCTATCTTTGGGTTGTGAAAAATCAAAAAAAAACTATTTCTCGGGTTTTTCTAGATTTTTACGTTTGGTAATGGGTTTTTTCTTTAGCTTTGCAGAGTTCCCGTGTGTCAAGGATTTGAAGATTTATAGATCCATTTAGACATCCATGTCGGGTGGCAAAAAATCTGAAAAAAACCATTTTTGTGTTTTTCTAGGTTTTTTACATTCGGTAATGGGTTTTTTCTTCCTCTTTGCAAAGCTCCTATGTGTCGGAACTTGAGGATTTATAAATTCCATTTAGACAATCATTACGGGGTTAGAAAATCAGAAAAAAACCATTTTCTTTATTTTTCTGGTTTTTTTGCATTTGTTAATGGGTTTTTTCTTTGGCTTTGCAGAGTTCCTGTGTGTCGAGGATTTGAAAATTTATATATCTATTTGGACATCCGCATTGGGGTTGCATAAAATATGATAAAAAACTATTTCTACATTTTTTGCGATCGATAATGGGTTTTTTACTACGCTTTAATGATTTCTTATGTGTCGAGGATCTCAAGATTTATATATATCCATTTAGACATCCGTGACGGGTTGGCAAAAATTTGAAAAAACCGTTTCTTGGTTTTTTTACGTTCAATAATATGTTTTTTTTTCTTTGGCTTTGTGGAGTTCCTATGTATTGAGGATTTGAAGATTTATAGATCCATTTAGACATCCGTGGCTTTGGAGTTGTTGAAAATATAAAAAAACCATTTTTAGATTTTTTAAGTTTGGTGTTGGGTTTTTTTCTTTAGCTTTGTAGAGTTCTGTGTGTCGATGATTGGAAGATTTATAGACCCATTTAGAAATCCATGCCGAGGTGACAAAAATCTAAAAAAAAACTATTTATGGGTTTTTCTAGATTTTCTTACATTCGGTAATCAATTTTTTTCTTCACTTTGCGAGTTCCTATGTGTCGAGGATTTAAAGATTTAGAGATCCATTTAGACATCTGTGTTTGCATTAGTGCAGAAATTTTTAAAAAAACCACCTCTTTGATTTTATGGGTTTTTGCATTCGAATGGTGGTTTTTCTAAAACCTTGCAGAGTTTCTTTGTGTCGATAATTTAAAGATTTATAAATCCATTTAGACATCCATGCTTTGGGTGGCACAAATTCTAAATAAAACCATTTATGGGTTTTTCTGGGTTTTTTGCATTCGATAATGGGTTTTTTCTTCGACTTTCTGAGTTCCTGTTTGTTAAGGAGTTGAAGATTTGTAGATCCATTTAGACATCTATGTATTTGGTAATGGAGTTTTTCTTCAGCTTTGCATAGTTCCTATGTGTCGAGGATTTGAAGATTTATAGATCCATTTAGACATCCTTGTCGGGGTGGCGAAAATATGAAAAAATTGATTTCTCGGTTATTCTGTGTTTTTTTGCATTGAATAATAGGTTTTTTTCTTCGGATTTCTAGATTTCTGTGTCAAGGATTTAAAAATTTATATATCCATTTTGACATCTCAGCGAGGGTGGTAGAAAATCTAACTAAAACTATTTCTAGGTTTTTCAGGGGTTTTTGCATTCAATAAGGAGTTTTTTTGATCGAATTTGTAGAGTTGTGTGTTGAGGATTTGAAGAGATGTAGATCAATTTAGACATTCGTATCGAGGTGGTAGAAAATCTGAAAAAAAAACCATTTCTGGGGTTTTTGTGTTCCGTAATGAGTTTTTTTCTTTGGTTTTCTAGAGTTATTTTGTGTCGATGAATTAAAGATATATAGATTCATTTAGACATCCATGTCAGGGTGGTAGAAAATATGGAAAAAACCATTTTTGGGTTTTTCTATATTTTTTATTTGGTAATGATTTTTTCTTGGGCTATGCAGAGTTTCTGTGTGTCAATGATTTCAAAATTTCTAGATCTATTTAGACATTTGTGCTGTGGTGGTAAAATCGAAAAAAACCATTTTTAGGTTTTTCTATGTTTTTAAATTCGGTAATGAGTTTTTACTTTGGATTTCCAAATTTCTGTGTCGAGGATTTGTAAATTTATATATCCATTTAGACATCTCGTGTCGGGGTGGTAGAAAATTTGAAAAATATATTTATGGGATTTTCTAAGTTTTTTCATTCAAGAATGGATTTTTCTTTGGCTTCATTGTGTTTATGTGTGTTGAGGATTAGAAGATTTATATATCCATTTAGACATCTCAGTGTTGTGGAGGCGAAAATCATAAAAATATATTTATTGGTTTTTCTTGGTTTCTTGTGTTCGGTAATGAGTTTTTTTTTGCTTTGCAGAGTTCCTATGTGTCTAGGATTTGAATATTTATAGATCTATTTAGACATCAATGACAGTGGTGTGGCAAAAATATGAAAAAACCATTTATGGGTTTTTTCATTTAGCAATGGGTTTTTATATTCGAATTTGTAGAGATCCCGTGTGTCGAGGATTTGATGATTTATAGATAAATTTACACATCCGTGCGGGTGGCGTAAAATATGAAAATATCCATTTCTAGGTTTTTTACATTCGGTAATGGGTTCTTTTATTCACTTTACAGGGTTCCGATGTGTCAAAGATTTGAAGATTTAAAGAACCATTTAGACATCCATGTCGATGAGGTAGAATCAAAAAAAAACCATTTCTAGTTTTTTGTTTATTTTTTGAGTTCAATAATAGTTTTTAAATTCAGATTTGTATAATTCTTGTGTGTCAAGGATTTGAAGATTTATAGATCAATTTAGACATTTATATCAGGGCAGAATTTTTTTGACAAAAACCATTTCTGGGTTTTTTACATTCGGTAGTGACTTTTTTATTCACTTTACAGAGTTCCTGTGTGTCGAGGATTTGAATATTTATAAATCCTTTAGAAATCCGTGCTTGGGGAGGAAAAAAATCTGAAGAAACAAACCATTCATGGTATTTTATAAGTTTTTTACGTTTGGTAATGAGATTTTTCTTTTGCTTTGCGAGTTCCCGTGTGTCGAGGAATTGAAGATTTATAGATCCATTTAGACATCTCTCGTTAGGGAGGTAGAAAATTTGGAAAAAACTATTTTTGAGTCTTTCTAGGTTTTTACGATCGGTAATCGATTTTTTCTTCAATTCATAGAGTTCATGTGTGTCAAGGATTTTAAGATTTTTAGATCTATTTAGACATCTGTGTTGGGGTGGAAGAAAATCAAAAAAAAAAAAAAAAAAGGTTTTTCTGGGTTTTTTGTTTTTAGTAATGAGTTTTTCTTCACTTTACAGAGTTCCCATGTGTGTCAAGAATTTGAAGATTTATACATCCATTTAGACATCTATCCCAGTGGTAAAGAATCTAAAAAAACCATTTCTAGATTTTTGTGTTCGATAATTGTTTTTTTCTCTGGGCTTTGTAGAGTTCCAAGATGTCAAGGATTTGAAGATTATATGATCCATTTAGACATCCAAATTGGGACGTAGAAAATATGAAAAAAGTATTTCTCGGTTTTTGCGTTCAACAATGGGTTTTTTCTTCGGCCTTGCAGAGTTATTGTGTCGAGGATTTGAAGATTTACTGAGATCCATTTAGACATCCGTATCTGGGGTGGGCGAGAAAATCAACAAAAAAATATTTCTTGGTTTTTCTAGGTTTTATCATTCTCGTAATGGGTTTTTTTCTTTAGCTTTGTAGAGTTATTATTTGTTGAAGATTTGAAGATTTAGATATGCATTTAGATATCCATGCTAGGGTGGCGAAAATCTATAAAAATCATTTCGGGTTTTTTTCTCGAGTTTTTGCGTTCGAGAATGAGTTTTTTTCTTTGGCTTTACTGATTTCTTGTGTGTTGAGGATTTAAAATTTAATGATCCATTTAGACATCCATGTCAAAGTGGTAGAAAATGTGAAATTTTTTTTTCTAAGTTTTTATTTATTTTTATAGAGCTTGAACCAGATTTAATAAGAAAAATACACCGGAAATAGAATAATAGAATTTGAATTCATTCGGGATATATTATTCACAGGTAGAGGTTACATATATAGAGTTTGATCTCCTCGATTCTAGGAGTCAACACTCATCCCACTAATCACTCAGCATCCCACAAATCTCTCCCAATACCTATTCTCACTCAACAAACCTAGAATCTCTCTAAGAGATCTCTACGAGTTGTCACCAACTCATTATTTGCACAATAATAATGTTCACAATATTAAAATATTCCTAACATTCACTCCCCTATTGTTAACATTATTATTTCCACACATACACTCCCCTAATGTGAACAATGTAGAAAAGAATAGTTACACTTTCTCTGCAGCTTGCACACCCCTGTTTGCTCATGATCTTGGTACACATATGGACCTCAGTCCAAGGTAAGAACCCCTGTTCATCAATAACGGACCTCTGTCCTAGGTACGAGCCCCTGCTCATGAACCTCTGTTCATCCTCTTCAAGTATCATAATGCCGACTTTGTACTTGTGTTTTCTTCTTTCTACTATAACATATTTACATCAGGAGGTTATAAAAGGAAATACAATTCTGAACAGGAATGTGACATCTGTTCTTATTATAAAACACACAATAATGGAATCAAACACACAACTGAAATACTTGGCCACCAAATCAATACCGCGGCCTCATCGATGGTGCCTGACGAGAGGTCGCTGATCAACCTCCTTCCTCCGTTGCCTCGGCCTCCATCTTTCGCTACTTACTTAGCATAAAGTATAGTCGAGGACGATACGCGTTCCCTGTCGCGATACAGGGTAGGGTCGAGGGGCGGAGCCCCCGCCAGGAATGGTTTTCATTTGTGTTTTCTCTTAAAAATGAGTGTCGGATTACACCGAAAATGCACTCATTTGTCCTTTTTTTTTTTTTTTTACAATTTTTTGACTCTTACAAACAACACGACTTTTACAACAACAATACTTGACTTGACACAAGTGACACTTAACAACACAAAAAAATATGAATTTTGTTTGACTCTATCACAATCATTACAATGACTCACTATTATGGAAATATACTTATAAAGACTTAAATGAGACAAATGATATATTTTTTATTTTTTATTTTAAAACAATCAACTAAACAATGTATAAATGACTATTAATACTCAAAAACATATTCAAAAGACTTTTGACCGCAAAACATAGATTTTGTAGGATACCACATTCAACTCACATTAACCAAGAACAAATCAAAGAAGGCTTAAAATGTGGCATGTGAACGACACGATCTATGAAGATTACGACAAGTAACAAATTTCTCAAACCTATTTATAATGCCAATACCATGCAATAGAACCTTGACCAGAATTCGCACGTACAAGAGGGCTTGAAGGATAAAAGTAAAACAGATTTCCCTGACAGCTTTGAAGGAACGTGGTGCATTGCTTTAGATGAATCAACTTGCACTGGAAATGTAGAAAATCACACAGCTGAGTATGATACACAGGCCCTGGTTTGGAATGGGCGGAGATCATATCACTGACATTGAATGAAAAAATTATCACCGTTGCTGCTATGTACTGCCCGAGCGCTTAAATATTTCCCACGTCAAACAAAAATATCATACGTTGATGTGGATAACTCAGATTTTGAAGTCCCTGATGCATGGATCAACACAAGTGAAGACATGCATGAATATAAAAACTGAACACGTGGTTGACTGGTGGAGGTATGCACCCAGCACAAATTGCCTTGCCTGAATGATCCAGATCTCGCCACAGGTCTCACCTCCCGAAATATCTGCAACTTAGCTTTTTATACGAGCTGTGGCCACTTTGACTACTTCTCGGGCAGGGTAGAAATGCTAAAAACAATAGTGGATGCCACCTCCAATTCGCCTTTGATCTAGCTATATACGCCTTATGTGAGTGGAAGAGATCTAGAATAGAGCGGTGAAATTGTTTAAAGCAATAATGAAAGAAAACACAGATTTTAAAGAATATTTATTCAGAAAACAATGTAGCATGAATCTATTCCACCAAATTCTTGTAGCCAGCGATTCAATGAGTGGGAAATGTGAATTCCCAAACCAAAAATGATCTGAATGCAAATCCGGCTTTGAGTAATGCAGCTGAGTTTGATGGCAAACATATGTGAAATTAATCACAATATTCTTGTATACGATGGAACATAGATCTTCACGAGTCCTCTGCACATAAATTTGGGACAATATTACAAGCTACAGAATTATCCCTCAGCATTATTACTCCTCCATCATGAGAACATGATGAAAACCTGCTCTCCCAAACCTGCTCTGATACCAAATATAGAGCTTGAACCAGATTTAATAAGAAAAATACACCGGAAATAGAATAATAGAATTTGAATTCATTCGGGATATATTATTCACGGTAGAGGTTACATATATAGAGTTTGATCTCCTCGATTCTAGGAGTCAACACTCATCCCACTAATCACTCAAACATCCCACAAATCTCTCCCAATACCTATTCTCACTCAACAAACCTAGAATCTCTCTAAGAGATCTCTACGAGTTGTCACCAACTCATTATTTGCACAATAATAATGTTCACAATATTAAAATATTCCTAACAATTTTTACGTTCGGTAATGGGTTTTTTCAGCTTTGTAGAGTTCTTGTGTGTCAAGGATTTGAAGATTTATAAATCAATTTAGACATTTATGTCAAGTGTGGAAAATATGAAAAAAAAACCATTCCCGGGTTTTTATATTCAAGAATGGATTTTTTCTTCGACTTTGCATAGTTTCTGTGTCAAGGATTTGAATATTTATAGATGCATTTAGACATCCATGCCGAAGTGGCATAAAATAAAAAAACCATTTCTGGTATTTATGTGTTTTTTACGTTCGGTAATGTGTTTTTTTCTTTAGCTTTACATAGTTATTTTGTGTCGAGGATTTGAAAATTTACAGATTCATTTAGACATCCGTGTCATGGTGACAAAAAAACTTAAAAAACCATTTCTAGGATTTTATGGATTTTTTTCGCATCCGGTAATGGATTTTTTTCTTTGGCTTTATAGAGTTCCTATGTGTCAAGGGTTTAAAGATTTATAGATCCATTTAAACATCTATGTTGGGGTGGTGAAAAGTATGAAAAAAAATATTTCTAAGGTTTTTGCGTTTGGTAGTGGGTTTTTTTCTTCAGCTTTGCAGAGTTCTTGTGTGTTGAGAATTTGAAGATTTTTAGATCCATTTAGACATCTATGCCGGGGGTGGAAAATTTTTGAAAAAATCAATTTATGAGTTTTTCAAGGTTTTTTTCTCTGTTCGATAATGAGTTTTTTCTTGGCTTTCAAGATTTCTTGTATGTCAAGGATTAGAAGATTTATAGACCCATTTAGACATCCATGTCGAGGTGGCGAGAAAATCTCAAAAAAACCATTTTGAGTTTTTTTGGGTTTTTTGTGTTTGGTAATGAGTTTTTATCTTTAGCTTTGCAAAATTCTGTGTGTCGAGGATTTGAAGATTTATAGATCCATTTAAACATTTGTGTTGAGGTGGCGAAAAATATGAAAAAAATCATTTATGGTTTTTTTGCCTTCGATAATGGGTTTTTTTCTTTGACTTTGCGGAGTTCCCGTGTCTCAAGATTTAAAGATTTATAGAGATCCATTTAGACATCCA
Source organism: Taxus wallichiana var. yunnanensis (assembly GCA_018340775.1). Classification (NCBI taxonomy): domain Eukaryota; kingdom Viridiplantae; phylum Streptophyta; class Pinopsida; order Cupressales; family Taxaceae; genus Taxus; species Taxus wallichiana. The sequence continues at coordinate 10,228,834 of CM031234.1, forward strand.
TGATGGGGTGGCAAAAATCTGAGAAAAATAATTTCTGGGTTTTTCTTTGTTTTTACATTCATGGTTGGTTTTTTCTTAGGCTTTGCGAGTTTCGTATTGAGGATTTGAAGGTTTATAGATCCATTTAGACATTCGAATCGAGGTGGCGTAAAAATCTTAAAAATAACCATTTCTGGGTTTTTCTAGGTTTTTGTGTTTGGTAATGAGGTTTTCTCTTTGGATTTGCAGAGTTCCTATGTGTCGAGGATTTGAAGATTTATAAATCCATTTATACATCCGTGCCTATGTGGCGTAAAATATGAAAAATAACATTTCTAGGGTTTTGCGTTTGGTAATGGGTTTTTTTCTTCAAATTCTACAGAGTTCTTTGTGTGTGGAGGATTTAAAGATTTATGTATCAATTTAGACATCTCATCTGTCGGGATGGCAAAAAACCTAAAAAAAACTATTTCTAGGTTTTTAACTTTCAGTAATGGGTTTTTTCATTTAGATTTGTTGAGTTCGCGTGTGTCGAGGATTTGAACATTTATAGATCCATTTAGACATCCATCCCGGGGAGGTAGAAAATCTAAAAAAAAACCATTTCTGGGTTTTTTATGTTCGGTAATGGGTTTTTTCTTCGGCTTTGCAAAGTTATTATGTGTCGATGATTTGAATATTGATAGATCCATTTAGACATCCGTGTTTGGGGTGGCGAAAAATAAAATAAAATTCTGGATTGTTCGAGTTTTTACATTTAGTAATGGGTTTTTTTCTTTGACTTTGTAAAGTTTTTGTGTGTCAAGAATTTGAAGATTTATAAAAATCCATTTAGACATCCATCTTTGGGGTGTAGAAAACTTGAAAAAATATTTAGGGTTTTTGCATTTGGTAATGGTTTTTGCTATGATTTTTTAGAGTTTCTGTATGTCGAAGATTTGAAGATCTATAGATCCATTTAGACATACTTGCTAGGGTGGCATAAAATCTTTTTTTTTTTTTTGGGGGATTTTTTACGTTTAGTAATGGGTTTTTTTCTTCAACTTTGCAGAGTTCTGTGTGTCAAGGATTTGAAGATTTATAGATCCATTTAGACATCCATGTTGAGTTAGCGAAAATGTAAAAAAACCATTTCTAGGTTTTTCTAAGTTTTTTTACGTTAGGTAATGGGTTTTTTTCAGCTTTGTAAAGTTCTTGTGTGTCGAGGATTTAAAGATTTATAGATATATTTAGACATCCATGTCGTGGTGACATAAAATCGAAAAAAATATTTCTAGGTTTTTACATTCGGTAATGGGTTTGTTACTTCGGCTTTGCATAGTTTATGTGTGTCGAGGATTTGAAGATTTATAGATCCATTTAGACATTCATGCAGGGCGTGAGGTAAAATCTAAAAAAACATTTCTAGGTTTTAATGGGTTTTTGGCATTCGGTAATGAGATTTTTCTTCGATTTATAGAGTTCTTGTGTGTTGAGGATTTAAATATTTATAGATCCATTTAAACACTTGTGTTGGGGTGGCAAAAATCTAGAAAAAAACCATTTCTAGATTATTCTAGGTTATTTATGTTTGGTAATGTGTTTTTCTTCTAGGCTTTGAAGAGTTATTTTGTTTCAAGGATTTGAAGATTTATAAATCCCTTTAGACATTCGTGTACTAGGGAGGTAAAAATAAAAAAATACCATTTCTAGGGTTTTGCGTTCTCGGTAATGGAATTTTTCTTCAAATTTGTAGAGTTACTGTGTCGAGGGATTTGAAGATTTATATATCCATTTATACATCTTTGTGGGATGGCGAAAACCCTGAAAAAAACAATTTCTTGGTTTTTCCGGGTTTTTTTGCTTTCGGTAATGGGTTTTTTCCTTTGGCTTTGAAGAGTTCGTGTGTGTCGAGGATTTGAAGATTTATATATCCATTTACACATAAGTGTCGGGGTGGTATAAAATCTTAAAATAACCATTCTTTGTGTTTTTACATTTGGTAATGGGTTTTTTCCTTCGGCTTTGTAGAGTTCTTGTGTGTCGAGGATTTGGAGATTTATAGATCCATTTAGACATCCGTGTTAGGAAGGCAAAAATATGAAAAAAATCATTTCTGTGTTTTTCTAGGTTTTTGCGTTCGTAGTGGTTTTTTTTTTGGCTTTATAGAGTTCTTGTGTGTCAAGGAATTGAAGATTTATATATTCATTTAAAAATCCATGCGTGGGTGGTGAAAATCTAGAAAAAATAGTTTCTTATGTTTTTTACATTTGCTAATGGGTTTTTTTTCTTTGGCTTTGTAGAGTTCTTGTATGTCGAGGATTTGAATATTTATAGATCCATATAGACATCTATGTTGGGGTGGCAAAAAATATGAAAAAAACTATTTTTAAGTTTTTCTAGGTTTTTTCCATTCGGTGATAGGTTTTTTTCTACGGTTTTGTAGAGTTCTTATGTGTCGAGGATTTAAGGATTTATATATCAATTTACACATCTTTTCCAAGGTGGCATAAAATTTGAAAAATAAAACCATTTATGGGTTTTTTGCGTTCGATAATGGGTTTTTTCTTTTGCTTTGCATAGTTCCTATGTGTCAAGGATTTGAAGATTTATAGATCCATTTAGACATTTGTGTCGGGGTAGTAGAAAGTCTAGAAAAAAACTATTTTTAGTTTTTTCTAAGTTTTTTTGCATTAAGTAATGGCTTTTTTCTTTGGCTTTGTAGAGTTCTTATGTGTCGAGGGTTGAAGATTTATAGAGCCATTTAGAAATTTGTGCCAAGGTGGTAGAAAGTTTAAAAAAGAGTTTTTTTTTCAGGTTTTTTTGGTTCGGTAATGGGTTTTTTCATCGGCTTTACAGAGTTCCTATGTATCAAGGATTTTAATATTTATAGATCCATTTAGACATTCATGTCGGGGTGGAAAAAATTTGAAAAAAACCATTTTTAGGTTTTTCTTATTTTTTGTGTTTGGTAATAATTTTTTTCCTACGACTTTGCAGAGTTCCCGTGTTTCAAGGATTTAAAGATTTGTAGATCCATTAAGAAATCTATACTGGGGTGGTAAAAAATCTAAAAAAACAATTTATGGCTTTTTCATTCGATAATGGTTTTTTTCTTCATCTTTGTAGAATTCATGTGTGTTGTGGATTTGAAGATTTATAGATCCATTTAGACATCATGTCAAGTGGCAAAACATAGAAAATACCATTTCGTGTTTTTCTAGGTTTTTTGTATTCGGTAATGGGTTTTTAATTAGGCTTTTGCAGAGTTGCTGTATGTGAGGATTTGAAGATTTATAAATCCATTTAAATATTTGTGTCGGGTGGCAAAAAAATATTTAAAAAATAATTTATGGATTTTTTTGCATTTAGTAATGGGATTTTTTTATTTAGCTTTGTAAAGTTCTTGTGTCGAGCATTTGAAGATTTTTATAGATCCATTAAGACATCCTTGTTGGTAGGCAAAAAAATCTAAAAAATTTATGTGTTTTTCTAGGTTTTTACATTCGTAATGTGCTTTTTTCTTCATCTTTGTAAATTTGTTGTGTGTCGAGGATTCTAAGATTTATAGATTTATTTAGACACTCTTTCCAGGGGCACAAAAATCAAAAAAACCATTTCTAAGTTTTTCTGGATATTTTACGTTCGGTATTGTATTTTTTCTTCGATTTGCAATGTTCCCATGTGTTGAGGATTTGAAGATTTATAGATCTAATTAGACATCCATGTCGGGTGGCGTAAAAATCTAAAAAAATATTTCGGGTTTTTATTGGTTTTTGCTTTCGATAATGAGTTTTTTTCTTTGGCTTTGCAATGTTCTTGTGTGTAGAGGATTTGAAGATTTATATATCCATTTCAACTTTCGTGTCGGGGATGACAAAAATCTAAAAAAAAACCCATTTCTGGGTTTTTTTTTTTTACGTTATTTAATATTGTTTTTTTCTTCGGCTTTCAGGAGTTCCCGTGTGTCGAGGATTTGAAGATTTATAGCTCCATTTAGACGTCCGTGGATGGGTGGCAAAAATATGATATGAAAAAAATATTTTTGGCATTTTTTGAGTTTTCTGCGTTTGGTAATTATTATTTTTCTTCACTTTGCAGAGTTTCGCGTGTCGAGGATTTGAATATTTATACATCCATTTAGACATCCGTGTCTTGGGGTGGCATAAAATCTTAAAGATAAACCATTTCTGGATTTTTGTGTTCATAATGGGGTTTTTATTTTTCTTTACAAAGCTCCCATGTGTGTCGAGGATTTAAAGATTTATATATCCATTTAGACATTCATTTCGGGTGGAAAAATCTAAAAAAACATTTCTAGGGTTTTCAAGGTTTTTTTACGTTTGGTAATGGGTTTTTGTTTTCAGCTTTGCGAGTTCCTATGTGTTGAGGATTTCAAGATTTATAGATCCATTTATACATCCGTGTCGGGTGGCATAAAATCTGAAAAAAACTATTTGTGGGTTTTTTTGCATTCGCTAATGGGTATTTTTTTTTCGACTTTGCAGAGTTCCTATGTGTCGAGGATTTAAAGATTTATAGATCCATTTAGACATGGGTGTCAGGGGTAAAAATCTAAAAAAAGTAATTTCTAGTTTTTTCTAGATTTTTGGTGTTCGCAATTGGTTATTTGTTTGAGTTTGCAAAGCTCATGTGTCGAGGATTAGAAGATGTATAAATCCATTTTATACTTTCATGCGGATGTGGTAGAAAATATGAATAAAAAACCATTTCGGTTTTTTTGGGGTTTTTGTGTTAGGAAATAGGGTTTTTTTCTTCACTTTGTAGAGTTTTTGTGTGTTGAGAATTTGAAGATATATAGATCCATTTAGACATTTGTGTCGGGAGGCATAAAATTTGGAAAAAAATATTTTCTGGGTTTTTTTTTGATCGGTAATTTTTTTTTTTCGCTTTATAGATTTCTTGTGTGTCGAGGATTTGAAGATTTATAGATCCATTTAGACATTTGTGTTGGGGTGGCAAAATCTTGAAAAAACCCATTTCTGGGTAATGCTAGGTTTTTTTTGCTTTGGTAATGGGTTTTTTCTTCGACATTGTAGAGATCATGTGTGTTGAAGATTTGAATATTTATAGATCCATTTAGACATCTATGCTTAGGGGTGGCAAAAAATCGTAAAAAAACCATTTTTAGGTTTTTTTAGTTCGGTAATGGGTTTTTTTTTCGACTAGGTAGAGTTCTTCTATGTCAAGGATTTGAATTTTTATAAAATCAACTTTAGACATCCCCGCCATGGAGGTAGAAAATATGAACAAAACCATTTCCGGGTTTTTATTGGTTTATTGCATTCAGTAATGGTTTTTTCTTTGGATTTATAGAGTTCTCGTGTGTAAATAATTTGAAGATTTATAGATCCATTTAGAAATCATGTGTCCGTGGTGGCGTAAAAATTTGAAAAAACTATTTTTTTACGTGTTTTTTACATTTAGTAATGAGTTTTTTTTTAGCTTTGATTTCTGTGTGTTGAGGACTTGAATATTTATAGATCCATTTAGGCATACATCATCTGTGCGATGTAACAAAAAATCTTTAAAAACCATTTATGGGTTTTATGGGTTTTTTGCATTCGAAGTAATGGGTTTTTTTTAGATTTGTAGAGTTCTTATGTGTCGAGGATTTTAAGATTTATAGATCTATTTAGACATACGTGTCGGGATGGCAAAAAATTTGAAAAAAACCATTTCAATGTTTTTCTAGGTTTTTGCGTTCGGTAATAGGTTTTTTTCGGCTTTGCAAGACATTTCCTCTTTGTCGAGGATTTGATGATTTATAGATCCATTTAGACATTCATGCCAAGGTGACAAAAAATATGAAAAAACCATTTCTGGGTTTTTCTAGGTTTTTTTCTTAATGGGTTTTTTTTCTTTGGCTTTAGATTTCTAGTGTGTTGATGATTTGAAGATATATATGTTCATTTAGACACTCATTCCGGGGTGGCAGAAAATCTAATAAAAAACTATTTCTCAGTTTTTTACGTACGGTAATAGATTTTTTTCTTCGGCTTTATAGGGTTATTGTGTGTTGAGGATTCAAAGATTTATAAACCCATTTAGACATTCATGCTTGGGTGGCAGAAAATCTGAAAAAAATACTTTGTGTTTTTATGGTTTTTACATTTCTTTGGCTTTTTTTCTAGATTTTCTTTGTGTTGAGGATTTGAAGATTTATATATCCATTTAGACATTGGTGTCAGGTTGGAAAAATATAAGAAAAAACCATTTCTGAGGTTTTTATGGGATTTTTACGTTCGAAAATAGATTTTTTTCTTCAGCTTTGCAGAGTTTCTATGTGTCAAGGATGTGAAGATTTATAGATCCATTTAGACATCCATTTTAGAGTGGCAGAGAAAATCGAAAAAAATTTTCTAGATTTTTCTGAGATTTTTGTTTTCATGAAAGGGTTTTTTTCTTTAGCTTTGCAGAGTTATTGTGTGTTGAGGATTTGAAAATTTAAATATCCATTTAGATATTCATGATGAGGTGGTAGAAAATCTGAAAAAAAAATATTTCTAAGTTTTTCTCGGTTTTTTGCGTTCGGTAATGGTTTTTTTCTTTGGATTTGCAGAGTTTCTTGTGTGTCAAGAATTTGAAGATTTATAGATCATTTTAAACATCTATGTCGTGGTGGCAAAAATCTCAAAAAAACTTTTTTTGGTTTTTTTTGGGTTTTTAACATTCATTAATGGCTTTTTTCTTCTTTTTTACAGAGTTCATGTGTATCGAGGACTTGAATATTTATAGATCCATTTAGACAACTGTTCAGAGGTGATGAAAAAATGTAAAAAAATGATTTTCTTAGTTTTTGGGGTTTTTCGCATTCGTAATGGGTTTTTTTTTTTCAGCTTTGCAGAGTTCCCGTGTGTCGAGAATTTGAAAATTTATAGATCCGTTTAGACATCCACGTCAGGGTTGCATAAAATCTAAAAAAATCATTTCTATTTTTTTTTTTGCGATTGTAATGGGTTTTTTTTTTTGTTTTGCAGAGTTCTTGTGTGTCCAAGATTTGAAGATTTATATATCCATTTAGACATCTATGCCGGGTGGTAAAAATCTATAAAAACTTTTTTTCGGGTCTTTTTGGGTTTTTTTCGTTCAGTAATATGTTTTTTTCTTTGGCTTTGTATAATTCCTATGTATCGAGGATTTGAAGATTTATAGATCCATTTAGACATCTATCTTGAGGTGGCGTAAAAAACCTGAAAAAAAAACCATTTTTGGGTTTTTTACGTTTTTACGTTTGGTGTTGGGTTTTTTTTTTTCGGCTTTGTAGAGTTCTGTGTGTCGATGATTTGAAGATTTATAGACCCATTTAGACATCCATGCCAGTGTGGCAGAAAATTTGAAAAAAACTCTTTCTGAGTTTTTTGCGTTTTATAATCGATTTTTTTTCACTTTGCAAAGTTCCTATGTGTTGAGGATTTGAAGATTTAGAGAATCCATTTAGACATATGTGTCGTGGGGTGGCAAAAATTTAAAAAAAAACAACTATTTGTGTTTCTAGGTTTTTTTTGTGTTCGGTAATGGTTTTTTCTACAACTTTGCAGAGTTCCTTTGTGTAGAGATTAAAAGATTTATAAACTCATTCGACATCCATGTCGGTGTAGGCAAAAAAATATGAAAAAAATCATTTCTGGGATTTTCACTTTTTTCATTCGGTAATGAGTTTTTTTCTTTAGCTTTGCAAATTTCCTATGTGTCGAGGATTTGCAAATTTATATATCCATTGAGACATCCATGTGTGGGTGGCGAGAAAAAATGAAAAAAACTATTTTTGGGTTTTTACATTTGGTAATGGTTTTTTTCTTTGGCTTCATAGTTCTCTGTGTGTCGAGGATTTGAAGATTTATATAGCCATTTAGAAATCATGTCGTGGAGGTAGAAAATCTGAAAAACAAATCAATTTATCGGTTTTCTAGGTTTTTGTGTTCGGTAATGGGTTATTTTCTTCTACTTTGAAGAGTTTCTATGTGTCTAGGATTTGAAGATTTATAGATCTATTTAGACATCAATGTTGGGGTGGAAAAAAAAAATTGAAAAAACTATTTTTGGGTTTTTTTTTATTCAATAATGGACTTTTCTATTCAAATTTATAGAGTTCCTATGTGTCGAGGATTTGAAGATTTATAGATCCATTTAGAAATCCGAATGCCATGGTGGTAGAAAATATTTTTAAAAAAACCACTTATGGGTTTTTCTTTTTAATGGGTTTTTTTGTTCGAATTTGTTGAGTTTCTTTGTGTCGAGGATTTGAAGATTTATAGATCAATTTACACATCCGTGTCGAGGTAGCGAAAAAATCTAAAAATGACCATTTTTGGGTTTTTTATGTTTGGTAATGGGTTTTTTCTTCGGCTTTTCTTTGTTCCTGTGTGTCGAGGATTTGAAGATTTATAGAACCATCTAGACATCCATGTCGTGGAGGTAAAAAATCTAAAAAAATCATTTCTAGTTTTTTCTTAGTTTTTTACGTTCGATAACATGTTTTTTTCTTCGGCTTTGTAGAGTTCTTGTGTGTCGAAGGATTTGAATATTTATAGATCATTTAAACATCCATGTCAGGTGGTAGAAAAATTTAAAAAAAAAAACCATTTCTAGGTTTTTATGAGTTTTTTTGCATTCGGTAGTTACTTTTTTTTTTTGGCTTTTTAGAGTTCTTGTGTGTCGAGGATTTGAAGATTTATAGATCCATTTAGAAATCCATGCTTGAGAGAGAAAAAATCTGAAAAAAAACTATTCATGGGTTTTTAAGATTTTTAATGTGTATTTTTTTTCTTTGCTTTGAAGAGTTCTTGTGTGTCGGAATTGAAGATTTATAGATCCATTTAAACATCTATTAGGGAGGTAGAAAATTTGAAAAAAAAACATTTCTGGGTTTTTACGATTTTTTGTAATGAGTATTTTTTTCTTTAGGGATTTGTAGAGTTCTTATGTGTCGAAGGATTTGAAGATTTATAGATCCATTTAGACATCCATTTCAGGGGTGTTAGAAAATTAAAAAAAAAAAAAACCATTTCTAGGTTTTTTTTTTTTTTGTAAATGGTTTTTTTCTTCGATTTGCAGTTCTGTGTGTGTGAGGATTTGAAGATTTATATATCCATTTAGACATCTATCCAGGAGTGGCAAAAATTTGAAAAAAAAATCATTTCTAGGTTTTTTGTGTCCAGTAATGGGTTTTTTTATTCGGCTTTCTAGAGTTATAGTGTGTTGAGGATTTGAAGATTTATAGATCCATTTAGACATCCATACCGTGGGTGTAGAAAATCTAAAAAAACCATTTCTGGGTTTTTTACGTTTGATAATTGGTTTTTCTTCTTCCTTTGCGAGAATTCTTGTGTGTCGAGGATTTGAAGATTTATAGATCCATTTGGACATTCGTATGTCGGGAGGCAAAAAATCGAAAAAAACATTTCTTGGTTTTTCCAGTTTTTTTTCGGGGTTTTTATTGTTTGGTAATGTTTTTTTTCTGTGGCTTTGCAGAGTTGTTGTCTATTGAGGATTTGAAGATTTATAGATACATTTAGACATCTGTGTCGGGGTGGCAGAAAATATGTAAAAAACTATTTCTTTGTTTTTTTTGGTTTTTTACGTTCAATAATGAGTTTTTTATTTGGCTTTACAAATTTCTTGTGTGTCAAGGATTTGAAAATTTATAGATCTAATTAGATATCTGTGTCAAGGTGGTAGAAAATCTAATTTTTTTTTATGAGTTTTTCTTTATTTTTTGCATTCGGTAATGGTTTTGTTTCGGCTTTGCAGAGTTCCTGTGTGTCAAGGATTTGAAGATTTATATATCCATTTAGACATCTATGCCGTGGTGTCGAAAAATATGAAAAAAAAACCATTTATGGGGTTTTTGTTTGTTTCGGTAATGAATTTTTTTTCTTGCTTTGCGAGTTCTTATATGTCGATGATTTGAATATTTATAGATCCATTTATACATCCGTGTCGGGGTGGTAGAAAATATAAAAAAACCTTTATGGGTTTTTCTAGATTTTTTTGCATTCGGTAATGAGTTTTTTCTTCGGCTTTGTAGAGTTTCTGTGTGTCGAGGATTTGAAGATTTATAAATCCATTTAGACATCTATGTCGATGGAGTGGAGAAAATCTAAAAAACTATTTCCGCGTTTTATGTGTTTTTTTACGTTCGATAATGTGTTTTTTTTCTTTAGCTTTTGTAAGTTCCATTTGTGTCGAGGATTTGAAAATTTATAGATTCATTTACACATCATGTCAGGTGACATAAATTTTAAAAAAAAACTATTTCTAGGATTTTATGTATTTTTGTGTTTGGTAATGAGTTTTTTTCTTCGGCTTTATATACTTCCTATGTGTTGAGGATTCAAAGATTTATAGATCCATTTAAACATCTATGTTGGGGTGGCAATTTTTTAAAAAAAAAACCATTTCGAGTTTTTCTAGGTTTTTTGCGTTCGATAATGATTTTTTTCTTTGGCTTTCAAGATTTGTTGTGTGTTGAGGATTAGAATATTTATAGACTCATTTAGACATTCGTGCCAGGGTGGCAGAAAATCTAAAAAAAAAACCATTTTTAGGTTTTACTCAGGTTTTTTGTGTTGATAATGACTTTTTATCTTCACTTTGCGAGAATTCCCATGTGTCGAGGTTTGAAGATTTATAGATCCATTTAGACATTTGTGCAAGGTGGCAGAAAATTTGAAAAAAAATCATTTATGATTTTTTTGGATTTTTAGCGTTCGGTAATGGTTTTTTTCTTCGCTTTTAAGAGTTCCCGTGTCTCAAAAATTTAAATATTATAGATCCATTTAGACACCCATGACGGGGTGGTATAAAACCATAAAAAATAATTTTTGGGTTTTTCTTTGTTTTTTACGTTTGGTAATTGATTTTTTTCTTCGGCTTTGCGAGTTCTTGTGTTGAGGATTTGAAGATTTATAGACCCATTTAGACATCCATGTCAGGGTGACAGAAAATCTGAAGGAAAAAAAATATTTCTGGGTTTTTCATGGTTTTTTTCGTTCGAAATCTGAGTTTTTTTCTTTAGCTTTGCAGAGATTTTGTGTGTTAAGGATTTGAAGATTTATAAATCCATTTAGACATTTGTGTCGGGGTGGTAGAAAATTTTAAAAAAATGCATTTCTACATTTTTCTAGGTTTTTTGCGTTTGGTAATGAGATTTTTTTTCGGTTTTGAGAGTTCCTCTTTGTCGAGGATTTAAAGATTTATAAATCCTTTAGACATCCATGCCTATGTGTTAGAAAATCTGAAAAATAGCATTTCTAGGTTTTTACATTTGGAAATGGATTTTTCTTCAAATTTATAGAGTTATTGTGTGTCGAGGATTTAAAGATTTATATATCGATTTAGACATCTATGTCGGATGGCAGAAAATCTGAAAAAAAAATCATTTATGTTTTTCTGGGTTTTTTTCTTTCGGTAATGGTTTTTTTCTTCAGATTTACAGGATTTGTGTGAGTCGAGGATTTGAACATTTATAGATCTATTTAGACATTCATGCCAGGAGGCGTAAAATATGAAAAAAACTATTTCGGGTTTTTTGCTTTTCAAGAATGGGTTTTTTTCGGCTTTGCAAAGTTCCTGTTTTGATGATTTGAATATTTATAGATCCATTTAGACATCTATGTTTGGGGTAAAAAAAAAATTTTTTTTTCTTGGTTCTAGTTTTTGCATTCGGTAATGGGTTTTTTTCTTTGGCTTTGCAAAGTTCTTGTGTATCAAGGATTTGAATATTTATAAATCCATTTAGAAATTCATGTTGAGGTGGTAGAAAACTGAAAAAAACCATTTCTAGGTTTTTAAGGTTTTTTTGAGTTTTTTACAATTCAATTTTTTTTTCTTCGACTTTGCAGAGTTCATGTGTGTCGAAGATTTATAGATCCATTTAGACATCCTTGCCACGATGGTAGAAAATTTGAAAAATAATAATTTTTGGGTTTTTTGTGTTTGGTAATAGGTTTTTTTCTTTGGCTTTACTGTTCTTCCCGTGTGTGTCCAAGATTTGAAGATTTATAGATCCATTTAGATATATGTGCGGGTTAGCAAAAAAGAAAAAAACTATTTTTGGGTTTTTCTAAGTTTTTTGCGTTCGGTAATGGGTTTTTTTTTTCAGCTTTGCGAGTTCCCGTGTGTGTCGAGGATTTAAAGATTTATAGATCCATTTAGACATCCATGATAGTGTGGCATAAAATCTGAAAAAAAAACAATTTCTGGGTTTTTCTAGTTTTTTGCATTCGGTAATGGGTTTTTTTCTTCTGCTTTATAGAGTTCACGTGTGTTGAGAATTCAAAAATTTATACATCCATTTAGACATTCACGTTGGGTGTGCAAAAATTAAAAAAAAACATTTATGGGTTTTTACTAGGTTTTTGCATTCGGTAATGAGCTTTTTTTTTTCAGCTTTATAGAGTTCTTATGTGTTAAGGATTTAAATATTTATAGATCAATTTAGACATCCGTGCTGGGTGGTGAAAAATTTGAAAAAAACCATTTCTAGGTTATTCTGGGGTTTTTTGCGTTTGGTAATGTGTTTTTTTCTTCGGCTTTGAAGAGTTCTGTGTGTTTTAAAGATTTAAAGATTTATAAATCCCTTTAAACATCCGTGTCACGGGTGGCGTAAAATCGAAAAATACCATTTTTAGGGTTTTTTTTGGTAATAGGTTTTTTTTTCAAATTTGTAGAGTTACTGTGTGTCTAGGATTTGAAGATTTATATATCCATTTATACATTTGTGTCGGGATGGTAGAAAACCTGAAAAAAAACTATTTCGGGTTTTTTTTTAGGTTTTTACTTTTGGTAATGGGATTTTTCTTTTGGCTTTAAAGAGTTCATGTGTCTCGAGGATTTAAAGATTTATAGATCCATTTACACATAAGTGTCGGGTTGCAAAAAATATGAAAAGAACCATTTTTACGTTTTTTACGTTTTTTTTAAATAATGGGTTTTTTTCTTCGGCTTTGTAGATTTCCTATGTGTCGAGGATTTGAAGATTTATAGATCCATTTAGACATCCATTTCGGGAGGCAGAAAAATTGAAAAAAATTGTTTTTGTTTTTCTAGGTTATTTGCATTCGGTAGTGGATTTTTTCCTTCACTTTGTAGAATTTATGTGTCGAGGATTTGAAGATTTATAGATCCATTTAGAATCCATGTGTGTGGTGGTGAAAATCTAAAGAAAAATTTTTTTTTTTTTTTGCATTCGCTAATGGGTTTTTTAATCAAATTTGCAAATTTCCTATGTGTCGAGGATTTGAATATTTATAGATCCATTTAGACATCTGTGTGTCGTGGTGGAAAAATATATGAAAAACTCATTTCTAGGGTTTTTTTTTGAGTTTTTTACATTCGAATAATGGATTTTTTTCCTACAACTTTACAAAGTTTCTATGTGTCAAGGATTTGAAAATTTATAATCATTTACACATTTGTGCTTAGGGTGGAAAAATATGAAAAAAACCATTTCGAGTTTTTTTATGTTCAATAATGGGTTTTTTCTTCAATTTACGTAGTTTCTGTGTGTCAATGATTTAAAGATTTATAGATCCATTTCAATATCTCGTGTTGGGGTAGCGAGAAAATATGAAAAAAAATTAATTTCAGGTTTTTTCTAAGTTTTAACGTTAGGTAATGGTTTTCTTTTTCGGCTTTGCAGAGTTCCTATGTGTTGAGGATTTGAAGATTTATAGATCTATTTAGACATCTCGTGTCAGGGTGGTATAAAAATTTAAAAAAATTATAAATGGCTTTTTTTTCGGTTTTTCTTCACTGAGCAGAGTTCCTATGTGTCGAGGATTTCAATATTTATAGATTCATTTAGACATCCATATCGAGGTGGCGAAAAAATTGAAAAAAATCATTTTAGGTGTCTCTAGTTTTTTGCGTTTGGTAATGATTTTTTTCCTACTTTTTGCAAAGTTCCTATGTTTTGAGGATTTAAATATTTATATATCCATTTAGACATCTATGTCGGTGTGGTAAAAATATGAAATAAACTATGGTTTTTTTTACATTTGATAATGGGTTTTTTTTCTTTGTCTTTATAGAGTTCTGTGTGTTGGGGATTTGAAGATTTATAGATACATTTAGACATATGTATTGGGTGACAAAAAAATGAAAAAACCATTTCTTTTTTTCTGGGGTTTTTACGTTCGGTAATGGGTTTTTTATTCGGCTTTGCAGAGTTCTTGTGTGTTGAGGATTTGAAGATTTATAGATCCATTTAGACATCCTTACCGGGTAGCAAAAATCTGAAAAAAAAACCATTTATTTGTTTTTCTAGGTTTTTTGTGTTTGGTAATGTGTTTTTTTCTTCACCTTTGTAGATTTCTTGTGTGTCAAGGATTTGAATATTTATAGATCCATTTAGACATCCGTTTCGGGATGGAAGAAAATATGAAAAAAAAAAATATTTCTAAGTTTTTCTAGATATTTTGTGTTCGGTAATGGGGTTTTTTCTTCGGCTTTACAATGTTCCCATGTGTTGAGGATTTGAATATTTATAGATCCATTTAGACATCCATGTTGGGGTGGTAGAAAATCAAAAAAACCATTTCTTTGTTTTTTCTTGATTTTTGCATTCGGTATTGGATTTTTTTTCTTTGGCTTTAATGATGTTCCCATGTGTTGAGGATTTGAAGATTTATAAATCCATTTAGACTTAAATGTCGGGATGGCAAAAATATGACAAAACCATTTCGGGTTTTATTTTTATTTTTACGTTCATTAATGTGGTTTTTTCTTGATTTTTACAGATATCCTATGTGTCGAGGATTTGAAGATTTATAGATCCATTTAGACATCCGTGTCGGGGTGGCAAAAAAATATGATAAAAATCATTTCTTGTATTTTTTTAGGTTTTTGCATTCGTTAATTAGTTTTTTATTTAGCTTTGCAAAGTTTCTGTGTGTCGAGGATTTGAATATTTATAGATCCATTTAGAAATCCATGCCGGGTGGCAAAAAAATAAAAAAAGTATTTCGGGTTTTTCTTTGATTTTTGCGTTTAGTAATGATTTTTTTCTTAGGCTTTGTAGAGTTCCTATGTTTTGAGGATTTAAATATTTATAGATCCATTTAGATATTTGTGTCGAGGTGGCGAAAAATTAGAAAAAACTATTTTCTGGTTGTGTTCGAATAATGGGGTTTTTTCTTTGGCTTTGCAGAGTTCTTGTGTGTTGAGGATTTGAAGATTTATAGATTAATTTAGACATCCATGCTTGTGGTGGCGAGAAAAATTAAAAACTATTTATGGGGTTTTCAGGTTTTTTACGTTTGGTAATGGTTTTTTTTTTTGCGAGTTCCATGTGTTGAGGATTTGAAGATTTATAGATCATTTAAACATCCGTTGGGGTGAAAAAATATGAAAAAAAAAAAAGCTATTTCTAGGTTTTTTGTTTTTCATTAATGGGTTTTTTCCTTGGCTTTGTAGAGTTCCTATGTGTCGAGGATTTTAAGATTTATAGATCTATTTAGACATGTGTATAGAGGTAGCAGAAAATCTAAAAAAAAACTCAACTTACAGGTTTTTCGTTTTTTTTCCGTAATGGGTTTTTTTCTTTGAATTTTCAGAGTTCTTGTGTGTTGAGGATTTGAAGATTTATAGATCCATTTAGACATCCGTGTGAGATTGGCGAAGAAAATATGAAAAACCCATTTCTAGGTTTTTGCATTCGATAATGGCTTTTTTTTTTGGCTTTGTAGAGTTCATGTGTGTCGAGGATTTGAAGATTTATAGATCCATTTAGACATATGTCGAGTGGTAGAAAATCTAAGAAAAACTATTTATGGGGTTTTCTAGTTTTTTTAGTTGGTAGAGGATTTTTTTTCTTCGGCTTTATAAAGTTCATGTGTGTTGAGGATTTGAAGATTTATAGATCCATTTAGACATTTTTGCTGGGGTGGTAGAAAATCTAAAAAAAATAATTTCTAAGTATTTTACGTTTGGTAATAAAAATTTTCTTCAGCTTTGCAAATTACTTGTGTCAAGGATTTGAAGATTTATAGATCAATTTAGACATCTGTGTCAGAGTGGCAAAAAATATGAAAAAAAAATAATTTCTAGGTTTTTTTAGTTTTTGCATTCGAATGGTTTTTTCTTTGGCTTTGCATATTTCCGTGTGTCAAGGATTTAAAGGTTTATAGATCCATTTATACATCTGTTCTGGGTGAAAAAATATGAAAAAAAAACCAGGTTTTCTATTTTTTTTGGGTTTTTTGTTTCGGTAATGGGTTTATAAATCCATTTACACATTTATAGATCCATTTAGCAAAGGTGGCCAAAAAAATTAAAAAGAAAAATATTTCTAGGTTTTTTTGTTTGATAATGGTTTTTTTCTTTCGGCTTTCTTTGAGTTCTATGTGTCGAGGATTTCAACATTTATAGACCCATTTAGACATCCATGCCAGGGTAGTAGAAAATCTTAAAAAAACCATTTCTAGGTTTTTCTGGGTTTTTTATGTTCAGTTATGGGTTTTTTTCTTTGAATTTGAAGAGTTCCTATGTGTTAAAGATTTAAAAATTTATAGATCTATTTATACATTATTACCGAGGTGAAATTTTTTTGGAAAAACCATTTACGGGGTTTTTACGTTCGGTAATGGGTTTTTCTTTTGCTTTGCAGAGTTCCTATGTGTTGAGGATTTGAATATTTATATATCCATTTAGACATCCATGTGTTTGGGTGGCAAAAATATGAAAAAATCATCTCTTGGTTTTTTTTTTTTTGGTAAAAGTTTTTTTACTTCGGTTTCGTAGAGTTTCTATGTTTGAGGATTTGAATATTTATATATCCATTTAGACATCTTTGGCGAGGTGGCGAAAAATCTAAAAAAATATCATGAGTTTTTTTTTTTTTTCGGTAATGAGTTTTTTTTTTTGCTTTACAAAGTTCTTGTGTGTCGAGGATTTGAAGATTTATAGATCCATTTAGACATACGTGTCCGGAGTGGCAAAAATCTGAAAAAAAACCATTTCTAGGTTTTTTTGTGTTTTGTAATGAGTTTTTTTTTCTTCGGCTTTGTAGAGTTCCTATGTGTCAAGGATTTGAAGATTATAGATCCATTTAGACATCCGTGTACATGGGTGGCGGAAAATCTAAAAAAAAACCATTTCTTGGTTTTTTGGTTTTTGCGTTTTTGTAATGGGTTTTTTTTTCCGCTTTGTAGAGTTTCTATGTGTCGTTGATATCAATATTTATAGATCCATTTATACATATGTGTCGGGTGTAAAAATCTAAAAAAAACCATTTCTGGGTTTTTTTGGGTTTTTTGCATTCGAGTAATAGATTTTTTTTTCTTTGGCTTTGCAGATTTCATGTGTGTCAAGGATTTGAAGATTTATAGATCTATTTCGACATCCATGCCAGGGGTGGCACAAAATTAAAAAAAAAAATATTACAGTATTTACGGGTTTTGCGTTAGGTAATGGGTTTTTTTCATCAGCTTTACAAAGTTCTTGTATGTCGAGGATTTGAGGATTTATAGATCCATTTAGAAATCGTAGTGTCGTGGTGGAAAAAAAATTGAGAAAAACAATTTTTGGGTTTTTCTCGGTTTTTGCATTTGGTGATGGATTTTTTCTTTGGCTTTGTAGAGTTCTTATGTGTCAAGAATTTGAAGATTTATAGATCCATTTAGACATTTGTGCTGAGGTGGAAGAAAATCTAAAAAAACCATTTGTAGGTTTTTGTGTTAAGTAATAGGTTTTATTTTGGCTTTATAGAGTTCCTGTGTGTTGAGGATTTGAAGATTTATAGATCCATTTAGACATTCGTGTTGGGATGGAAAAAAACTTGATAAAACTCGATTTCTCAGTGTTTTTATATAGTTTTTGCGTTCGATAATGGGTTTTTTTCTTTGGCTTTGTAGATTTCCTGTGTGTTGAGAATTTGAAGATTTATATATCCATTTAGACATCCTTGCCAAGGTAGCATAAAATAAAAAAAAAAATTTTATTTTTAGGTTTTTGTTAGTTAATAGGTTCTTTTTGTTTTCCTTTTGCAGAGTTCTTGTGTGTCGAGGATTTAAATATTTATAGATCTATTTAGACATTTGTGTCGGGATGACAAAAAAATCTTTAAAAAAACTAGTTGTGTTTTTTTATGGTTTTTAGTATTCGATAATGGGTTTTTTTCGACTTTGCAAAGTTCCTATGTGTCGATGATTTAAATATTTATAGATCCATTTATACATCTATTCTGAGGTGGCAAAAAATCTTAAAAACACCATTTCTAGGTTTTTCAAGGTTTTTTGCGTTTGGTAACGAGTTTTTCTTTATCTTTGCGAGAATTCATGTGTGTTGAGGATTTGAATATTTATAGATCCATTTAAACATCCATGCTAGGGTGGCAAAGATCTGAAAGAAAACCATTTCTCGGATTTTTCTTGGCTTTTTTTCTCGCATTTCAATGGTTTTTTTTTTACTTTGCAAAGTTTGTGTGTGTCGAGGATTTGAATATTTATAGATTCATTTAGAGATATGTGCCATTGTGGCAGAAAATCTGAAAAAACCATTTCTGGGTTTTTTCCATTCAGTAATGGTTTTTTTCTTCAGCTTTGCAGAGTTCTTGTGGGTCGAGGATATGGAGATTTATAGATCCATTTAGACATCTATGCCAGGGAGGTAGAAATTCTGGAAAAAACTATTTCTAAGTTTTTCTTGGTTTTTTGTGATTGGTAATGATTTTTTTTTTGCATTCTAGAGTTCCTATGTGTCAAGGATTTGATGATTTATAGATCGATTTAGACATCCGTGTGGGGTGGCAAAAATCTTAAAAAATCATTTTTAGGTTTTTCTCGAGTTTTTTTGAGTTCGGTAATGAATTTTTTTGCAAGTTTGTAGAATTCTTCTATGTTGAATATTCATGCATTTATAGATCTATTTAGATATCTATGTTGAGGTGGTAGAAAATCTAGAAAAAAATTTTAGTTTTTTTTGTTTTTGCATTCGGTAATGGGTTTTTTTCTTCGGATTTGCACAATTCTTGTGTGTCGAGGATGTGAAGATTTATATATCTATTTAGACATCTATGTCGGGGTGGAAAAAATTTGAAAAAAACATTTGTGGGTTTTTTCATGGTTTTTTACGTTCAATAATAAGTTTTTTCTTCGGCTTTACAAAGTTCCTATGTTGAGGATTTGAAGATTTATAGATCCATTTAGACATCTCGTGTTTTGGGGTGATAGAAAATCATAAAAAACCATTTCGGGTTTTTTTTTTACTTTGGTAATGGTTTTTTTCTTCGGCATTACGAGTTCCCGTGTTGAGGATTTGAAGATTTATAAATCCATCTAGATATTCATGTTGGGGTGGCATAAAATATGAGAAAACCATTTCTAGATTTTTGGGGTTTTTTCACGTTCGGTAGTGGGTTTTTTTCTTCGGCTTTGCAAAGTTCCTATGTTTTGAGAATTTGAATATTTATAGATCCATTTAGACATTCATTCCGCGATGGAAGACCATTTGAAAAAAAAAATCATTTTGGGGTTTTTCTGGGTTTTTTGTTTTAGTAATGGATTTTGTACTTCGATTTGAGAGTTCTGTGTGTCAAGAATTTGAAGATTTATAGATCCATTTAGACATCCGTGTAAGGGTGGCAAAAATTTGAAAAAAACCATTTCTCGGGTTTTCTTGGTTTTGACTTTCGGTAATGGGTTATTTTCTTCAATTTTTTAGAGTTCATATGTGTTAAGGATTTGAAGATTTATAGATCCATTTAGACATCTATGCCGAGGTGGCAAAAAATCTAAGGAAAAAAATCATTTATGGGTTTTTTTGGGTTTTTTGTGTTCGATGAATGGATTTTTTTCTTTGGCTTTACTGAGAGTTACTTTGTGTCGATGATTTGAAGATTTATAGATCCATTTAGATATCCTTACTAGGGTGGCGAGAAAATTTGAAAATTACCATTTCTGGTTTTTTTTTGGGTTTTTGTATTCGGAAATGGTTTTTTTCTTCACTTTGAATATTTCCTTTATGTCGAGGATTTGAAGATTTGTAGATCCATTTAAACATCTATTCTGTGTGGGGAAGAGAATATAAAAAAATAATTTCTAGGTTTTTCTAGGTTTTTTGCATTCGATAATAGGTTTTTTTCATCGGATTTACAAAGGTCCTTTATGTCAAGGATTTGAAGAGTTATAGATCCATTTAGACATCTGTGCCAGGTGGTAGAAAATTTGAAAAAAAAATTTACGGGTATTTTACGTTTGGTAATGGGTTTTTTTTTTTCTTGGCATTGCAGAGTTCCTATGTGTCGAGGATTTGATGATTTATAGATCCATTTAAAAATTTGTGCCATGGTTGGCGTAAAATATGGAAAAAACCATTTCTTGGTTTCTTTCATTTGGTAATGGTTTTTTTTCTTCTTCTTTGCAAAGTTCCTGTGTGTTAAGGATTTGAAGATTTACAGAGTTCCTGTGTGTCGAGGATTTGAATATTTATAGATCCATTTAGAAATCCATGCCAAGGTGGCGTAAAATCTGAAAAACTATTTCTTGGTTTTTTTGTTTGGTATGGATTTTTTTCTTCCTCTTTGCAGAGTTCTGTGTGTCGAGGATTTGAAGATTTATAGACTAATTTAGATATCCAAATTGGGGTGGTGGAAAATGTGAAAAAAACAATTTTTGTGTTCTTCTTGTTCTTTTGCGTTCAATAATGGTTTTTTTCTTTGGATTTGAGTTTCATGTATGTCGAGGATTTGAAGATTTATAGATCCATTTAGACATCCGTGTTGTGGTGGCAAAAATATGAAAAAACTATTTCTAGGTTTTTCTAGGTTTTTTGCATTCGATAAATGGTTTTTTTTTTTTTTTATAGAGTTCATATGTGTCGAGGATTTGAAGATTTATTAATCCATTAAGACAATCGTGTGTCCGAGGTGGAAAATAAAATGAAAAAACCATTTCTAGTTTTTCCTTGATTTTTACATTCGGTAATCACTTTTTTGTTAGCTTTGTAGAATTCATGTGTGACAAGGATTTGAAGATTTATAAATCCATTCAAACATCCATACCGTGGCAAAAATCTGAAAAAAAATATTTTCATGTTTTTATCAGTTTTTTACGTTCGGTAATGAGTTATTTCTTTGAATTTGTAGAGTTCCTGTATGTCAAGGATTCAAGATTTATAGATCCATTTAAACATCTATGCCAGTGGTAGAAAATATGAAGAAAAAAATAATTTTATGGTTTTTCCGGGTTTCTTGTGTTCGATAATAGATTTTTTCTTCGGCTTTGTAGAGTTCTTGTGCGTTGAGGATTTGAAGATTTATAGATCCATTTAGACATCCGTGTCGGGATGGCGAAAAATATGAAAATAACCATTTTTAGGTTTTTTGAGTTGTTTGCATTCGGTAATGGTTTTTTTTCAGATTTTCAAAATCATGTGTGTTTGAGGATTTGAAGGTTTATAGATCCATTTGGACATCCATGCCGAGGAGGCAGAAAATTTGAAAAAATCCATTTCTAAGTTTTTCTTGGTTATTTTCATTCGGTAATGGATTTTTTTCTTCAACTTTGTAGAGTTCCTGTGTGTTGAGGATTTGATGATTTATAAGACATCCGTGTCGGGGTGGCGTGAAATATGAAAAAAATATTTTTCTGGTTTTTTTGCATTCGGTAATGAGTTTTTTTCTTGGGCTTTGCAAAGTTCTCATGTGTCGAGGATTTTAAGATTTATAGATCCATTTACACATCCATGCCGAAGTGGCGAAAAAAATTTGAAAAAAACTATTTACGGTTTTTTCGGTTTTTTGCGTTCGGTAAATGGGTTTTTTTCTTGACTTTACAAAGTTGCTTTATGTCAAGGATTTGAACATTTATAGATCTATTTAGACATTAGTGCCGGTGTCGAGAAAATATGAAAAAAACCATTTATGGGTTTTTGCATTCGGTAATGGTTTTCTTGGATTTGTAGAGTTCCTATGTGTTTAGGATTTGAAGATATATAGATCCATTTACACACATGCTGTGCCGGGGTTGCGAGAAGATCTAAAAGAAATACCATTTCCGGGGTTTTTCTTAGGTTTTTGACATTTAGTAATGGATTTTTTTCTACATCTTTGTAGAGTTCCTATGTCGAGGATTTGAATATTTTTTGATCCATTTAGACATTCATGTCAAGGGACAAACAATATGAAAAAAATCATTTCTTTGTTTTTGTGTTCGGTGATAGGTTTTTTTCTTTAGCTTTATAGAGTTCCTATGTGTCGAGGATTTAAATATTTAGAGATCTATTTAGACATCCATGTCGGTGTGGTAGAAAATCTTTAAAAAAAACCATTTAGGGGTTTTTCACATTCAATAATGGTTTTTTTCTTCGGATTTGCAGAGTTGCTGTGTCTCAAGCATTTGAATATTTTTAGATCTATTTTGACATCCGTGTCGGGGTAGAAGAAAATATTTAAAAAAACTATTTAGGGTTTTTTTGATTTTTTTGTCCCAGTAATATGTTTTTTTCTTCACTTTTCAAATTTCTTGTGTTTCGAGGATTTGAAGATCTATAGATCCATTTAGACATTCGTGTTGGGATGACATAAAATATAAAAAATCTATTTTTAGGTTTTTAATGTTCGGTAATGAGTTTTTTTTTCAGCATTGCAGATTTCCTATGTGTCAAGAATTTGAAGATTTATAGATCTATTTAGACATCCATGTCAGGGAGGTAGAAAATCTGAAAAAACCCATTTAAGGGGTTTCCTACGTTTTTGACATTTGGTAATGGTTTTTTTCTTTGGTTTTGGAGAGTTCCTATGTGTTAAGGATTTGAAGATTTATAGATCCATTGAGACATCCATGTCGGCATGACAAAAATCGAAAAAAAAACCATTTATGGTTTTATTGGTTTTTGCTTTCGGTAATGGTTTTTTTTTATTCGGTTTTGTAGAGTTCATGTGTGTTGAGGATTTGAAGATTTATAGATTCATTTATATATCTGTGCTAGGGTGGTAAAATTCATAAAAAAACCAATGTTGGGTTTTTCGGGTTTTAGCGTTATCGCTATTAAGTTTTTTTCTTTAGTTTTGCAAAGTTCCTATGTGTCGAGGATTTGAAGATTTATAGATCCATTTAGACAACCATGTTGGGGTGGCATAACATCTAGAAAAAAATTTTTGGGTTTTTTGCATTTAGTAATGGGTTTTTCTTTGGATTTGTAAAGTTCATGTGTGTTGAGGACTGAAGATTTATAGATGCATTCAAACATCCGTGTCGGTGTGGTATAAAATGCGAAACATACCATTTCCATTTGGATTTTTCTAGGTTTTTGTATTCGGTAATGTATTTTTTTCCTCGAATTTGCGAGTTCCCATGTGTCAAGGATTTTAAGATTTATAGATACATTTAGACATTTGTGTCAAGGTGGCATAAAATTTGAAAAAACCATTTTTGGGTTTTTAGCATTCGGTAATGGTTTTTTTCTTTAGATTTGAAGAGTTCATGTGTGTCAAGGATATGAAGCTTTATAGATCCATTTAGACATGTGTGTCAGAGTGGCAGAAAATCTTTAAAAAAGCGCTTTCGATTTTTTTCCTTGATAATATTTTTTTCCAGACTTTGTAGAGTTCTTGTGTATCAAAGATTTAAATATTTATCTAGATCCATTTAAACATGTGTGCTAGGGTGGCGAAAAATTTGAAAGAAAAACCATTTACGGTTATTCTGGGTTTTTTACATTTGGTAATGGGTTTTATTCTTCACTTTATAGATTTCTTGTGTGTCAAGGATTTGAAGATTTATAGATCCATTTAGACATTCGTGTTAGGGTGGTAAAAATCTAAAAAAAAAAAACATTTATGGGTTTTTTTCTAGATTTTTTTTTTACGTGAGAATTAGTTTTTTTCAGCTTTGCAATGTTCTTGTGTGTTGATGATTTGGAGATTTATAGATCCATTTAGACATCTCGTGCCGGGTGGCAAAAAATTTGAAAAAAAAACATTTATGGGTTTTCCTAGATTTTTTTTTCACTAATTGGTTTTTCTTTGGCTTTGCAGATTTCTGTGTGTCGAAATTTGAAAATTTATAGATCCATGTAGACATCGGTGTTGTGATTGTAGAAAATTTGAAAAAAAAAAACCATTTCTAGGATTTTCTAGTTTTTTACGTTCGGTAATATATTTTTTTCGACTTTATAGAGTTCGTGTTTGTCGAGAATTTGAAGATCCATTTAGACATCGTGCGAGGGTGGCGAGAAAATATAAGAAAACCATTTCTAGGTTTTTATGAGTTTTTTACGTTCGGTAATGGTTTTTTTCTTCACTTTTACTGAGTTCTTGTGTGTCGAGGATTTGAAGATTTATAGATTCATTTAGATATCCATGTTAAGGTGGCGAAAAATTTAAAAAAACCATTTTTTTGGGTTTTTGCATTTGTAATGGGTCTTTTCTTTGACTTTCTGAGTTCTGTGTGTTGATGATTTGAAGATTTATAAATCCATTTAGACATCTATGATGGGGTGGCGAAAAAAACTAAAATAAACCATTTTTTTGGGTTTTTGTGTTCGGAAATGGGTTTTTTCTTAGGCTTTGAAGATTTTGTGTTTCGAGGATTTAAATATTTATAGATCCATTTAGATATACGTGTCGAGGTGGCATAAAATTTGAAAAAAAATCAATTTCGGATTTTTTTTGCGTTCAATAATGGTTTTTTTCTTGGTTTGTAGAGTTTCTTTACGTCGAGGATTTGAATATTTATAGATACATTTATACATTGTGCAGTGTGGCGAAAATTTGGAAAAAATCATTTTTGGGTTTTTCGGGTTTTGGCGTTCGGTAATGATTTCTTTTCTTGACTTTGTAGATTTCCTATGTGTTGAGGATTTGAAGATTTATAGATCCATTTAGACATATGTGTCGGGGTGTTTGAAAATCAACATAAACTATTTCTCGGTTTCTCTAGGTTTTTGCATTTGGTAATGATTTTTTTCTTTGGCTTTGCAGAGTTCATTTTGTCGAGAAGTTGAAGATTTATAGATCCATTTAGACATCCATGCTAAGGAAGTCGATAATCTAGAAAAAAACTATTTCTAGGTTTTATAGGTTCGATGTAACGAGATTTTTTATTAGGCTTTATAGAGTTCATGTGTGTCGAAGGATTTGTAGATTTATAGATCCATTTAGATATCCATGTCGTGGATGCGAGAAAATCTGAAAAAACCATTTCTAATTTTTTTCTAGGTTTTTTTGCATTTGGTAATGAGTTTTTCTTCAACTTTGTAGAGTTCTTATTTTTGATGATTTAAAGATTTATAGATCCATTTAGATCCATTTAAGTTCTTTTATGGGTTTTTTACGTTCGGGAATGGGTTTTTTTCGGGAATGGGTTTTTTTTCTCTTTTGCAAAGTTATTGTGTGCCAAAGATTTGAAGATTTATAGATCTATTTAGGCATCTGTGTGTTGGGTTTCAAATTTGCACTTGGAATGAAACCACAGTCAGGGGACAAGCAAGTCCCTCCTCTTTAATGGGAGAGGTTCCCTTATTGAAAGCGAGGCAAAACCTATGTACAAATACATAATCTTTCATTTAATGGTGGTTTCTGATATCTTGAAATGTGTTTTATGCCTGGAAAGTTATCAATACATGAGGATAGAAGACTTGAAGAGAGGAGGGAGGAAGAAGAAGACAATACTTTCAGGGAAAAGAGATGGTAGAGAAAACCCTTATATGTATTGAGCAAATGAGATATAGAGTAGAACCATTCACGTTTATAATGGGCACAATCTGTAGACTCAAAGTTATTGAGATTGTATAAACTAGAACACAAAGTTTCTAAGCATGCAAGGATTAAATGATTCACATATCAGAGCAAGAAGGAAAGAGAAAATAGAGGAAAAGGGGAAAACCCTTGTATTGATTTCTTCAGATTCAAAATTACAGTTCCAAATATCAAAATTCCAACCTCGTACAATGGATTTGAAAGCCCATGAAATAGCTCGCAAGAGACGGTTACAACTTCCTTGAGCAAGAAAGAAATGGTTATAACTTCCTTGAGCAAGTAAGAAATGGTTACAAATCATTCCAATCATTCGCACCCTTTCAAATTCTTGATTCACAAAGAAATATTAATGGCGAAAAAACCAGATTTTCAAATATACGATCATTACATTATTTCCCAGAGTTTAAATATGGGCCATTTGATTTTATTTTACAACTTTAAATTTGGGTCACCCACATGGAAGAAATTGATTGGAGCGGGTGCGTGGGGGAAACCTTTACGTTTATAACTTTTACAATGAAAAGGCATTTTGGAACATTTTGGCCCACTCGCCCACTTTGAATTTTCAATGGTCAAACACGTGGTGTTATCTTCTTGGTGATGGGGTCATGGATCACTTTTTACTTTTAACTCTTTTTGATCAAAAAAGCTTAAAACTTCAAAATTCTCTGCCGACCCACATCCCCGCTTTGACTTTTCAATGCGCTGCATGGCACCATCTGATTGGTGGTGGGCCTTAGGAATTATTTTTATCTCTTTACGTGGGCTTGCGGGCCCACCATTGCCAATTGTGCCCTTTTCCAAAAGGTGTTAAGTGCCAAAAAATCCCGCAGCCCCATCACCCGCCTTGGGCAAATAATACCACCTCAGGTCTGCTAGGCCATAACTTGAAAAATATGAAGAGTTAGGAGGACTTCTTTACCTTTTTGGAAATGGGAAGAAATTTCCCATCTGATGAAGAAGTTTTCAGAGACCACAAGCCCTTGGAAAGAACCATATTTCACAATAATTTTTTTCAATATTTTTAGAGGCACCAACTCAAAATTTTAAGTCTAGACTTGGAAAATGAGGGGAATTTTGAGGGTGACAACAACTGGCTCTTTCTGGGGATGACTTGGCTTGGAACAAAGACACAAGGCAAGATCAAGAACTATAGATAACTCTGGGAAAGAGGACCAATGCCTTATCCATTGGGCAAAGGATTCAAAAGCAAAACCAATACAAGGACACACACAAGACAGGAAAAGAAACAAAACAAACCAAAAGGGAAGACCCAAAACAAAACACACCACACAACAAAGAACAAGAAAGGGAAACAAGCCAAAACCAAAAACCAAATGCAATGTACAAAAGGACTTCCTAGCCACCTAGGACTTGAACAACTTTAGGTACGCCCACTATAAGGAAGTGGGAGAGGAGATCCATCCATGTAATCCAGATAAAAAGAGTTCTCTCCAGCAAAATGTCTAATTCTAAAAGGACCAAGCCAAAGAGAATCAAACTTACCATGGCTTCCTTGTGGCTCATGTCTTTTGTCCCAAAGCAAAGACAATTTCTCCCACTTGGAAAACTCGGGTTTGGATTTCTTGTCAAACAAATCCTTCAATTTCAACTGATGAGCTGTTATTTTGTCAACCACTTGTAATCTTTCCTCATCAAGCTTTTGAAGGTACAAAATTCTCTTGTCCAAAGAGCTACTGAAACTTGAATCTTCAATGGTTTTCATCAGATGCAAGGCTGGAAATTCCACCGTGACTAGAATTTGAGCTTCCACACCATACACCACTTGGAAAGGAGACATTCTAATTGCTCTCTTGGGTGTAATTCTATCAGCCCAAAGTGCATCATATAGCTTCTTATGCCAATTCCTCTGAGAATCATTTACAAGCTTTCTAACTATGTTCACCAAGTTCTTGTTTGTTGATTCTGCCTGTCCATTCCCTTGGGGGTAGTAATCTGAAGAATGAGCAAGGGAGATCCCATACCCATAACAAGTCCATCATCTCAGTAGAAGAAAAGTTGGAAGCATTGTCAGTCAAATTTTTTTTTGGGTCCCAAACTCTGATCAATATGTTCTCCTTAATGAAGTTGCAAAGTACATCAAGTAGTGCTCTTGACTAGGATGGCTTCCACCCACTTGGTGAAGTAATCTGTGGTAGTCAACACATGGGTATGCCTAGAACTAGAAGATGGATTGAGTGCTCTAATGAAGTCTAAACCCCATTTTTGAAATGGATATTCAATCACTACAGGATTGAGAGATAAAGCAACCAACTTAGGTATTCCAAAAATGTTTGCCATGCTTCACATTTACTAGCCCATTTTGATGTATCTCTAAGTAGAGTGTGCCAATAATAACCAACATGGGGTATTTTATGAGTTGTTACAATAGATGATAAATGACCTCCACAAGCTCTGGTCATGAAAAGAAGAGAACAACTTCTTTTGTTTCTCCTTGTCTACACACTTCAAAAACCTTCCATCTATACCTCATTTAAACAAAGCATTCTCCCATAGCACATATTGTGCAGACCTCATTTTGATGGATCTCTTCACTTTGCACTCAAGTGAGATGAACACCCTCCATAGGTCGAAAGTGATAAATTTCATCATACCATACATCCGTCAAGCCGAGGAACAGAACAACAAGGACATCAACTCCATCTTTGGGCAACTCCGTTAGAATGGGCTCACACAGACCTTACCCCGAACCAGATTTGTTGGCCTGATGTCAAGATCATATTCTTGCACCTTTGCTACCCAATTACCTCTCTTGGTTCCAAATTATTGCTAAGTAAGAATGAATTTGATTGTTTTATCAGGCACCAACACCACAAAATGAGAATTAAGGATGTAAAACCTAAACATCTTGACAACTTTGACAACTGCAAAAGCATGTTTCTCCATCATGGTGTACTTTAGCTCATAAGTTTTCAAGACATAACTCATGAATGCAATTGGGAGCTCATGATCTTCAACATTCTTCTGGGCTAACACAACAGCTAGGGTATTTTCAATGGCATAACAATAGATAATGAAATATTTGCTAAAGTCAGGGCACACCAAGATTGGAGTCTTTGCAATAGCTTGTTTAATGTCCTCAAATGATTTCTTCCCTTCAGAGGACCAACCAAAAGTTTGCTTCCCTTGCATCATGTGAGCAATGCTCATAGTAAGTTTTGTAAAATCAGGGATGAATCTCCTTAGGAAATTGATCTTACCAAAGAAAGAATGGACACCTTTCTTACTTGATGGAAGAGGAATTTTTGGATGGCTTGAACTCTCTCTAGATCAATCTTGATCCCTTCCTTTGAAACAATGTGTCATAACAACTTTCCTTCTATGACACAAAATACCAAATTATTAGGTTTTAAAGAAATTCCATACTCTCTACACTTCTGCAATACTATTTCAAGGTGTTGGAAGTGATCTATTCTTGCTTTAGAAAACACTGTCAAGTCATCCAAATACACAACAATGCATTTCCCTTTCAAAATTCCAAAAGCCAAGTCCATGGCCCTCTGGAAAGTAGCACCAACATTGATGAGACCAAATGGCATCCTCTTGTATGCAAAGGTGCCCCAAGGAGTAGTAAAGGCAATCTCATGTTGGTCTGTAATATTTACCTCTACTTGATTGTACCTCTAGAATCCATCTAACATAGATAGCATCTCCGAGCTTTTGATGGCTTGCAAAACTTAGTCCATCATGGGGAGAGGGTAGTTGTCCTTCAAAGAACCTTGATTTAGATTTATGAAGTCCACACAGATCCGAGATCTCACCATTCTTCTTCCTGACATGCACTATATTAGCAATCCATGTTGAATGGTGGATGGGGAAGATGATCTTAGCCTTCAAAAGCTTTTTTATTTCTTGGAAAATTGTATCAGCTATCTTTGGATTATATTACCTTTGCTTCTATTTGAAGGGTTTGATCCCAGGCTTAAGAGGAATGAAATGTTGCATTTCTTTAGGCTGAAAATCCTTAAGATCATCATAAGAATAAGCCAGAACATCAACATACCTCTTTAACAGATTCACCACCTTATTTTTCTCTTCCTGAGTGCAAAATTTTCCAATGTTGACCATTTTGGGATCATCAAGACTCCCAATATTCACTTTCTTAATCTCAGTAGATTTTCGGGCTCCTTGAGAAAATTTAGACTTCATATACCTATCATGTTTATCAAAAAGATCCTCTAAACTCACCAGCCCTTTAGGAATTTTGTTTCCTTTCAGTTTGATGCATCCATCTTGATCCATCTCTTCTTTGACACCCTCTTCATTTGATGACACACACTCTCTAGGTAGATTGTCACTTCCTTCAAAGTACAAATTGATCAAAGTTGTCTCTAAGCTCCAAGAAAGAAATAAAATTCTGGTCATCATTAAAAACTTTCCAATTATTTGCATTGTCAGGAACACTGGTCTATGGATCATCTCAATGGTGAATTTCTCTTGAGGGAAATCAGGATGAGGAATCAATAAGGACCCTAAAATAGCTAGAGAGTTAGCCCTAGTGTTCCTTTCCCTTGGCACAACTTCAATGGAAAAAGCATCAAGGAATTCAATGGAATCCCAGACCAAGTTCCTATAGTGCTTCAACCTTATATTCTTTACCTGATAAAGGTCTCTAACTTGTTTTACAATTAGCTCTGCATCTCCATGAGCAAGAAGGTTCTTCACTCCCATTTCCTTCGCCATGCTCAACCCAAGAATGAGGGCCTCATACTCAGCAGTATTGTTGGTATTTTCAAACTAAAACTTGAAGGAGAAAGGATGAACCTTACCCCCAAGAGAAATGAGCACTACACTAGCTCGAGAACCAACTGAAGAGAAGCTTCCATCAAACTCCAAAGTCCACACACCATTAAGATCAAACAACACCCCCGCCGATGACACTTGTCTCCTCTTGTGACATGATCATGTAGTTCCCATACCCAATGTCTTCATAAAGTATTTGTGCTTTAGGATCATTTGTATTTTGCACAATATACTTTGCTTGTTTCTCGTGCAAATGCTTCTTCATCTTCCCATCAACAAGGATTAAGGCATGTGACCAATCCATTTGGATATCACCTCCAACATCTTTACAAAAGTTCCTACTTAGCGATGTCATAGGAAGGAGGGATATCAACAACTAAGATGGTAGCAAGACCTTCTTCGCTAATAAAGTAGAAAATGTACTTGTGCATTCTTAATTCTCCCAACCAAAGGAACTTCTCTACTTTCCATGGAATAACATGAGCCATAAGTGCGGTTTAGGTTAGACCCAAAGCATGAGCCAATTTTGCAGGCATTACATTATCAGATGCACCAAAATCAATGACACAATTGCTAAGCTTATGGCCATCTATGAGGAGAGTCACATAGAAGGGTTTGATCTTCTCATTGGGTGAAGTGACTAGTAGCCACAAGGCTAGGTTGAGGTGGAGAAGGAGTGGGAAAAAGGCCTTTAGAAGAATGGGCCAGGGGTTTTAGATTTAGAATTTACAAAGTTAACCATTTTGGAAAAGGCTTTAGGATGAGTTTGATAGAAATCGCCTCGAAATCTGAATCTTGGTCTTTTAAAGATGGTCTATAATGTCAAAAGATCCAGATATGGATGGGGAATCGCTATTAGGAGTAGGAGGAGCTTTTGACAGCTTTATCATTTGTTGGACAAGAATTCTCAGAAGTAGAAGTAGAGGGAGAAGGACTAGCAGAGCTTACCTTTTGGTGGAAGTAGTAGGAATAGGAGCTCCTCTTCTTACAATCACCGGGATGGTGATGGGGTACTCCTTGGATCTTTTTGCAGGTTGCACCACTTTTCCTTTTTGTTGGTCTACTCTTGGGTTATAACAACATATGACTCATTGTTCATCTTAGCCACTACAACATCATAGTCAAGTGTATTCATCATCCATACCTTCAGTGGTGAGGAAATGAACTCGAGAACCACCAAGCTCCTCTAGTTCTTCATCAACTTCCTCTTCTTGTTCATCATAGAGCCCATTTTCTTCCTCATCATCAGGCTCAAGAACCTCACAAGTAGCATTGATAGGAACCTTGAGGGGTGGACCTTCAATGGCCAACTTGGTTTGAGAAGAGGGCAAGTGGTTCCTAGGTTGAAAGTTCTTCCTTGGAACATCTTGATATGGAGCATGTTGAGCCAATTGTTTCTTGATGGCAATGAGGTCATTAGCCAAATTTTGCACCAACTGATCTGCATTACCTCCAAGAGAAGAGGAAGAAGAAGATGCTTTGGATTTGAAAGACTCCCTTTTCAACTTGCCAAACATGATCAGGTCATATTCCAAACTAATGACCAATATCCGATCAACATTCAAAGTTGTAAAATTTTCTCTCCTCAGGGTATAGCTTACTTCTGAAAATTAAGCATTCAAGAAGAAACACTTCTGAATCTGATCAATAGGCCTAGTATTTAGTGGAATCTTATTAATCAACTTGTTGAACTTGGCCACAAATTCTCTCATAGGATCATGTGGCTCCTTCTTGATTTGAGAAATATGAGCTAACAAAGCATGCACATCTTCAATAGGTTTGAAACGCTACTCAAATTCAGTCCTCATGGTATTCAAATCGGTGATCCTAGCGGAAGATGGTAAAACCAATCAGAGCATTGTCATGGCAAGGTCTCCACAAATAAATTAACAAATACATCCTCATGTTCAACTCCAAGGACCCCACATGCAAAAATGAAGGTCTGTAATGTGTTCATTAGGGTGCACTTTTCCATCACCTCTAAATTTGGGAAAATTCTTCCTATTACCCCTAGGTAACTCATGCAATGGTTGAGGAAGAGCCAGAGGCCCAACTCTTTGTCCCCAAGGTAGAGGTGTTGCCATCCTTGGAAAGATTTCTTGAAGTGGAACTGAGACACCAAGTAAGAATTAGGGCATGAAGATTAGGGCTAAGTTGTGTTTGAGGAATGCTACTACCAGAAGCTCTGTCTTCAATAGGAGGTGTGCTTGTGGAACGAGCTCTTCTATTTCTTCTTGTTGGAGGAAGTTAAAAACCTTGTTGATCCAGGAGTTGAAATTGGGGATCTTCAATTCTAAGAGCCCTTCTACCACGAGTGTATCTTAGAGTCACTAGATCAAAGAAATGATCAAATTAGTTGTTCTTTTTAGAAAGGAATTTTTTTGAACAAATCCCCAGAGAGTCACCAAAAACTATTGGGTTTCAGATTTACACTTGAATGAAACCACAGTCAGGGGACAAGCAAGTCCCTCCTCTTTAATGGGAGAGGTTCCCTTATTGAAAGCAGGGGAAAACCTATGTACAAATACACAATCTTTCATTCAATGGTGGTTTCCCGATATCTTGAAATGTGTTTTATGCCTAGAAAGTTATCAATACATGAGGATAGAAGACTTGAAGAGATGAGGGAGAAAGAAGAAGATGCTACTTTTAGGGAAAAGAGATGACAGAGAAAACCCTTATATGTATTGAGAAAATGAGATATAGAGTAGAACCATTCACGTTTATAATGGGAACAATCCATGGACTCAAAATTATCTGCCGACCCGCATCCCCACTTTGACTTTTCAACGCGGCTACATGGAACCATCTGATTAGTGGCAGACCTTAGGCATTCTTTTTTATCTCTCTGTGTGGGCTTGCGGTCTCGCCATCTCTAGCTACGCCCTTTTCCAAAAGGTGTTAAGTGCCAAAAAAATCTCGCAGCCCTGCCAATCCACCTTGGGAAATAATACCACCTCAAGTGCAATGGGCCATAACTTGAAAAATATGAAGAGTTAGGAGGAATTTTTTACCTTTTAGGAAATGGGAAGAAATTTTCCATCTGATGAAGAAGTTCCAAGAGAATACAAGCCCTTGGAAAGAACCAAATTTCACAATATTTTTTTTTCAATATTTTTAGAGGCACCAACTCAAAATTTTAAGTCTAGACTTATAAAATGAGGGGGATTTTGAGGGTGACAACACCGTGCTTGGTGGAAGAAAATATGATAAAAACCGTTTTTGGGATTTTTGAATTTAGTAATGGTTTATTTTTTTCAGCTTTGTAGAGTTCTTGTAAGTCGAGGATTTGAAGATTTATAGATCCATTTAGACATTTGTGCCAAGGTGGCAAAATAATGAAAAAATCTATTTTCGTGGTTTTTCTGGTTTTTTTGCATTCAAGAATAGGATTTTTCTTCAGATTTGAAGAGATCCTATGTGTTGAGGATTTAAATATTTATAGATCCATTATGACATTTATGTCGGGTGGCGAATCTCTGAAAAAACACTTTATGAGTTTTTCTAGGTTTTTGTGTTCGGTAAAGGGTTTTTTTCTTCCGCTTTGCAGAGTTTCGTGTGTCGATGATTTGAAGATTTATACATCCATTTAGACATCCATATTAGGGTGGAAAAAAATTATATAAATATCATTTCTTTTTTTTATGGGTTTTTTTCATTCGAGTAATGGTTTTTTTCCTAGAGAATATCTCCTAACTATTTTCGTGAAAATGGCAAATTTTTTGGGTTTGTGAATTATTTCTTGAAAGAAGAATTCATTTTTAATTAAAGTGAAAGAAAGGATGTAGATGTATGATAGGAGATTTGCAGTTGTGCGATAGCAAGGTTATTGTCATGAGAAAAAAAATCTCCTCTCGTGTGTGTCTACAACATGTTCCCTCCTGTCATGCATCAACAACATAGGATTGTCGCGCACCAACAACCTCCTATCATGTGTCAACAATATCCTATCATGCATCAAAAATTCCTTCTAATGCATCAACAACCTCATGTCGTGTGTCAACAACCTACCATGTAACTTCATAGTACTTGATATGTCGGTACCTCAGTAAGATAATAGTAAGTTACTAGTATACTACCCAGTGAATAACCTAGGTTTTTATAGGAGATGTTTTCAAATGTAGGAGAAACCGAATTCCCTATAAGAAAATATACTTTGAATTTTAGTCGAAAAGGACACCGACCTAGTATGATAAATTCACCTTTTAATTTAAAAAAGAATATTCTCTAAATTATGAATATTCACTACTAAAAATCCCTAATTTCTTACTTTTTCTCGGGTTTTTACATTTGGTAATGAGTTTTTTTCTTCATCTTTGTAGAGTGCTTGTGTGTCAAGGATTTGAATATTTATAGATCCATTTAGACATCCGTGTCGGGTGATAAAAATTAGAAAAAACCATTTCTCGGGTTTTTGCATTTGGTAATGATTTTTTTCTTTAGCTTTGTTGAGTTCCTGTGTCTTTGAGGATTTGAAGATTTATAGATCCATTTAGATGTTCATGTTAGGATGATAGAAAATCTAAAAAACCATTTCTTGGTTTTTTGCGTTCGATAATGGGGTTTTTCCTTCGGCTTTGGAGAGTTCGTGTGTGTTGAAGATTTAAAGATCTATAGATCCATTTAGACATCTGTGTTGGGGTGGAAAAAGATATGAAAAAACTATTTCTAGGTTTTTCTGGGTTTTTTTCTTTAGGTTTGTAGAATTCCTATGTGTCAAGGATTTGAAAATTTATACATCCACTTAGACATCCATGCCAGGATGGCAAAAATCTGAAAAAAAACCATTTATGGGTTTCTCTCGGTTTTTGCATTCGATAATGGGATTTCTGTGTTTTTTATGTTTGGTAATGGTTTTGTTTTTCAGCATTACAGATTTCTTGTGTGTCAAGATTTGAAGATTTGAGGATTAAACATCTCATGCAGGTGGTGGCACAAAATCTAAAAAAGCATTTCTTGATTTTTTTGGGTTTTTGGCATTTAGTAATGAGTATTGTTCTTCACTTTGAAGAGTTCCAATGTGTTTAGGATTTTAAAATTTATAGATCCATTTAGACATCTCGTATTCAGGGGTGGTAGAAAATCTAAAAAAAAAAAAAAAACCATTTTGGGTTTTTCCCGATTTTTACTTTCATTTTATGGGTACTTTTTTCAGCTTTGCAGAGTTCCTTTGTGTCGAGTATTGAATATTTATAGATCCATTTACACATCCATGTCGTGGTGGTAGAAAATATAAAAAAACCATTTATGGGGTTTTCTGGGTTTTTTGAGTTCAGTAATGGGTTTTTTTTTTGAATTTTAAAATTTCATGTGTGTGTCAAGGATTTTAAGATTTATAGATCTGTTTAGACATTGGTGTTGGGGTGGCAAAAATCTTAAAGAAACCATTTCTAGGTTTTTTTGGGTTTTTTATGTTTGATAATTGATTTTATTCTTCGGCTTTGCATAATTCCCGTGTGTCGAGGAGTTTAAGATTTATAGATCCATTTAGACTTCCGTGTCGGGAGGTGGAAAACCTAAAAAAATCATTTCTTGGTTTTTTGTATTTGGTAATGGGTTTTTTTCTTTGGCTTTGTAGAGTTACTATGTGTCAAGGTTTTGAATATTTATAGATCCATTTAAACATCTCGTATCAGGTGGTAGAAAATCTAAGAAACTATTTTTGGGTTTTTTGGGATTTTTACGTTCGGTAATGGGTTTTTTTCTTTGGCTTTGCAGAGTTCCTATGTGTCAAGGATTTGAAGATTTATAGATCCATTTAGACATCCATGTCGGTGTGGCAGAAAATTTGAAAAAAACAATTTCTACTTTTTTCCCTTCAAGAATGGGTTTTTTTCTTCAACTTTAGAGAGTTCTTGTATGTTGAGGATATGAAAATTTATTGATCCATTTAGATATTTGTATCACGGTGGAAGAAAATATGAAATAAAAAATTTATGGGGTTTTCTAGGTTTTTACGTTCGATAATGGGTTTTTTCAGATTTCACAAATAGGTCTAGGGTGCCCATAGGTTCTCCTCACCCTCTCCGTGCACCCTCCAGAAGATCATCGCTTTACACACTTTTCTAGGGCTCACGATGCTTCTCCATTTAATGTTATTTGGTCAAGACTTAGACACGCTTAAAATTTCACTGTAAACCAACTAAGTCATCTTACTCCTCTTTGTAACTAGGGTTTCACATTTTATTTCTTAGTTTACTTGGGTTAATTTTTATACTTAATTGCTGCATTAATTACTACTACAATAGCAATCAAATCAGGCATATATTTACTACTATAATAACAATCAAATTAGGCATATATTTCCATATTTAGCATAATCATCTTGTAATACTTTTGGTCATATGGCTAGGGACTGTAGGAGGTTTGTTAAGAATGCATTTCCATGGAGCAATGGTTGGAATGATCATTCATATCAGTCAAGATAAATTACTTGCTACAGTTTCCATAATAAGGGTCATATATCTAAATTTTGTTATCACGAGTCTCCTAATCCTATTTAGAAGAATGATAAGAAGCATGGAGTTGTGTGTTATAGTTACAATCAGACTAGGCATGTAGCTAGGTTTTGTCTTCAAAATATCTCTAATCAAAGGAATGATACTTCTAGAGGTAAGAGTTCTCTTGTTTGCTTCAAGTGCAAAAAATTAGGTCACACTGTAAGATACTGTAGAGCCAAAATGAATACCTATAAAAGGAAGGATGATGTCAAGACTACACAAGTTGAGAAAGTGAAAGAAGAATTTAAAAAGAAAAAAGGTAGTCCTAAAGTTTTTGGTACTAGTCATGTGATGTTATTGCTCATGAATGTATGTTTTCTCTTTTTGAACCTCAAGAATTGTTGTTTTCTACTCATGAATTTTCCAAGAATAGTAAGAGAGAGGAAAAGGTTTAGAAGTTGAAAGAGGTGATGAAGGATCTTGGTGTTATGTCCTATATGGACATGGATGTTCTTCCTACTAGGTGGTTGAAGATGCTTTGGGTGTCTCCATTAGGTTTCATGGGATCACCATCCTATGAGATCTAAAGTATGTGAAACACGAGGCTTATTGATGAAGGTGGTATGTCAAATAATGTTATCACATGTCAAGGTATGTTATCATTACCTCAAAGTGGTTTTTATGGTATTTCTTGGTTGTTCATGTAGTGCAATGGTGTGTATTACTTAACGAAGTTTGTTATGAGTCAAATAAATATGTATCATAGGCCTCTCATATGCTAAAATTCTTATATCAAGTATGTTTAAGGGTTAATGGTCTGTGTTTAATACAAGAAAGGTCCGAGGTCTATATCTTGAGGTTGAAATTCATAAATCTATACCTAATTTATCTGTGTGCTTTAAAAGTAGTGTCATGAAACTGTGAAATAGTTTAATGCCTCTATGTTAAAAGGTTAGTAAAATGTATCTCTGAGTCACTCATGTCTTTCTCTATTGAAATGATATTTCTTACAGATTTCAAAGGTCCTCAAGGTTTTGGTTATCACGTAAATGTAGTAGTTTCATCTTGTGTGCTCTATTTTAGTTTGTAAGTTCCTTAAAAGTTCATTCTCATTCTATCTCGTCAAGGTCTTAACCTTTGTCTTCATGTCATAAGTGAGGTTGTGTGTGATTACAATATGTGTAAAGAGTAATTGTCTTGAATTCTAAGAGTATCAAGTAAAATCATTCATGCTACTCTCTATGATCAAGAAAGTCATCTAAAGGTTAGTAGATAAGTAGAAAATGGTTCAAAGTCAAATATTTAAATACCATGTTTAGCATGTCAAGGGTATCAAGAATCATAGTAAAGTTGATTCACCTCTGTGAGTATCTCAAGGCATAGAAAGTGTACCGATGATGTCTTATGCATATGAACTTTTTCAAGGTATAATGATATGTGTCTTCATGTGTCTAGTAAGTCTATGTCGCTCACGATTTTTGCTGTAAGTGAGAAGTTGTCAAGTGACTTGAATGGATCATATTTTCAAATCTCTATCATGTTTGGCTTTATCAAGTGATGAGGGTATGTATTATGATTCATTGTGTAATAAAACCCTATGAAGAGTTTTTATATGTTTGTAGTCAGTCTTGACTCCCACTTTGAAGAAGTGCACATCAAAAGTTATCGTTTCAATCATGTCATTAGGTCGTATCCCTATAAAATTTTTATCGAGTGTGTTAAGTTATGTACAAGTCATGGTGGTACACTTTCTCGGTCATGTCTTTATTGTTTAAAGTAAGGTGTCGGTAGGTGTAGGGATCAATAAGGTCTATATCTATGTGCTCAAGTATATGAATAGCGAAGAGTATGGTGTATAGTGAAAAAGAAAAATGGTTACCACAATGATCACAAGGTTATTTCTACATCTAAGTGTGATGCTACAAGAGCATCAAGAAGCAAAGGGTCACTTATGAGGCCTTAACTTCATGGAAAATATAGGTATGGTTCTTGAATGACATCAAACAAGTTAGAGGTATGTAACTTATTATCAGTCTTGAAAGTATTAAGGTATGAATGAGGGTCTTCTGGCCATGAAATCTCATAAAAGTGTTCACAAGTAGAGTTCCTTTAGGTGTGACATCTAAATATATAAAATCATGATTTATACTCCTTGAAGGATGGTTGAAAAAGTTTGGAGCTTAGTAGGTTTGTGAAAAGGTATGCTGCAAGTTAGAAAAAAGGAAGATTTATGTTAACTAGGTATTGTCTTGCATCATGAATATCTACAGTACATCATAAGTATGAATGAATACAAGGGTTCTCCATATTCTAGTATAGGATCTGAGTAAGGTTGAGCAAAGAAGATAGAAGAACCAATAATATGATAAGTGTTATCGCATACTAAAGAAGGATTTAAGGAGTTCTAGGGACTGTTGACTAAAAAAGTCTACTTTATCACTCAACTAGGTGTGTAAGTGTGTTAAAGAGTAGATAATGACATCTTGAAAAACACTAAAGTTTTGTATAGTTTTCTTCAAGAATAAATAGGTTCAAAGCTAAATGACAGAGTATGGTGATCTGTGAGGGTCCCGGTGTTGATATTTTCATCAAAAGTGCATGGCTATAGTTCTAAAGATGGCTCAAGTAGTGTTGGTCTAAGGTTTTGTAAGATGAGTTCTTGTGAGTTTCTAGGTAACCTTTTAGGACTCGTATCATGGTGTAAAGTGATATGGATTATGTACTCATCACAAAAGGTCCATGTTGATTGAATCAATTTTTTTAGGAGTATAAAGTTGATCAATCACTTTAGAAGGATAAAATTTGTCTTTAAGAGGCTAGAGGGGCTAAAATAGAGACCGTGGACAACTAGAACTATGGAAGTTAAAATCAAGTATAGTTTTGAAACAAATTAATACTATCAAAGGCATTTCAAGGTAAAAATTTGTAAGGTGTCTCCAATCCCGAAATGATGATTTAAAGAGTTTTGATTATTCGTAAGACCATGTAAGTTTTCACAAGGTTGTATGTCAAGAGATGGGATCAAGGAAGATGAAATAGTAATATTACAAGTGAAAGTGTACTTATTGATAGGATAACATATGTTTCAAAGCATAAAAAGAAGCTACATGGTTTGTGTTTCCATGATACATGACTAAGAATGGGAATTGCAAGTTTGTATGAAGTGTTTAAAGCATGATTGAATGTGTTACTAAGGTATACTCTAATAAGGAAGAGACATCCAAATAAGAGATGTCCATACATTGGCATGCACATCTATACATGGATGAGATGAAAATAAAAAGACGAGTGTCTAACACTTCGTCATCCGAGCTATAGAGATGGTTGTCCAATGGTGAAGAGGTGACTATTGAATTAATGAATGTCTATCTAAGATATAAATTTAATAAAAAGATGGCCATCTAACACAACCCCTATGATGCTTCATAGATGACCATCCAAACCATCCCATTTTATCCTACATAAATGGTAATCTAAAAACCGTCCATCTTTGTGAAAGTGAAAAACTTTGGCATGTCAAATTGCCTTTTCCATGAATCATTTTTGGATATTATACTTTTTTCAAAATTCAATTTGGAGATTCACCACCCATTCTATAATAATTGTTTGGAGGGGGTCTTAAAATGAACCCCGATTTCTATGTAATTTCCTATAAATGCAATATGAGTTTGGAAAAATGTAAAATTTAATGTGTGTTTTAGATGAACATGTATCCAATGTTATATGAATAATGAATAATGGGAATTTGTTTTATGGATGTAAGGTTTTCTAATGGTCTCATCATGGTATATGTTTTTACCTTTCATGTACCTATTATGATAAGATACGTCTGGCGTAAGATGTATTTGATACAAAGGGTGGGGTTATTTTATTTTATATGGATAGAGCATGTATCAATGGACATAACATTGCTAATTGTATTTGTGGACCATTGGGATAATGACACCGATGCTTTTCACCTCGGTGACCGTGAGATTATGATCACACTTGAGGACATGTGGAAGATATTTCAGATCTTGATATAAGGAGATGATATTTGAGAAACAAAAATCCTAGAAGGCGGGATACAATATTTTGGAGGTTATACGAGGAGGTGATATATTTGATATAGGTAGGTAGTGGATCATTACACTACTAATATATGTATGAGTGGGGACATGGGTCATGGGTGATGGTATACCTTTTTATCATCATATATACCATGGTGTTTCTATATTATTTAAGGTACAATTTTACATAGGTGTTAGGGGAAGTCTTGGTAGATATGTTTTAGCATGATAGGGTATATGCATGGGGATGTGAACTACCGACAAAGAAATATTTAGTTCCTCATTAAAATGTGAGGTGGTTGTAATAAGGATTGAATATGGTGGTGCTATTATAGGTGTATGCTTATGAGCATATAATGGTGACAAGGTCTATAGCGATTCCATATGATAGTCAAGAGTTATCTTTTCCGTGAGGCACCATTTAGCCTATGTTGAAGGTATGATCAAGAGTTTTTTAGGAATAAACCCTATGAAGGTTACATAGGGAATTTTAGGTTGGTTTTGGTGAGATTGGATCTAAGGAATGTAATATGGATGCCATACTAATGAATGTAATAGTTTTATAGATAGAGGGATGATGAGATATATTTATGGAAGATAGGATAGAGGATATGGGTCCGAGGGAGAAGGGTGAAGAGATAGATATTATGTGATGGGTAAAAGAGAGGTTCCCAATTGGGTTCTCAAATGTATGGATCAATTCTAAGAATAACCACACCATGTAGATACAAAGGTGTTCGAGGATCATTCAATTCATAAATCCAAAAGATGGTAGCCATATCCCTAAGATATCTATAGTTCTCCAAGGCCTACAACCAAGATAAAGATAGGTATCCTAATAATATTTTGAAATAGGAGATAAATAACTAAGGGGTGGATAAATCCAATGAGCATAATAAGAATAAGACAAATTAATATCTCAAAAACATACATGTACTCTAATCTATAATAATGAATGAAAATAACAAGTACATACTTACAAAATGAAATACTAAATAGGGTTAGAAATAATTACGTGTAACATGTGTGTGATATTTGATGTATAATCCTCGTTAGAGATAATAAAAATGAGAGAGAATTTCTATTGGTGGAGAAGGGGAAGATCAACAAGAACACCTACAGTCCTAACTTAGTATGGTGACCCAGATACAAATGAAGCAAGATCCAAGACTCTAAAGTGAATCTATAAGTGTGAAGTAGTGCAAATTAGTGTGAGAAAAAGTAAGTATATATTTGTGTTCAAATGATTTTTAATTGGTCAAACAACTAAGAAAGAAAATGGGGCATATATACTATGTTTCATCGCTCATGGGAAATGTCATCGGTTATGGAAAATTAAAAACAAGTTCCATCACCCATGGCAATGGCATTGGCCCCGTGGAAAACCTAAGCGGATAGACTGAAATCATGATGAAAAAGGATAGAATATGAATGAGGGTGCATGAAGAAGGTCTAAAGTGATCAAAGTAGGGATAATATCATAAAACAAGAGGATATAAGTGAAAAT
Source organism: Taxus wallichiana var. yunnanensis (assembly GCA_018340775.1). Taxonomy (NCBI): domain Eukaryota; kingdom Viridiplantae; phylum Streptophyta; class Pinopsida; order Cupressales; family Taxaceae; genus Taxus; species Taxus wallichiana. Next base: position 10,271,275 of record CM031234.1, read on the forward strand.
AATGGGACAAGTAGACATAATGAGTGTAATGTGTGAACAAAGGGAATAAATGAGGCAATTATGGGGTGACTAAGGATAATAGTGAAATATCTCAAATGTTGTGGCCTACCCCACATGAACAAAGGAAGGTCCCTTAAAGCATCCACCCAAGAGGATAATCCCTCGAATCCCATACAAACAATAAATAGTTAGAAAGTGTCAAAAATATGGTGCATACATATTCCCCAACCAAAGATCAAGATGTGTCACAATAGTGAAACATGATATGGTATTTGGGAAAATATCTATGTAACATAAAATCAAATCAAAATGTTGAAATTAAAGTTTAAATGAAAGAAATAAATACTAAATGAATACCTGCCTCATACTTACATGTCGGTGTCACTTGGCTTGCACTGTGGGAGAAGAAATGGTTACTTAGAACCCTAAATAAGCAAGACTAAAAAAATTAATACTAGAAGATAATTAGTAAAATAAGACACAAATCACCTAGCTAGGGGGTCATGGAAGGGATAGCTGAGAGGTAGATATCAATGCTAGAGAGCATAAAAACCATTAAGTATATGATATAAGGATGATAAATTATGATAAAAGGTGATAAGAAATACATGATGTCATGGAGTTAGAATACCTAAAGATAAAGATAGATAAATGACCAAACTATCCAAGGTAGGAATTCATGACCGTATAAACCCAAGCTAGATGTAACTAAGGAAAAGTAGTAAGTTGATGAAGTAGTTAATTTAAAGAATGTTGTGAAGGATAAGGTGTTATTCTTTGTCTATTTCTTGGAGTTGAATTTCTAATTTTAAGAGAGGGTGGGCATCGTGAGGTTCCCTAAAATATGAAGTTTTGAAAGAAGTGGTGTCATGAGATTCCCTAAAACAAGTGTCAATATTGTGGGTATTATGGTTAATCAGTATGCATCCTTGCCAAGCTATCTTGGTAATGAAGATCTAAATTACGTGATTCAACATGAGATAATATGTTTTTTTCGTAATGATAGGTGAAGTCGAATGATTGGTAATGTCATCATAATCAAGCCTATCATATTCAAAGGTATCATCATAGGCCATGACATATAGTCTACTAAAATATCATGGGGATGGTGGGTCCATGAAGAGATGTGAAACATTGAGATCATTATTTTCAAGTGGGTTATTGTTTTCTAAATAAGCACCCTTTCTTATTTAAACAACTAATTTCAAATCTTAGAATTGAGAAGCTTCAATAATCAAATCCATGAAATGAAGAGACGTAGTGTCTCATGGAATGAGGAAGCACAATGTACCATGAAGTTTTTAAACTCCACAAAACAAAGGGAAAACCACACTATTTCCAAAAATTGAAGGAGGAATCCATGGGAATTAAAAACCCGCATAAGGTTGAGATATTAAGAAATGAAGCAAAGTGGAAAATCCATGGTATAAGATAGGACCATGGAATGAAGAGTTTGTAGTGTAATGATCTAGAGGACATTCTAGGTGGTCAAAAGTTCCCTATTTCTCCCTAAACCATTACATTATAGAAGATAACTTTGATATCTTTCCAATGCCTATTGGAATGCATGAATATAACACTATACTCCTAGCATTTCTGGTCAAAGTTCATGGTCAAACTGGGTCAATAGGGAAAGTGTAGGTCTCGGTAGACTCGACTCGTGCACAAAGCCTATTTTCATAATTTAGAGTTGATCAAGGAAAAATGTGATTGTGGATGTGTTTGGTCTAACCCATTGGTCTTCGTTGATCATGCAAAAGTTGGGTTTCAATAGTGGGGTCCACTCTTGTTTCGGAAGGGGACCCAACCACCGTGGTATATTAGTGTAATTTTAATTTTTCCAATTACACTATAGTTTATATCACATTATTTTATGGCCTCTTGTGTTGACACATGACAAGATATGAGCATAAGTGATTTGGTGATTTTGGAGAGGTCCATGTGGTGGGTCCTCAAGCCACCACATGGCATGCCACCTCATTCTCCACATTCCAACCTAAGCTCTTCATGTTTGCCACATTGTAACTCACATTTCCATGTTGAAGCTTAAGTGATCCACATTCCAACTTAATTATTTACCAACACACCACATTTTTGGCTTAAGCTTATCCCAACATAGCCTTGTGGATTTTCATTGTCAACAAAAGTGGCCCCAAGGCCATTTAACTATAAAAAATAACTTTTCATTTAAACTACTACCCCCACTAGCCCGAATATCATGTGGGATTAAAAGGTTTAAACAAAAAAGGTCAAAGTCCATTTGGATGGTCTAGTTCCTTAGTAGGCATTGAAACCCCGACTTCAAGAAAAATGATAAGGTGCCCAACCATTCCACCACGCCCTTGCAAACAATATAAAGGAGTGTTTTTGTATTTGAAGACAGATGGGTCAAGGACTATGTAAAGTCCCATAAGGGATAGTTTTTACATTTGTTCATTTTGAGCCACTTAGAGGCATTTTCAAGATTTTTGTATAACTGGAGAGATGTGTATAATTCCAAAATGATCAACTTGATCCTTAAATTTTCCTAATTGGTGTTGTTTTGACATAATTTTGAAGTATTATTCCACATATTTTGATGTAAAATGTGAGGAAAATGATTGTACAAATGCTACGGAAGGTGGAAGACATTGTTGATTGATTTTAAGTCTTTCAAGGTCTTAAAAGTATTTTTACAGGGTTCAAATCCATTATTCTTTGTAATTTTTAAATATTATAGTTGTAAATTTATTTCTAAGCTATCCTGGAGACATAGTCTGATAAGCGGGTGAATTTTGTTATCAATTTTCATGTTGTGTGTTCAGTATGCATTTTTTTCTTATGATATTTGCATATTTAAATTAGAAATTAGTTAATTGCATGCATTTATAACACTTTCATAATGTTTTTGAAAATTAAATTTTGATCCTTTTGATTGTGCAAACTAGAAATGATTTATGAGTTTTAAATCATATTTTTGATCCAGTTTTGGGCACATTTTAAATCAATTTTGGATCATATTTTAATCAATTTCTATTTAATAATTAGGGAAAATGATTAATTTTTAAGTATACATTTTTGCAAACTATTTAAACACGGGATCAATATTATTTTAAGAATCATGTGACATAAATGTCATGGAGGGACAAGTGACTCCGTGGAAGTAGATATAAGTCATGGAATGAGAGGTAGTTAAGTGTGGAGAAGACAATGTAAATAAAAGTTATGGAGAATGAATAATTGTTTGTGGATCAAGGATGAAATTAGGAATAGAGATTTGGATTATCTAGGATCCTCCAAAAAAATCTTGAAACTATGTGAGACAAGAATGAAGAAGTGGAGCATTTGAAATTTGTGAAATATAGAAAAAATGCACCTAACTCAACTAAAATATCTAACCACCTCAACAACCAACATTAAATTTTGAATGAAACCACCCTCCTTCTCAAATGATTTGATGGCATGTCATTGGATCCATGTCGACACCCATACCGGCTTACAAAATGAATTCCGATTGATTCTTAGTGGTTGGAAGAGTTCATTTGCGATTGTGATATAGTTATCTATTCTTATCTCAATTCTCTATAAATGTAAGTGTGATGGCACATTAAAAGTGTATTTTCTACTAAGTCCTAGAGATATTCCCTTTTGAGATCAACTATTTTACTCACGGACCTCTATAACATGTTTGTTAAGTTATAAATGGATAGGTTCTTAATAATATATGTAAGTGTGACTTCTTTCCTTCAAATGCATTATTTTTAATGTGAAAATCTCTATCCTCTTACATAATTTTGGTATTATTCTATTTATTTCTCCCATATTTATATGTGCATTATTTTGGACCTTCTAATAACGTTGTATCAATGTCTTTAGAGATACACCTCCTTTATTTCTACATTTTCTCTCGACCCGTATCCCTTAGAAAAATTATATTAAGATTAGTTAGTAGTAGTTTTAGTGTTGGTTAGTGTAGTTGTAGTGAGTTGGAGAAAATGGAACTAGTATTATATGGAGATTAACCTCAAAATGTATAATTTTCCCACACTTTGGAGGTCTTTCTATGTTTCATTGAGGTGTTGAGCTTGGCCTTAGAAAGGGGTGTAATCTCAAGTGACAAGAATTTTAGCAAGCCTAGTGGGACTAGTTTGAGTCACTTATATCTCACCTCTAATAATATTTCACTAAGATTAGTTTGTATATTTTTAAAACATTTATAGGATGTATAATTAAATAATTATAAATCCAAAAATAAATTTATGAATATTATAGATTATGAAGTGCAGTAATTAAAACATAGATTAAGATGTTGATGCAGCCTAGAATTCACCAAAAGAAGACCCTGGCATGCTTTGGCACATCACTTAGCCTAGATGGAGTGCTCACAAGCGTGCAAAGGTACCAGGTACCTCTTTAGGGTTGTTGTTGCAGGATGTTAGCATGATGAAGAATTAATACATGCAATTCCATTATTAATACATCATTCTACAAAGCATGTCGATCTATATCTAAGGGAGAATAGAATTAAGTATTAACCATGATGAAATCAAGAACATACTAGATCCAAATACACACAAAACTAACACTTAGATTCAGCCAATATCCTTCATTATATTAAATATGACAATTACATAGAAGCTTCTTACAATAATGGCATTCTACGCCCATACACGCACAAATATGATACAATAGTCTAGTCTTGCACACATACATACATATATCCATCTCTCTACTCATTATTTTATATTCTATGCTCTACTATGCAGTTCACTACATATTTATAAGGGTGGGGACTTGCCCTTCACCGCTTATCCAATCCTAGAATAGGTTGCATGCTATTATTAGCTACGTGCTTTTTATAGCCATAGCCCCACATGCAAGTGTGATAATAATAGACTTGCTTTAGTTAACTGACAATGATAAACCTATTATTAGCCTGCATCCATGCAAAATGCTTTGTAGCCGATCCTAAAAAAGCCAATGCATGGCATGAAATTCTCTGTCTCTTTTATGTGCTCTGTACACCATCTCCAAAAATAGATCCTCATGTGCAAAAATGGCTAAGTCCTAAAATATGAACTTATCCTCCACGTGTGTGTTTCCCTTATCTATTTGCGCCTTTGAACATGCCCTATTTTCCCGTGTGGACCTTCATTATTTTCTCAAATAAGTGCCGAGTTTAAATAATCAACAAATGTTTATGTTTGCATATTACATGATGTAATTAACATGAACAAAAAATAAATAAAATGAAGTGACATAAGATATAAGTGGGAAAACCATGGAAGGTAAAAACCCACTAAAAATCACTTATATTTATTGAGAATATACTTTTACCCAACACTCCCACTATTTCACATGTAGTTACTCCTTCAATAAGGAATTATGAATTGCCTCATACATTTTCTCATGAGTCTTACAAATCTTCTCACACATATAGCTCACATACAATGTTACAACTTGTGTAACCAATCCTTAAAGGATCACCTTGTTATATACAAGGTGGGTGGTCATGATCCACTCTTTAAAATCTGACCCAGTCATTTGGTGGGTTTTATAAATAAGTGGTTTCCCACTTAATATTATAACCCCAACACTCCCCCTTAATGTTAAGTGGGGAAACATGCAAAAACATGTTAACATTTGTTCCTTATGTCAAGTCACCTTTTAGTACAAAGGAATTGCAATGCATAAATCAAGTCATGATTTAGGCTAACATCCAAAAATACTTGTTCCATGGGTTTTTAGTTTCGCGGTGCACTAAAGCGTGGTCATGTGGGTTTTTTCAACTCCACAATACACTACCACAATTTCATGCGGACTTATACAACCCATGTGTTGGTGTTTGTTTTAAACTCACCCCTTTTTATTCTCAAGTAAGCCTCTAAAATTTTTAGGTCCCCTAATGTGTCATCTTCTATTAATCCTTGTGTAAATTACATTTTGTGTCCCAACACCTAAAAGTTAGTAGTGTATTATTGGTTTACTTCAATACATCATACTTAATCTGGAGGTTTGCAGGAGTAATGTAAAATATGCAAGGCACAAGATAGTTCCCAAAAGTCTAATAAAATACTCCAAGGAGCATTCATGAAGAGTACAATGTAAAGTGTGGAAACATCCCCATTCTCAAAAATAAAATACATGTAAAGGTATTATTGGAGTGGGGAAACGAGCCTTTATTTTCCTAGGCACCTTATACTTGATAAAGTGCAAGATGAAGTTATAAGTTTGGAACCTGAAGGAAGACATATGTTATCTCACCAGTCAGATTCAATGAATAAAAGGAAAGTAGTATGCGAAGAGAAAGCATGGTAAGCCGATACAAAGGGGAACAAAGTCTCATGACTCTTCGGAGTGTGTAGTTTATAAAAACATACCTGAAGTCCAAATTACCTGAGAATATGAATCAAGTATGTAGAATACGCAGGGGTGGATAAGGAAATGCAGCTTTACATATTATAGTAATCTCACAAAAATCTTCCAATCCCATCGGTGGCAAAGGAGGTGGTTTATTAATGCACTAGTCATATGGGAGTAAGGCCAATTAATGTGAAGGATTCATGTGAGATAGATGCGTGGATGATATGACGTGAAAATATTGCAATGGTTGAAAGGATTTTAAAGTTGAAAAGTACAAAAAAATCCCCATGAATGTAATCTTTAGCATTAATGCATAAATTTGTGAGCCATTAATAAGATAACATGTTTTGAATCTATCCACAGATATCCCCAAAGTTTTATGTTCTGAAGAGATAGTACTGAATAATAACCAAAGTGATAATTGAACAAAGGATCATAGTTTGTTGCAGTGCCTCCTTGGTCAAGTTCCGAGTATTGATTGGAGTTTCGGTGGAAAGGTAAGTACATCAGTTCTTATATTCTCTGTCTTTTTGAGAACTGGTTTAACAAGTTTAGGGATTTTTCATAAAAAGAGTTGTGGTAAAGTTAGACCAGAATCATGAAGATCAATGTGGTGCCCTCAAAACAAGTTCTAGCCTTAGTTCTCCTCTGAGCAGAATCACAGGACTCGATATTTTCTCTGCGAGTTAGAATATTTTAAACAAAGGTTACATGCCCTTGAAAGAAGTAATTCCATGACCCAGATAGCTAATAGTTACATTGACCTCGCTGCTACTTTGCCTCTAACTACACCATGCCAAAAATTGTGTGGGTATGTGCCCAACATTATAATCCTCAACCAGAGAAGTCTGAGATGGAACATGAGAGATATTTTTATCTTTCAAAGAACAAGTGTTTAATAGAATGTTGGGTTTTCCTCTAGAGAGGGAAGAGGGGGAAATCACCAAAGATTCAAGACAAGAGAATTGGAACTCTCATTCAAATAAGTGGACAAAATTCATGAATGACCATTGGTTAAACAATCCACGAACCTCTGCCTCTAGAATGATGAAAATTTTGAATAGGTATGAATTCATAGAGGAGTTTGGAGATGTAATTACACTATTAAACCGAGTAATGGGTATGGAATCTACTACCTGATTTCAACAATGGATGTTCTAATTCATTCAGGTGATACTTACGAACAAGAACCCTCTCCCCTAGGTTGAAATCATAAGTAACCATATTCATGAAAAAATGATGGGAGTTACTTAGATTGCTAGAGGAGAAAAGCCCAGAACGACTGAGTTTTTCTTGACTTCATACCTTGTTTACAAGGTTTATTTTTATAGAGACATTTCCAGAGTTGTTGATGGAAGGAAACTTGGTAAATTCCAAGGTATATGATGTTTTCTATTAGTTGAAGATATCAAGTTATGATGTACATTATATGAATATTTCCAATCATTTCTTTGCACCTATAATTTTCTTATATCACCCTGATTGGGAGATTGAAAGGTTTTCCCTTGATGCTAAGAGAGTCATTACTCAATATGGGTGTTATTTCATTCAATTCAGAACTTACTCATATATCAAGGTTAGTGGTTTTGATGGGAAACCTTACGTGCTACCCAAATGTGTCAATGAAAAATGGGCATTAATGGAATTAGTCAAATAGTTGCTCTCAGTGCATCATTTCATTTCCTAGAAACATGTAACATCCCCAATCAAGTTTCCCATAGTCATAGGGAATTATACTTGTCCTCATATCTAGAAGGCAAAAATGTTGGAAGGAGAAATGAATAGATGCATGATAGATAAATTTGAGGAAAAAAAGAATTATGATATAAGGCATATCTTACACAATATTGTGCCCACTCAGGTAGAGCACAAACCTCATTATGAGGATTTCTGGATGAACTGTGAAGATGAAAGAGAAGTTAGACGAAGAGAATATTCAAGAATAACTTTATCTTAGATGATTGATTTTGGGGTCATCCAAACTCTTGAAGGGTTAGAGGATGATGGTAATATAATTAGTGAAGAATACATCTAAAACAACATTGTTTCTCAACCTTTTCCACCAATTAATTGGAACCTCAATGAGAAGAAATATAACTTGGAAAAAACTGCACATCCCATATAACTTTCTATAAGGGGTTATTCTCAAAAGGATTAGATATAAGTTATCACCAAACCCCATTCTTTGAGAGAATATAGGAATAATCAACTCATTGATGATGTTCTTCCTACATTTCGAAGGGTTTATGCCACTAGAGATGTTTCATGGAGATAAAAGATTAAGAATTTGGCCTCATTGTCAATTACAGGTGATGTAGGTTTTTAGGATAGCAGAACTAGAACTCCCCTTCTTTAAGAACTAAGAAGAATTGGAGGAATGCTTCAGAAAAGTATGATAGAAATTACTATTATTCATGCTACTCCCTTATAGACTATTTCAGCATCTGCTCCAAGAGCCAAAGGAAAAGAGAAAGTGATGGAAACCACTTTGAAAAGGCCTAAAGGGGAAAAAGTGTTTGATATTCCTCATATTGACTTACAAGGACCAGAGGAGGAGAAGAAAACCCAACTTCAAAAGAGAAAAATAACTAAAACTATTGAATGGGTTGATTTAGAGGAGGAAGATACCCCTTGACATGTAATGAATCTTCATGTTCCTATTATTTTTACGTTATAACCCAACCTCCTTTAACTTTACCCATTGAGTAACATGTGCCTATGATGGAAACCCTTGCTATTTTGGTAACTACAATTGTCCCACTTACCAAGGAACAACCCCCTATGAATGTTCCTACACTTGATGTTTTAGCTACTCCACAAAAACATGGTGAGACTACCCCAAAATAAAATCTAAGTACACAACCTCATGCTTGAAGAGATTCCAACAAAGGCATCACAAGAAGAAACTCCAGATATCATAGTTGTAACAATGCCTCATGAAGCTAAAATAAATGCAGGGATTCTTGAAGCCCACAATCCCATGAATCACGTTATTTCTCAAGGATTGGGTGAGATTATTCTTATTCCTAGTGAGAAGATGGATGCAATTTTAGCACAAGAAGAAAAGGAAGTTGAAAACCAACAACCTCTGGCAGTTGAAGAAATAGAAGGTGAATCTGAGCCTATGGAGGGAATCAAAATCAAGGTGGAGATATAGACCCAAATGTTCAAGAGGAACCAAGACTCACAATACCTTCATCTTCCTCTAGGGACTTTACAGTTGTCCGTGTAACCCTAATTTCCCAACCACTTGATGAACATGAGTCTCCTATAAGAGAATGGATCAATAGTACTCTCTCTCTCTCGAAGGTGGAAATATGGATGGATGATGATGATTTACAAAGCTTGGCCCTACTTACCCTAGCAAGAGCACCTAATAAGACAAAATTCATCTCCAAGGAAGCCTTGAGTAAGACATGAGAACGTTTTATAGATATTGTAACTCCCAAAGTCAATGTTCCTTGAGAAGAAGCATCCCCCTCGATTTCCGTGTCTCTAGGATTTCACTAGGTAAACCTTCCACCGAGGAAATGTTGTATGATTTTTCTGTAGAAGTAAAAGGAGTGTTCCAAAAGATTGATGAGTTCAAAGAGACAAAAAGGGATTTAAAGTCCAAGAATGAGGCAATATCTAACTTGGTCATAAAATTGACTATAATTTGACATGAAGGATGAATTGAGTTCCCGAAAATCACTAATGTAGACATCGGAAAGTAACTGAAAGAGGAGATGCTACTATCAAATGGGAAAATTCTTTTGTTGCTAGAGGTAAATCGGTAATTTAAATTTTTTGGATGGTATTCCTATAATTTTAAGAAGGTAGAAGCAACCAAGGCATTAATGGATAAATGTAGGGCTAAGAAGTTAATGTGGAATGATATGTTACCTAAAATGGAATCTATCAAAAACTTAGATGATGACCTCGTTGCTAAGGAAGGTATTGTGTCCCTTGATTCTATGGGTAGTCAACATGAATATTACAACATGGAAAAAGTAAGAGTGGGGATCTTAACAAATTATCTCAAAATTCTTGATAGGGTAAGATATAAGACAATATATTTTATCGATTGTATTCATTTTTTGGTAGACAAATTGATTGGGATAGATAGTGGAGAAAGAATTACAATGGAGGATACTTTGAAAATTTGATCAATTTTTTTAGAGAACATACTATTGGTAAATCAAGAGATCCTAGAATATTTATATAGCTCTCATGCATAAATGGGTAGATATTGAATCAACAATTGATAAGTTGATAAGGAAGTTGAAGAAAGAAAGACCAATATTTAATGAGATTGATGAAACAAGTATGAAACATGAAGTAATCTTCAACTATCACTCAGGACTCGATGAAGAAGTTGTGACCCAAATGTTTGAGAGATATGATGCCTACAGGAACAGGGTAGGGGAAAGCTCACATCAAGCCACATGATAGAAGTAAGTGTAGTAAATGGGGAGTGACAAGGTTCACTAGAAAACAAAAGAATATCTTTTCTGTTTCTTCCAAGTGTCATTACATGGTTCCCCTTTTGCACTTAGCCCAATCAGAAGAAAAAGGGAATATTTTTAGTTAATAGATGCTTCTTCTACAAATTTTGAATTACGTGGAACAAGGATTGAAGTAGATGTTGTTTGGGGAAAATTATATAGAATAGTAGTATAAGTATGAGGGGTTTGTCCTCATACTAGGGGCTTTTTATAAACTTTTGCAAAGAACAAAGATTCGATATACTTTACTTGTGATCTTTGCTTATCTGTTTCCTAGAAGTACATTTTAAGTTTTCTACTCTTTCAAATTCAGAATGTTAAGACGATTACAACATATGGTCATTAACAAAAATTGAAATAAACTATTTTTTTGTTCCCTTTTCAATAATTTGGTGGATTTAAAATAAAATTTGTCTAACTATGGGTTTAGTTTCTATGTTTTGGATGTTTTTTCTGCAATTATGTGTTTGTTTCTTCTTTTAAGTACACTAGGCATGTCTTTAGTGATTAGACTTTGGTCATTTATTTGATATTGTGTTGTGAGGGTTTACTTTACAATATTGAATACAATTAAAAATCCTTTCTAAAATTATTTTTTCGATGGATCTTTGTAAGATTTTGAGTGTATCTTAGGCATATGTGATTAGAAGAAAGAAATATTTCATCAAAATATTTGCATGAGCCTTTGTGCTAAATGTTTTGAGGATTATGTGAAATATTTGTCTTAATTGAGTATCAATGAATGCAAATATTTCTTTAAGTGAAAATTGTGATGAATTGATGAATTGTTCTTTATTTTTTGGAGCGACGTATGTGTCCGAACAAGTAAGTCTTGTGAGTAGTTTCATTCAAATATCTATAAATTTGTGAATCCCCCATCCTCATAAAACAAAATTTGAGTCTCATCATACTACAAAATTTTTCTCTCGATCATTCTACTATATCATTTGAAAGTATCATTGAAAAGAAACATTTATTTCGCTTCATCCTTTCATAATCGTGCGGAGAAAATAGACCTTTCCACCATCTAGAGTATCCTAAGTCCTACTCAAGTGACATTTTCATTACTTAGTGTGATAACTCGTAGGAGTTAAATAGTGCATATATTGACCATGTTCACTCAAGACTAGTACTTAATTACCAAATAAAATACTAAAAACCGTCAATGTGTCTATCCTTTTTACAAATACGAAAGCTACAAAGCAAGCTCTCTCGCCTTGGTAGAAGGAAGGACCTAAAGTAATAGGGAAGGTCATCCCCTTTTGCATGTGTCACCCGATCCATATAAGGTCAGGTCCAAACAAGTTTTTCAGACTTCTTCCTGGATACAAACAACATAAATTTCTATTCTGCCATCCTCAAAGTCCTTCAACTCACTTGTTGAAAACTTTTTGGCCCCTAGTGGGTGTAATTTTAGGTACTAACATGCTTCAAAAGCCATTACTAGGAATATTTCCAAAATTGAGAAAAATACATGTCTCTGGTAATGTTTATCACGTATCTAATTTAAATGCATGTATGTAACCCAATCCTTTGTTGAGTTTTACAAAAATAGAGCCTGATCCATATTTGTTTGCTCTATATTTCCTAGTACAAGGAAGCTTTCCATTGAATTTGAATTTACTAGGAAAATCTTGACAAAAAGCTGCAAAGATTTGTAAAGCTTTGTTCATTTATGTATGAAGTTATCTTCTAGTAAGTAATTTCAAGTAATCAACACATCTAGGGTGTAAAATCCTAGTGACACCTCTATATTGGTTGTTTTAATTTTTGCAAGAACCAATGCAAAATATTTAAATCTTGGTTGTTTTACTTGACAATTTCATAAATCTGGAAGGAAGAAGATCCTTTGTTAAATCAGATCCTGCTAGAAGATTGTTCCTAGAGTTGGGAAAGACTAATCCAAGAAGAAAACAAGTCTGGAAAGCCTTGGGTGATCAAATATCAGAAGAGAAAGTTGTACCTATCGGTGAAAGTGATCAACCTTTGGTGGAATATTATTCCAACACCTCAGACAATTCTAGATCAAGTAGTCCTTATGCCAATTTTTATTCACCAACTTAGGAGGGTCCTTCATTTACAACTAATCAGGGTATTCTTCGACTCTCTCCTTTATTGATTATAAATAATAGAGTATTTTGTGAAACATAATCATTAAAGGATCAATACTTTGAAGATCATACTCCATTGCACCAACGACCCCCAGTTCCTAATTGCTTTAACCCTCTTGTTGGAACACCTTCTCAAAATAATATGGCGAATCCATCCAGGACCTCCATTTGTAGTGAATACTTACAAACCCATAGATTTTCATGGAATGGTTGGTTATCCAAATGAAGTTCCCCATGAAATCCAAAATAGATTGCCTATATTTTAGGGAATAATGCTATAATTGGGGATCAACATCTTAGACTTTTCTTGAATGCTATGGAATATTTCGAGATTGAATAGGAAGATGTGTATGTAAAATTGTTCATACATACTTTGGATGAAGATGTTAGGGAATGGTACAAATTATTTCCTGAAAATTTAATTGATTCATGGTTAGAAATGAAAAATTCCTTTAAGTTGCAATATGGTGACAAAATTGATCCTAGATTCCTTCTAGATGAGTTTGAGAACATAAAGAAAAATCCTAATGAACTTGTTTAGGATTTTAACACCAGTGTTTTTAAATTTTTGGCAAGACTACATGTGAATTTGAGACCTAGTGATGATTCATGTCTAATTAAATATTCATATGCTTTTGACAAAAAAACCTTTTCTGAGAGATAAGAATCCTAGAAATTTAAGGCAAGATTTTACTATGGCAGTGCAATCGAAAATAATATCAAAGTAACCGGAAATCCTTCAAAGAGGGAGGGTATCAAGTTAGTAAACCCAAAAAAACCTTAGATAAGCAAATCATTAGAGCTAGAGGAATTAGTTAAGACCCTAGCAGAGGTAGTTAAAGAAATCTCTTACAAACTTGCTAGATCTGAGAAAGGCATAGGGAAAATCCTCAAGCTCAACATCAACCTCAAGGACAAAATAAATTTTGGAATCACCCCAAAGGTGATCATAGAGTTGATGATAGAGGAAAGGACCCATGGGGTTAGGGAACAAGCAGCCAAACCATAGAGAAAATAAACTAGTACCTGATCCATTAACTACTAGGGTATCTTTGGTTGAAGAAGATCACGTCATTGACTAGTGTGATAAATGTTTTCTACCACATTCTCCTTGTAACTCTAATACTGATGATGATGTTAATGATGAAGCTTATTTTGGTGATGTTTTCATGTTGGAATGTTCTGACACTATGCAACCAAGGGCTACTTCTATTGAATTGTTGGGTACAAGGACTATCAAATCATTTTGGAATTGTTAGGAATAGGTATCTGTTTCTCCTCGTACTAATAATATTGATATAGGTATGGTTTTTTTTTTTTTTTAGCTACCTAACCATGATTTTGAATATCTGAGGGCTTTAATGATTAAAAAGTATGATGGAGGTACCCCTTCTAAAGAAGACATGCAACTTTTGATGAATGTGGTGGTTGCTCAAGAAAAGGATTATAACCTTTGTAGCAGATTGGTTAAGGGACCTACTCTGTATTCAAAAATAAAACACATGTGTTGACCAATATCCCTAAGAATGTCCCCAAGAAATATGTACCAAAAAAGGCCTTGTGCTTGCTAGTAAACCAAATACCACTAACGTTGCTCAAGTGGAAAAATATCTCATCCCATCATAAAAAATAATTACTTTGTCTCCCACTATAAATTTTCCCAAGTATGTCACCTATGATTTGGCTTAAATTTTGAGTCAAATTAAAATTACAATGCTTATTGTTGAGTTGCTCAGATCCCCGAGCAAAAAAATCTTTGAATACTTGGGATTCAAAGAAGAAACAATGGTTATGAACAAAGATGTAAATAATGTGGATGTTTCATCTACCATAATTGAATTGAAAATTCCTCAGAACAAGAAAGCATGGGGAATCCCCGGAGGTATACTTAGGTACTTCTTTGGTAGAATCTCAATTGGATGTTGATCCATTTTTCACCTCTTTGATTATCGGTGATAGACTTATTCACAATTACATGTTTGATTCAGGAGCTTTGTGCAATTCCATGTCACTAGAAGTTATGAATTAATCTAGCATAAAAATAATGGGAGCACTTGGAAAGTTTCACACCATGGATTTAAGATAGGTGTCAGTTAATTGATATGTGAAAGGGCTAGTTGTTCGATTGCCAACTTATCTAGGCAAGTACTTGACCATGAATGTGGTTATTGTGGATTGCCTTGATAAATGAGGTATGCTTATTATCCGGAAATGTGCTGCAAGCATGGGTGACAAGTACATATGGACATGTCTTATGGCCCCATACATATAGAAGGAAAGTTGGTGAAATTACATGGAGAGAAAAAGATGCTCCATATCATTGAAGATCCCATGAATGCCTCTTATGAGGTATTATTTGTTGACACTGATTTGGAAAATTTTATAGGATATGCTGATTTTGAAGATCAATGTATAAATATTGTTACTCATTTACAAGATGTTGGTATTCCTTGGACCATGATATTTGATGGAGCATGCTCTGCTAGTGGGGAGTGGAGCTGGAATAGTCCTCACATCCCCAAAAAGAGTCTCACAATTTTTCATTCAAATTAAATTTTTAATGTACCAATAATATTGTAGAATATGAGGCATTTCTCCTAGGATTAAGAGTGCTTGGAAACATGGAATTAAAGACCTCATTGTTAAAGGAGATTCTGAGTTGATTGTGAAGCAAGTAAGAAAAATGTATGCAACTAAAAATCAATGGATGAAACAGTATAAGCATGCAATTTGGGATCTTATTGAGATGTTTGATTCATTTAACATCTTGTATCATGAAAGGACTTAGAATGTAACAATTGATAAATTAGTTGTAATTGCATCACACTTCTCTAATTGTATAGTATCTCCATTTTGTAACTATGATGTTGAAGTATTGGCTAGACCTTTTGTGCCTGATAATGTCAAACACTAGAAAGTATTTGAAGATGATGATCAAATACAAATATTTATGAAGAGTAATGATGAATTCACAAATCAACATATTGATTTAGAACCAATGGTTGAACTATGTGATGGGAAAGAGACCCTCTTATTAGGTAAATCATAGTTTACCTAGGTTAATTTAGCATAGGTAAGTTAATTATTACATTTTGGTAAGTTCTTATGGTTTGGTAATAAACCATATTTTGTTTGTAATTGGGAATAATATTCCTGTAGCATGTTTTTGTCACTGTTATAGTTGTTATATGATTATTTATTGTTAAAACCATATATTTGGAGTTATGTGAACATGTGTTTGTATTATTTTTGCATAGTTGAACTCCCTATTTGTCTGCACATGGATGTGAAATTCCTATAAGAATTGTATCCCATCCTTTGTAATATAATTTTCCTGAACATCAATAAATTAATTAGGCTTTCGTCCTTGTTTCATAACTACATTTGGTACTAGAGTAGGTTAATTTGGACTGCGAGAAGAAAATGTGTGGAAAGAGAGAGAGGAAGAGATAGAGGAGGAGAAGCATTTGCATTAGTTGGAGAGTCGGTGCAGCCTCTGTCCCATCTTTACATCCCCACAACAACCTGTCCCATCTTTACATCCGCACAACCTCTGTTAAGTTCAAGGTGTTTGGAACATAAATTTTAATTTTTTTCACATTTGGTGCGGTGCACCAAAACAATTTTGCTGCGGGAAAAGAAATAAAAAAATATTTTCCCCCATTAGGGGTTTTACCTCTCAAATTAGAGGTGCATTTGGTCTCTACTAAAATAGTAGACTGTTAGTTTTTTATGTTTGTTGAGCCTCATCATCGAGCCCCCATCGATTTATTAATAGATCTCCTAAACAAGCTAAAGGAGTCAAACATCGAGTTGAGATACTTTAGAGACGAGCTATGTTTATCACCCATTCCCATGCAAATCAAGCCAACCTACCACCGAGTTTTGCATTTGATTCAATCTGGGACCTCCTTGCATTGGGAAATGTTAGCTCACATTGAGCTTCTTAATATATTGGGTGAGTGTGTATACATTTGAGCCTTGAAAACTAAGTTAGAGGCAAGATCCCTAACTCCTGTGACCGAGATATTCATTCAAGTTTTTGATTTTTAATCGAATCATCCACAAGTGTTTGAGCACCTTGAATCTATTTGAAGACCCATGTCCAAGTTGGAATGAGTCCACCTTGGCGGATCATGTTGGCATTTTTTGGTTGACTCTATCCATCTCGAGTTACGGTGACCCTACAACAAGCACAAGTAGAGTTAAACAATTCAAAGCACTAAAAAACAAACAAAACAATGCTTGATGGGATCAATAGAGGTGCCACATGGGAAATAAAACAAAATAATAATGGTTTCAAAAAAAAAAGTGGATAAACAATTTAAAATGACATCGATTTCATTCTAAAAGAGATAGAACTCGAGATCCATTTTCTGATTAACCCTAAACCACCCAACAACCACAAGTTTGCACATGGAATCCTCATCGGCACCACATCATCTCTATTAAAGGGTCACCAAGTTTTGGTTCGATTAAATAAATTTTTCTTTGTTTTCAATGCTTAGCGCTATAGGTCTTGGGTTTGACCCCACTTGAACCATAGTTTTGGATAGGTGCACTTGCCTTGGGTGCAGTGAGGTTACGGGTTTGACCCCCACTTGAACCATAGTTTTTAAAACATATTGAATTTAAAGGTGAATTTAGTGTATATTGCCAAAGTTATCACCAAAAATCCCACTAAATCACTTAGTTGGACCTAAATGCCCACCTAAAAATAGAGGATAAAGCCTAGTTTTGGGGTAAAAACATTTTTCTCCCATTTCACTTAATTTTTCATTTTGAGAATTTTTTTCTAAAGTGGGTACATCAAAAACTACAATTTTTAACTATTTTTTTACGATTTTTAAAACTTTGATGTATTGAGCTCTAGAGGCCACTAGGGCCTTAAAAAACAATTTTTTTTTCCTGTCATTCAATTTTTTCATCATTTTGGATGTAATACTATATTTTTAGTGCATTGTACTAATTTAC
Source organism: Taxus wallichiana var. yunnanensis (assembly GCA_018340775.1). Taxonomy (NCBI): domain Eukaryota; kingdom Viridiplantae; phylum Streptophyta; class Pinopsida; order Cupressales; family Taxaceae; genus Taxus; species Taxus wallichiana. Next base: position 10,289,189 of record CM031234.1, read on the forward strand.
AAGTTGTCATATTCAACCACAAACTTTGTAACACTAAAAAATTGGTAAATAATTGTAATCAAAATTACTATAATTTGGCTTTGTAACACTCATGAGATCTTTGGATCTCTTTCATAGTGTTTGGTATAAACAATGCCTCTGGGACACGCTTATGGGTAAAGTCGTCGTGACTACTACTACAATTAACACCTAATATAGTTACAACAACATTGTATGGGAATCGACCCTTTAAATTGACGGGGAGTAACAAGGTCATAGTATACACACTTTAAGCCCTCCCATCCTTATGTGAATGATTTTACAACGTAAATCGAACACCGAAATTATCCAAGTATATAGCAAATTTACGTGTGTGTGTGAGAATATTTCTTTAATCTAGTGTCAATAATCATATAGAACCATTTCATTAATGTCTTGGTACCACATATCAAATTATTTCAAGTACGTTAACTCCTCTTTCATGTACTGTCGATTATATCGAAAGGGCAAGCTTCTTCCATGTACCAATGGGTATATTGGAAGGGCACATATATAGAAAGGTTCAATATATCAAACTGACGGTATATAGATTGGGATACCGTATACCTAGAGTGATAAAAGCCTTACCCTTTATTAGTTGATTCTGAAAAATGGGCACTAATGCCCCCAAGTTATTTCTTCCATATTCTCAAATTCTAAGAGGAGATAACTATGCTGCATGGAAGACAAAAATCAAAACACAACTTGAGTTTGAAGAGATTTGGAATGTTGTGGATGGTTCTGTAACCAGATCAGCAACTGATACAACCCAACAATGATAGTTTGATAGATCCAATTAGAAGGCCAAGTTGATAATCTTGTTTGCAGTGTCTGATGACATGTAACCCCACATTCGAGATGCCAAATCAGCCAAAGAAGTGTGGGATAAATTGAGCACAGTGTATGAGGCCAAGAATAAGAATAAAATACTAAATTTACTGATCGATTACACACACTTTGAAATTCAAACAAAATGAGAAAATATAATCTTTCTTGAGAAGATTTGTAGAATTGAGGATTCACTTATAGCCACAGGAGAGGAGGTCAGCGATAAATCTCTCATTCCCATTGTTACGAGAGACTCCCTCCTTCATATCACATTTTTTTGATGACACTCAACTTGTCGATTAGATAGTTAGCTTTGACAAGCAAGTGAATTTACTACAACAACAAGAAGCTATGTACAATAAAGATGTCTAAGAGGAGAAGGCATTATCTTCTCATTAAAAATGGAAAGGAAAAGGAAAAGACAAATCTCATTCCTCTCAAAATTCCCAAACACAACATCAGCATGGGGATAAATAGAATAAGAATAAGAATAAATGTCCTATCTATAAGAAAGGACATGATATAAAATATTGTCGGTTCAACACATTTAAGAAAGGTTCATCAAGTCATTCTAGACCTCAAAATCAGCAATGGCATAAGGGACATTCAAACTACATCTTAGAGCGAGAAAAGGGGATCTAGTGAAGAAAACCCCATCAACAAGGAAATATAGCTAAGTAAGAAGAACATTTGGATAATGAAGACTTATTGTACACTTCTCGATCAAGTGAACCTTCCATGTCATCTAGTGTTGTTTGGTATGTTGATTCAGGAGCCACTCAACACATGAATGGGAACAAAGACTGGTTTACCACAATGAGGGACACACCTTCAAAAAAACATGTTTCATTAGGTGATGATTCTTTATACACAATACAGGGGATTGGGAACATTTCTCTACCTCTTGGTTCATGAAATTGTAGACTATCAAATGTATTATATGTCCCTGGGTTAACAAAAAATCTACTATCAGTTAGTCAGCTTCTAGATCACAATCTAAAGATTGACTTTGATAGTCATTCTGGTAAGAAAGTGTGTTTGATTCGAGACAAATCAAGAAGATTGAACTTTTTGCAAAATCCTCTAATGTGGGATGTATGTTCCATCTTGATTTTGTCCTCAGTGAAGATCAAACACTTCGGCTAAGAATTCTTCATTAGCACAATTGTGGCATCAGATACTTGGTCACTTCAGTTTTAAGTATCTCGAAACACTTCTCTGGTATAACATGGTGAGAGGATTTCCATCTCTCAAGAAGGATACATATAAGTGTCCTAACTACTAGGAAGGAAAAAAACACGAGCTTCATTCCGAGAAGATTATTTATCAAGATCATGGTAAGATTGATTTGGTTCATACCAATATTTTCGGTTTGATGTAACCGATTCATTCGGATTTTAGTACTTTGCATACTTTGTGTTTATGATTATTTAATAAAAATGTGGATATATTGTCTTCATAAGAAAAGTGATTCTTTTGAGACCTTCAAGAAGTTTAAAGTGGCTATAGAGAATGAGGTTGGTCACCACATCATATCTCTCCACTTAGATCGAGGGGGGGAATTCACCATTAATGAGTTAAAATCCTACCTTCAAGCTCATGAGATTCATCAAAAAATACCTCCTCCACACACACCATAGTAGAATGGTGTTGTTGGGAGAATAAATTGTACTATTATGGAAATGGTGTGTTGCATGATTGATGACTCTAGATGAGTGAGGAAATTTTGGGCTGAAGCAACAAAGATAATTGTATATTTTTTAAATAGAGTGCCCACTATTTATCTTGATGGAGTAATGCCATATGAAGCATGGTTGAAGTGGAAACCATTTTTTGCACACCTTAGAGTATTCAGGTGCAAAGCAAGCATGCACATACCCAAGACAAATAGAGATAAGTTGGATACAAAGTCACATAAACTCATATTCATTGGTTATAGTGAAGATACTCTTAGGTCAAATTGATGGATTTGAAGAACAGGAAATTCTACACCAGAAGAGATGTTGAGTTCTTTGAGAAGAAGGAAGTAGAGACTCCTTCTATGGACTCCCCCGATGTAAATATTCCACCTTTTGTAAAATCAGAAACCGATGTTCCCGTAAAAGATGACAATGATGATGGGGATGATGGTGATGATCGATATAACTATGACCCACGGGAGCGGTACAATGTATTCCCAAGTAGTATACTAGCATGATACGAGATGCAAAATTGGATGTTCTACCGGATACATCCACCACTGACCATAGACTCATAATAAAACATGAGAAGAAGTAAAGTTTTCTTTAACTAGTAGAGTTATTGAATCTGATGATTCATCTAAAGTCCAGGAAGCCCTATAGTAAAAATCTTGGAAATATAGATTATGAGGATGTTCTTTGCTTTAGCTTCATAGTTTGGTTGGAAAGTCCATCGATGGACGTGAAAATTTCCTTTACGAATAAAGATCTACAAGAAGAAGTCTACACGATTCAACCTAAGGGATATGTCATACTTGGAGAAGAAACAAAGGTATGCGGACTCGGAAATCTCTATATGGCCTTAAATAGGTACCTTAGGATTAGAACATTAAAATAGATGAGCATCTCATACAACATGGATTTGTCGAAATCCATATGATCCCGATCTCTACCTCAAAAATTAAGGGGGTAGATTGTGATTGTTGGTGTCTATGTCGATGATCTAGCCATCACTTTGGAAGTTCACCGAATATGATCGACGTAATGAAGAAATTTCTTAACCGATCGTTTGGCATGACAAATATCAAGTTGATGCACTCTTGTCTTGGATTGGAAGTATGGAAAAAGAGAATCACATCTTTGTTTCTTAGTTGAATCATACCAAGACAACATTCAATAAATTAAGGATGATGGATTACACACCTATTAGTACACTTATGGAGAACAAATTGTAATTATCTCATTTAGATCCATCTCCGGTGATAAATGTAACTCTTTATCGGCGAGTTGATTGGGAGTCTCATTTACCTAACCTACACTAGATCGGATATCGCTTTATAGTGAGCTATCTATTCAGGTTCATGTAGGGACTTAGAGTTTGTCATTAGAAGGCAACTAGGAGAATCTTGAGATATCTCAAGGGAACAATAGATTTTTGTCTAGAGTACAAGAAGAATGACAACTTCTTCTTGACTAGATATTCGGATTGAGATCATGCGAAACATTGATGATAAGAAATCTACTTTAGGATTTGTATTCTTTTTAGGATCTGGAAAAATATCATGGGGAATCAAGAAACAACACTTTATTTCTCTCTTTTCCATAGTATCTGAATATCATGTTGCATGTGAAGTTGTCTATGAATCCATATGGCTACGTCGCATACTTGAAAGACTTGAAATACCATAGGACAAACCAACCACCTTGTATGTTGACAATGAAGGTGTTCTCAAATTTTTCGTAATCTAATTTTTCATGAGAGAATAAAGCACATTGAGGTACAAGTTCATTTCATATACGAGCATGTCTTGAAACATAACATACAACTTCAATTTTTCGAACAATTGAACAAAAAGCATATATCTTCACAAAGTCACTTGCATGTGACAAATTTGAGTTGTTTAGAGAATTCCTCTCCTCATCCCTTGAGGCAATGCAAAATTAAGGGGGGAATGTTAGGTAAATCATAGTTTACCTAGGTTAATTTAGTATAGGTAAGTTAATTATTACATTGTGGTAGTTGTTATGGTTTGGTAATAAACCATATTTTGTTTGTAATTGGGAATAATATCCCCATAGCATGTTATAGTTTTTATATGGTTATATATTGTTAAAACCATATATTTGGAATTTTTTGTACACGGGTTTGTATTATTGTTGCATAGTTGCAACTCCCTATTTGTCTACACGTGGCTATACAATTCCTATAAGAATTACAACCCATCCTTTGTAATATGATTTTCCTAAACATCAATAAATTAATCAAGATTTCATCCCTATTTCATAACTACACCTCTTTGGGAAAGAGGTGATCCAATTGAAAAAAAATACAATTCCCAGAGGCTTGGTTGCCCTTGAATCCAATTTTGACACTGTTGAAAGGGTAATCAAAATGCCCATTTCTATTTCTAGAGATGTTGAAGAATGTAACTTGGGGACTCAAGAAAACCCTAGGAAGGTGTGGTTGGGTTGCAATCTAAGAAAAGAGGAAAAGAAAGCTTATACTAAGTTGTTAAGAGAATATCAAGAATGTTTATCCTTGAATTGAAAGCCTATAGATAAGATCTATTTCAACATGAAATACCTCTGGAACCCCATTCTAAACCTTTTAGGTAGAAATAAAGACCCATCAATCCCCTCCTTTCCCTCAATATTCAAGAAGAGTTGATAAAGTTGAGAGATGGAGGAATCATACAACCTGCTAGGTACTCTTCGTGGGTGGCAAACCTTGTGCCAATCACAAAGAAAAATGGAGACATAAGGCTTTGTGTGGATTTTAGGAATCTCAACAAGGCATCAATCAAAGATAATTATCCATTGCCAAATATGGATAATATGTTACAATTAGTTACAGGGTCTAAATTATTATCGACATTGGATGGGTTCTCAGGGTATAATCAAGTGGTTGTGAAGAAGGTTTGAACAGTTTCAAAACTAATTTTACCACTCCTGGGGCATGTGTTTATGTCGAGAATGCCCTTTGGTCTTATGAATCTTTGGAGAAACTTTCCAAAGAGATATGGATGTGGCTTTCTTAAGATTTATCAATGATTTTATAGTTGTATATCAGGATGATATAACAGTTTTTTTTTTAAAGGTGACCATTTGAGGCACCTAGAAAAATGTTACTCAAATGCAAGAGAATATGGGATTTCATTGAATCCCAAGAAATGTCACTTTGGATTCTAAAAGGTGAAACTGTTGGGACATATTGTATCAAAGGAAGGAGTAAGGATATACCCTAAAAGAGTGGAAGCAATTGGTAAGGTGACCATATCTAAATCTAAAAGGGAATCCATTCCTTTTTCGTTCAAATAAATTTTATCACAAGGTTTATCTCTAATTTTGCTAAGATAACTATTCCCATAACAAACATGATGAAAAAAGACCAAGTTATCAAATGGGAGGAAGGATATGTCCAAGATTTCACTGGAATAAAAGAGGCATTGAAAAATGCCCCAGTGTTGGAAAGTCCTACTAATAACATCCACTTTGTTAAGATTCAATCGATGAGATATAATATTTTTCAGTTCCTTGGAATTGAAATATTAATTATGTACATCAAATATTTGATAGAATATAGAACAATCACTCAGATCAATGCTACCTAACTAGACATAAGCTGAAAATTGAGCATTTTTATTCCATATTACCAGAAAGAGTTAGGCTTCACAATTGTTGACCAGTTTTTTAGTACAACAAATCCATATTTTCTTTCTTTTAGTATTGAAGAATACTAATCTCATGGATCTCTTCACAATTTTCTCCGTATCCTGCTAGGGATACATATTCTTTCCCATGTTGTTTACTCTTGCAGCATGCTTCATCATCCAATGCTTGATCCTCTTATTTAAAGGACATTGGTTGGCATAATGCCCATTGCCACATGTGAAACATCCACCAACAGGTCTTGATTGACCACCTTTAACTTTGCCATTTGCAACAATATACCATGCTTTTTCCTGTAGGTTATCACTGCAAGTTTTGGGAAAATTTACTTTTGGCAGAACACATTTTCTTGCTATGCTTTTTCCACCAAATTTTCTTAGCATTCCAAGATGAAGAATAATTATCATTCTTATGACCCTTTTCATTTTTATGAGTGGGAATGTCTAGTAGATTTGGTTTTAGCCCACTGGCCTTTCCAAATTTCATCTTGTCGGAAGAAGATCCAAGTTTATCCAATGCTTCCCCCAATTCTGGGTTCAGTTCATCTTTGGATTGGTAAGTCCAAAACTTGCCACAAATGATCAGTTCATCATTTAAATAATGCTCCTATTGTTCATTAGTAACAGACTTAAGTTTTCCTTTATCCAACTTATCATTTTCACCCATCACCAACTACTCTAAGGCATCTATCCGGTTTCGGTATATTGAAGGACTACCAATTTCATCTAACTTTTTCACCATTGAAACCACGGAAAAATTAGACCCAGTTCTTTCTTCTTGGTGCATCCTTCCCATTTCCATTTTATTCGAAAAAAATAAAAATAAATTAATTAGCATAAGGACCCAATAAGTCCAAGAGTTGTAACCTTCAGCTCTGATACCAAAATGTAACATCCACTTTTTTCACTTCGTCTCTAGAATTTTTCTTTTGCAGCTGATTTAAATACCCATATATTTAAATCTACATAAACCTTAATGAAATCCATTTCTGATAACTGTCATGAACCATGTGTAGCTATATGAGAGAATATTGAACCTACTCGTTCTCCCTCAAATATTTGTACAAGCCCTTACATGAACTGTGTCCTTTGGTTCTCCTTTTTCAAGGTATGATATATAAGTGAATGTTCCTAAGTGTCTACCCGGGTTCCACCTAGGAAATCCACAGGCATCCAACAACTTAGATTAAAGGGAAAGCTCGACAGTGTAATCAACAACTTACACCACTTTGCGTAAAGTTTCTGAGTCATGTATACCATGCTCTATTCCATGACAACACACTCGTCATTAGAAATTGTCATTTCACCTTAATCACTTATTCAGTTATATGGATTCATAACTTAGATGTTGTAACAGCTACAAGCCTTGAATAAGGTACAAACCAGATTAACCTACACGAAGACGTACCTCTATGTCATCCTGTGATGCCTATGGGAAAGAAAGTGTTCTCGTAACAATTCACCTTGTTACTTGCCCACATCTCTTCCCGTAGCCATCATAGGTTGATATAAGGGTGTGTACCCAGGAGGTCCAATCTATCTTGTAACTCTATCAAGGTTTGTACTTAGGAAAACACCATACTACAATCTAGTCTCTTGATGAGACAACTCATTACAGCTGCTATACAACAGTATCCAAATGGTGATAATCGTCATCACAGGGATACGACCATGTAGCATATGCAACGAGTTCTCCCACCTAGAATCCTGCATTGGTGTATAGTGTTCTATGTTTTTAAGGTAATTATTATCATTAATGAATAGTTAGGTTTTATGACACATTCTCCATGAATGGGTCATACCTAAGGTCTAGATTAAGTTGATCTCAGAACCCCCAATATCTATAACACTTAATTACCTTTCCAAATTTCATACCCAAGTTAACCATTGATAGAATCAATACTATCAAAGTCTATGATCATTATTGCAGTTTCAAAAACTATCTCATCTTTAACATTTAGGCTCATATTCCTTATTCCATATTCTAGGGATATGTACTTATATAAAGCTAGGTAATTGGGTATGATTCATTTCTTGTATTAAGTACCATAGGCTATCAAAACCAACCATTCTTTCATTGACCTCTCTGCTGCTTTTAAACAGAGGTTACATTCCCCTGAAAGAAGTAATGCCATGAACTAGATAGCTAATAGTTTCATTGACCTCGCAGCTACTTTCCCTCCTACTACACCATGCCAAGAACTTCTATGGGTATGTGCCCAACATTATAATCCTCAAACTAGAGAAGTCTAGGATAGAACAGAAAGTTAGTTTTATCTTTGAAGAACACATTTTTGATAGAATGTTGGGTTTTCCTCTATAGAGAGAAGAGGGGGAAATCACCAAATATTCGGCACAGGAGCGTCGGAACTCTCATTCGAATAAGTGGACAAAATTCATGAATGACCATTGGTTAAACAATCCATGAACCTCTCCCTCTAGAATAACAATAACGTTGAATAGGTTTGAATTCATAGAGGAGGTATGGAATCTACTGTCTTCTTTCAAGAATGGATGTTCCAATTCATTCAAGTGATACTCATGAACAAAAACCCTCTCCCCTAGGCTGAAATCATAAGTAATTATATTCATGAACAAATGATGGGAGTTGCCCATATTTCTAGAAGAGACAAGCTTTGAATGGATGAGTTTTCATGACTTCCTACCTTTTTTACAACATTACTTTTCACAAATAATTTCTAGAATTATTGATGGAAGAAAAATTGGGTAATTCCAAGGTATATGATGTTTTCTATCAGTTGAAGATATCCAGTTTTGATGTACATTATATGAATATTTCCAATCACTTCTTTGCACATGTAATTTTCTTATATCACCCTAATGGGGAGATTCAAAGGTTTTCCCCGATACTAGGAGATTCATTACTCAAGGTATGGGTGATATTTCATTCAGTTTAAAGCTTACTCATATATCAAATGTAGTGGTTTTGATGGGAAACCTTACGTGCTACCTAGATGTGTTATTGAAAAATGGGCGTTAATGGATTTAGTCGAGATAGTTGCTCTCGGTGCATCATTTTGTTTCTAGAAACATGTAACATCCCCAATCAAGTTTTCCATAGTCATAGGAAATTATAAAATAAAATGCATATGACAAAAAGAAAATAAGTCAAGGAATTCTACACAAGAAATAAGAAAGGAAATTAGACAAAAGAAAAATTGAAAGTTTTGAAATGATGAAAGAATTACCACTCCAAATCTTGGTACAACCAATGTATTAAACTATTGGATCACATTGCAAGTGAAGGAAATGGAAATTTGATGCTACATTAAGCTAAATATCGGTGGAAAAAAGTAATTAAGGGAGTATATTAAGAGGTAAATGACTAAAAATGAACAATTTGCATTTAGAAATAAGTATAAACAATATAACAAGTCTACACAAATCCCGACAAAGGTAAAAATATAAAAAATAAGAATAAAATGAAGTAGATAAAGTAAAAAATTAAAAGTGCGACAAAGTTCAAAGCAAGAGTGAAAAAATGTGATGAAACCCATAGGATAAATATAGAAAATCCCTTCAACTGGTCCATCAAACTTATGGTTCAAGGAATGATGGAGGAATAAGGCATCTCTTTCTTCTCACTCGATTGAATTAAATAAGGAGGACATTGGTATTTTTGTAATGCTCATAAAAAAAAGTGGAGTGATCCACAACAACATGAGATGAAAGTAAAATCTGAACAAATGTGGGGTGCAAAGAGGCCACCAATTCACCCTACAAATGCACAAGGGAATATCATAGCAAAATACATAGTGTGAGGAACAATGGCACACTAGATTATAAGATTTCCTCACATGGGATATGCCCCAAACTCATGTAGACTATCACGAGTCACTACTATAAGGATGTAATTTTATTTTCATCTCAAGATGTAGTCCTCATTAATGCAGCCATGGTTGCTTGAGCTACTGTACTTCCAAATCAAGTATTGCCAATAATCCAATATAAAAGAACCAAACCATATGTCAAACTAATAACTTTTTGTCATGCTAAATTTATAACATGTAAAATTTTGGTCATGATAACCAAACCCACACTTGAAATTCCCTTTTTGGTCAATGTAAACCTTTCCTCCAACCAACATTTCAACTATGTCATCCTCATTTTGGCTGAGAGGAATGTGCTAATATGATTTTCAAGTGTGTTTCATATGTAGAGAATTTTACCTAGCTTAGTTCTTGAAGATACTTTGAGATCTAAGAAATAACAATGCTCCGGAGGCTTCAAAAGGGCTATTTTTGGTCTTTTTGTCACTAGTGAACATCCTCCAAAGGATTACAAGGAAAATTAAAATAGTATAGGATTTTTATGGGAGATTAATGAAGTTTTCTAAGGTAGTTCAAGAATATTCGGTGGAGAAAATTGAGGTCGAAACAAGTTCAACAATATCGGATCTTTCTAGGCAAAGCATTGGAAAATGTAAGTTCCAAAAAAGCTAGTCACCTTGTTTAAAATGTTTTGGGAGCTCATATCCTAGACATTAAAAATATAAAATAGCCTAATTCATGGTGCAATAATCAAGAAAGAATTCTAGGAGTATAAAAAAGTAGAAACTTGTCCATCAATGCATCACAAGAGTCCTTATATTAGGTGAAACTTGCTCGAAATGTTTTAGACACCCCATGAAGATTTAAGAGCCTAAAAAAGTTCAAATTATGTTATTTTCAATTCTCTTCATGTCCCACAAGTTTTTTGGTTCATCTTCTTTGAAAAATCTTCTTACCACTAGGCTCATCGGCCCATAACTTTAGGAAAAATTAAAGGTACAAGTAAAATTTATTGGAGAAATAATTTTTAGTCCTTATAAATAGTCTCATTAGATTAATTTTAATTTTTCCATGGAAATTCATACATTACTTGTCCAAAATTCATTAATTTTTGACTCTGAGGCGAAGGAAACATTCTGGGAAGTAATTTAGAGGTGCAAACCATGCTCCGATACAACACTTGGGCGCTTGGACACACTTTTGGTGTCCCTTTGCACCCTGGCACAATTTTGAGATGAACTTTCACCTCATAAGTTTGAATCACCCCTATTGGTTAGAATTACCAACTTAAAAAACATAACATGAAGTCAAAAAGTGCATGTGGAGGACTTAAGTGAAGATTTTAAGTTGTGGTGAGCCCCATCTTCCCTCCAATGCACATTTTTGAACTTCATTTTCACCTTGGGTACACTTATTAGGTTCAATTTCACCCCATAAGTGAACCATTCTCTCATTTTCTAGAATATTTCATGCATGCATGTGATATCATGTTAAACACATAAGAAAATGCTTCACTATGTGTATGTGTTTATCATGTTTCCTCCACCCCCATCCCCATGACACATTTTCCATCCATCCACGTAACCAAGGAAAATTTTGATGTGTAATTTCACCCAAAAAGTGCTCCCAAGTGTGAGTCGGCTTCCATCCTCCATCTCTCACTCTCCCACTCCTCCATTTTCCCATGTGCATTCTCTCTTTCACTCCCACCATATAAATTCACACACGCTTGATTATAAAACTAAAAATCATAAAACATGAACTTAAAAACATAAAGTGACTCCTTAGAAGCCATTAAATAGGTTTTTAAATCTAGTTCACCACGTTCAAACACCAAATAACTCATTTTGTGCCCTAGCCATCAAAATCTTGTTTTTCTCATAACTTGCAAACCCCAACTCTGTTTGCCACAAGATTTTGACTGTAGCTTCCTCATGAAAATTCCTTTGAGAAGAGTGTTTACTTGCATCCATTCATGTAATAAGTAATTTTACAACCACATGAAAATTCCATCTATAAATAACATTTTCTCGGATGTACAAAAACTTGAGAATTTAAATATTTCGAAAATTGGAGCAAAGCCTTGAAATGTAAAATGGAAACTTCTGTAATTGATTTCATTCTGATCCAAAACCCAGAAGAACACTTTATATTTTTAGTAAGCCTCTACCATGTTAGCCTATTAAAAATAGTAATTCTAAGAAATAATTGGTTTTCAGTACCTCAGTTCACTCCTCTAAGATCAAAACACTAAAAAATGACAAATTGGCAAAATTGATAAGAATATGCACCCATGTGTGACTTACTAAAAATAGTAATTATTTTTAATGAGATCAAAATTTTCACACATGTTCCTCCCCTACATGTTTCAATGATTCCAATCTTCACAAAGGTAAAATCTTTAGTTTGCAATCAAATCACCACATTTTCAAATCTGGTAAGCATAAGGTGTCGTAGAGTGAACATACCAAATTTGGAAATATCTACAAATATCCACCAGTCACTATGTGATGATCATCTCTCATAAGATTTCCTCATTAGATTGATAAGGAAAATTTCATGCTTACGGTGGAATGGTAGTTGAATTTGTGACTCACATAAAAGGGAATCCCTCTTGGTTCTTAATTTTTGTCTTACAAAGTGCATTTTAATCCCGAGGAATTTCACTTCATCTTATATGAGGTGTTTGGTCATAAGGTGGATGACATTGCAATAAATCTCTCTCTCCTTCCTCCACCTCTATGTTGGGTCTAGTTTTGCATCTCATTAGTTATTAATGTTCTCAAGGTGATAGAATCAAGGATCATCATGGTTGCATCATATGGGCAATTGTTTCAAGTTCATTCCATGTGAATGATTGATCAAGAAGGCATGCCAATGTTTTAGGTATCGGGAGGTTTACTTAAGTCAGGGAAGACATCCTTCATTTTTTCAATGGTCCATTCATCAAGTGATTCTCACTTCTTCTCTTAGTGTACCTGACAGGGCTACATGGTTGATCATTCAAGAAGAGGCTTCTCACAGGTAGAGGGTCAAAGTTCTTCATCTAGAGTCCATCATGAAGCATTACTATAGAGGTCATCAGGATTAGGAGTGGATTTTCTTCATGATCAAATATTCTTCATCCTTCTTCATTCAGGCTTGGAGCTTCTCCTCTCTCTCTTCTTTCTTTTCTTTTCCTCTCTTTCTCTCTCTAGAATTCTATTTCTTCATTGAGGAGAAATTTTTGTAAAAAGTGACTTAAGTCACTTAAAGTTTCTATTTCTTCATTGAGGATTGCAATTTAAGTTGAAAAGTCACATGGGAATGTGAAGAGCCATTGTATTTGGCTATATATTGTAATGTTCTCTCCATTCCTAAGGGTGAGGTTTTATTTCTAGAAGTTATATTTTATTAGTTGAAAACACCCATTGTCTTACTACAAGAAAGAAACTACAATTATTCTATCTTCTTGTCTTATGTTTTCCTCTCCATCTCAAATAATACTCCAATAGAGCATTGTATTCCTACAAAACAAGAGAAATAATGAATCTTTTGATGAATATAATGTAGTTGAAATTTTTTTGATTGTGTTTTTTTCCTTGCTTTGCATATTGGTGTCTTCTCATTGTTGACTTGGAAATACTCTAGTTTTATTTTAATGAACTCAACTTGTTATTTATTGAATGAACCACCCTTCTCACTTTCTCCCCTCTCTCCATACAAACACATTTCCTCCACCTCCTTTTTCACATGAGTTTAGTGGAGCATTCATGTGTGATCCCCGGTTGAAAGGCCACCCCTGATAGCTAGAGTATTGTACATATTTCCATTTTTTCAATAAATGGAGCCACCCCATTACTAAGTAGAGGGACCTAGTCCTAAAGAATTTGTGAAAGCCCCTAATTTTCCCTTGTGTCAAATATTTTTCCAGCATTACTACAACTATTTATGGTCCCTTGTGTAAAGGAAAAATGATCTCTCTAGAGCATGAATGGTTAGGAATTCATGTTTTCATCATCCTTGGTAAAATCAAGTCCACCACGGTCCATTTATTTTAAGGATTCTTTTTATTTTTCAAAGATTATTTTTATATGGTCCATCACAAATCAAGTACTCTAGATATTATCCAAAATTACATCCAAGCGGTACTAGAAAGCCACCGAGGGAGTAAACAAACATCATTGGGAATAATGGATATAATCAAATGTATGTGGGAGGATGGTGTTAAGTTCAATTGGGAAAATTTCTCATAAATGAAGCCAACAACAATGCACATAAAGTAAAATAGGTAGGAGGAAAGGTATTTATGTACCAAAATCATAATAATTTTATGTTTCACACATTGCTATTCCCATAAAGGAATCTCCAAAGTTTCAGAGGAATACTATGCACATGAGAAGTTTTTGAAATACATTTTTATGAAGCCATACACCACCTATGAAGAGAATCAAGTATTGGAAAATTGGTTGCTCCAAATAAAGGCAGACACTCAATGCTAATCCTTAGATACCAAGGAAGTGAAAACATACATGGATCCATAGAAAAAATCACCTTGTTACATGATGGGGTCACATTGCGATCAAAGGATGAAAATGTAAAACACCAAAAACCATGAAGTTGGATCAAAAAAATTGAATATAAAAAACTAGTGTGCACAGTTTGAATCCTTCACAGTAAATTACTTCGTATTATATTATCTTAGAATATATAATATATATAGGTTATAAGATCCTACATACTAGGATTTATCCTTAACAAACACAAACTCAATATGATTTCTCTCAACCAACCACTATCCTAAAATATCTTTCCTAGAGTATCTCTACATGAGTTGTTGAAATAACTCACAATTCACATATTCTTTTAATACAAACATAATTATTCACTAGCATACATTTATGCATATTTATAATGTACCCACTAACAAATATGAATTCCTAACATCCCCCTTAGTGTTAACATGGGAGAAAAACTATCGCACTTCCATCTACAATGTACTTTGCCTTTACGTGCTCATGATTTGGATGGTTTTTAGGATAGCCAACAATCTCTAGGATGGTTTTAAAAGTGGCTTACCAAAAAACCACAAAAAGGATGGTTTTATAGGATAACCAACAACCTACAAGGATAATTTTATGTGACAACCATCAACCTACATATCATGATGTTGCTATGTTTACATTTACACATCAAGAAATTACATAGGATAATCTAGTCGGTTTTGCAAATTTGAACAAGAATACTCACACCGAAAAAGTTTTCACATTACATCACATAAGAACAAAATGTTCTCAATTATAGCCACACTATTATCAACCATTGTTACTTGATCTCAAACAACATAGGAAACTGCAACTTCCACTAGAAGTTGCCCTTGACTTTAGCCAATTTGGTGTAGAATGGAAATGGAATATTGGTTCATATTCCCCACAATGTGAAATTTCCATTTATTCAACAATCCACACAAATAAATTGGAATATTACACAACCTAAAGAAGTATATTGAATTGAAAGTAAAATCACAACTGAAAAACATGCCACCACAACTTTCATGTGGCCCTATCATTGATGATTGACACGAGGAAGATGAGTTTCTTCTAGAATTTTGTGCCCCCATCATGTAGTTTAAGAAGTTACTTACTCAAGAAATATGGAATTAAATCTCAGATGTTTATACATTGGGTTTATTTGTATAACTTCCCTCTCGCAATGTGAAATTATTTTATAGGTGAGTTGTTAATAATAACAACCCATGTATTAGCTTTGAATTATATTGTTATGCCCATAATATTATAAATGGTTTATTAGTTCCTAGTTTATAGTATGTAGTTTTCCTACCTCCATGGCTATATAATAGCCATTGTAATATGCAATGATAAAATAGAAAATTATTATATTGTTTTCTCTATAAATATATACTATGCTCTACATTTTTATCACACTTTAATTGTTGTCCAAATTTCTCATTCATAATTAATTTAATGCACTATCGATTAAAGAAATTAGCAACTCGGAAATGATGGAGGGTTTATGTTACCTTGGATGTCGATGGGCGCTAGATGGTTGATTCTTGCTGCTTTGTAACTTCATATACCTAAAAATAAGACTCAGAATTATTTTGATTAGATAGAAAGATGTGGGGCTACCTGATTAAGTAGACCCAAGAAGCTTTTGAAATCCTTGTTGGATGTCAACCCCAATTTGTTTAGATAAAGTGAAATAAAACAAAAAGAGCATGCAAAAATGAAATAGCACCGAATCTGAAAAATGACAGAAATTGATCCAAAGCTGATTAGATTAAAATAATTGTGAACTGATTGTTACTGGTCTAGGTCGACAACAACCCAAACTATGCAATGGTAGGTTGATGGTGACACAGGGAGGGTAGATATGGACTGTAAGATGAATATACATACATGAAGGGTCTGAATTCCAACCGGGAGGATGATATGATCCATGTATGCTTGTGGGTAATTTACAAGAAAGGACCAAAGATAGAAACCCTTAAAAATGCATGAAAATAGCAACAAAAGAGATCTGTTTGATAAACCGGGCCTAGGTCAACAATGATCTTACTAGGTCGGTGGTGAATTTGATAGAATTGGATAAAGCCGAGGATGAAAAGATAAAAATGGCAACCTGTAAGAAAAAGGAGTTGTAGGAGAAGGCTACTAAGTGTTTCCGAAGCTGCTATGTACCTGTAAGATGTTAGAAATAAAGCATATACAATAATATGATAAATATAAAAATGGATATGATAATGATAATAAGATCTCACGAACGATGATCATGGGAGATGAAAACATGCTAGAAATATGTCTAAGAGGTTTTTGGATGTCTCAAAACTACTCGGACAAAAGGAAGGATGCTTAGGTTGAGATTCATCTTGAGAATGACATGCATCTAATTTTTTGATTCTTGAATATAAGGAAAGAAGATAGTTTTCAAGGGGTTGACGATGGTAGTGGGTCATAGTTGATTATGGGGAAAGTTTCCCCTCTAGGCAAGATTTTCAGCTTTTGATGGGATTTTGGTGTTTTTAAGGATTGGTCAAATGCTTTAAAGCATGTAGGCGAATTGGGTTGCTTGGGAATGAATTTAAGTTAGTCAGGTCATAAAAATAGATAGGATAAAAGCTATAAAAGCAAGGTGATGTGTGTATAGGATAAAAGCATCCTAATTAGAAGGTTGGTTAGGGAAATGGATGAATATTTAAATGATTATTTAATTATTATGAATTAATTAATTGATGTGGATGGGATAATTGAGCATGTGAGATATTAAAATGATTAATTAATTAATGTCTCTTAATTAATTAATAAGGATTAGATGGGCATTTTATTAAATAAGGGGGTGTTTGAATAAATATGCGCATGCGGGAGATGAGGGTATAGATACCGAATTTAGGTGTCTACATTTTTCCCCTTTTTGTTGAGTGGTTTGGGCTAGCAAGCCATGAGACAAAAATAAGAAGGATTGGATGATGATAAAGGATTGATGATAAGCTCCCCAAAAATAGGGGATCGATGACATTAAGGGAAATCAATGATGCATTTGAAAAAAAAGGTAGATGAAAAAGGGCGGGTGGGTAAAAAATGATGGGTAAAATGATTACCAAGGAAAGATTCTCTAGGAAAAAAGGATTTGTAATAATTATGAAAAACTATGGCAGTGACTCTAATATCACATCGGTAGGGGATAGTTACTGAGTCTCAATGGAGATGTAAAAAAATGTTTTATGGACTAGTGAGTTGGTGAAGATCACTTTGCATATGGATGTAAGCCGGGATGACCAACATGTCTTAGGATAGTCATCAAAGTATGCACAACTATATGCGAATGGTATATGAAATCCTTCGTACATGAGGAATCGAGTGAAAATGTATGTGTCCACAAGGAATGAGGATAGATGATATAGTGCCCAATGGCACACGAAAAAAATGGCCAAGAAGGAAAAATGAAAAAGTAATTGATGAAGTAATATGATCTCGAAGGAGAAGTATGGCCGTAAAGGTAAAAGGAAAAAGGAAAAAGGAAAATTCAAATATGCCCCAAGTGGGGAAAGGTATGGCTGCAAAGGAAAAAAGGAAAAAAATGCTCGAGAGGGGAAAATCAGGGCCAAAAAGGTGGACTTTGATAAAAAATAATGGTGCCCTAATCATAGGCACAAATATGGCCACAACCGTGAACTTTATATAATGAATGTAATGCCTAAGTGGGAAGGTGAGTATGGCCTTAAAGGAGGAATTCATGCATGAATTGGATAGGATTATAAAGTAAAATTCCCAAAAGAGAGTGATTATGGCCATGGGGTGTGGAATTAGGGAATAGATATAATTAACATGCCCGAAGGAAAAGGAGATGGCAAAAAATGTGGACATAAAGAGTTACATATGCCTAAAAGTAGATTGATTATGGAAATGGGTGTGGACTTAGAGAATATGCATGCACGAATGAAGAGATAATTGAAAATGTTCTATGAAAAATTCCCTAAGGGAAAATAGAGATGACAACAAGTGTGGACTTAATGGGCAACAATAATGATGCCTTAGAAAGGGATGCAAGGAAGAAGGAGAAAGCCAAAAATGGTAGCTGTTAAGGCCAATCGATGGCGGCGATGAGGCCAATCAATGGTGACCCAAGTGGGTCGATGACGACCAGGTGTTGGTGGACTATATAAGCCCGGGGTTCGTTTGACAATTTTCATTTTTACACGTGAAGTTGTGAGAGCAGAGTGAGAAAAGAGAGACTGAGAGAATGGAGGACACCGGAGCTACAAGGAAGCGCTAAAGGGTGTGGAGGATGACAAGTAACAAAAATCATGCTTATTTTTAATTTAATTTCATGTTTTATTTATTTTTACATTTTTTTGTAAAAATTAGATGACACCGTGGGAGGTTATTGGTGACCCGGTGGGTCGACATCGGCCCGAGCCCTAAGGTAAGGCCGACCACAAAACGCATCCATCGGACTTGGTTCGGTGTCAAATAGGGTTATATTAGAAAAAAATGGATTTAGATGGACTTTAATGCATTTTGGATGGATTTTTGGATCAGAGGTCTAATGTATACATGTTCTTTTTGTGATTGCGATACATGAGAGAGACTCTATATCGAGAGATTGGGTGCCAACTTTATATGAGCAGATTAGAGGGGATGTGATAGATGTTGAGTGGGATCATCTATCTGTAGTTGGATTAGGTGGATTTAGACATTATCAGAGGATCCCATGGGATGTGGGGCTTATGATTGCTTTGGTTGAGAGGTGGGATAGGAAGACATGTACATTTTGGTTCAGGACAGGGGAGATGACTATCACCCTAGAGGATGTGTATCAAATTCTTAGGCTCTACCGACACAGGGGAGTAGGTAGTTCCCATTACTAGTGATAATAGACCAACTATTTTGATACGGATATTTAGAGTTGATGTGCCCCAAACCAGGTTTTCTTTAGGGATTTTTCCTATAAGTAGAGATATGAGGCTGGGGTGGAGCGTAATCGATTGATTTGCATGGTGATGATGGCACTGTTTACGCTATGCTTTTTGGACTCAGTAGGAGCTCGGTTTCCATGGGCATTGACTAGTGTAGTGATCTATATTGTTGATGACCGGCTATATTTTCATTTGGGACCACACTTTGTTGGCTCAGGTTTACCATGAGCTATCTAGATACAAGGTGGGCAAGAGGTCAGGGTTAGATGTAGGATTCTTACTTCACTGTTGGGCTTATGAGAATATTGCTATGATTAGGCCACCAGGGATTCCATGGGTCACATGCAACCATATTTAGCTAGAGGTGGTATTTTTGAGATGGAAGACCGATCAAGCCTTCGGAGATAGGGGTGAGAGAGGGGTGGATTGGTATGTGGATCGGATCTTAGAGTTAGATGTTGATCAGATTAGGTGGTGTCCATATCAAGATTTCCACGCTTGGTCCGATATGGATGTGGAGAAAGTGGGGATGAGGAGGATGAGTTTGTTGCAGGGGAGATGATTAGAGATGATAGAGGATGCTCGGTTGTGAGTGTGTGATGAAAGTTTGGAGTCGTTTAGTCAATGCCTCATGATCTGATTTTGTACAGAGGGAGGAGTTGGATAGAGAGCTACTGAGTCCTACTATGGTAGACCCATTATAGGAGGAGGTTATGCCATGGGATGATGAAAATGATGTGGGAGTAGGAGTAGGATACTCTGATTAGCACACAACAACATGGGTAAGTTTGGGTGGAGGAGGGAGGAGAGGAGGAGATAGAGGAGATGGAGGTTGAGATTGAGGAAACTCCGGGGGTGGTGAAAAGGGAGCAGGAGAGGCTATAGAGGTGGCACACTTATGTGCTTGAGTTAGATCAAATGAGAGTAGAGAGGATACAACCTTGTAGCAGCGGGATGTGGTTACTCGGGAGAAACCGAGTTATTCGGAGAGGGATCACTACCATAGGTAGAGGGAGGCCTACAGGGTCCGTTTTGGAGATTTGGCTACTATTGTAGCAACAGAGTTGGCCAATGGTGTTTAGGAAGCTCTATAGGGATCATGACATATGTCACCCCCGACATGATTTCTATAGATAGATACAGAGTGCTAGCCATAGAGGATAGATATTACGAGGGGATTTTATTTGAGAAGTTACCGAAGACTCGTGCCACTAAGAGCATCTTGAGAGGATGACGACTAGAAGAGTTGGGTCATCTAGGATTACAACGAGTGTAGCACAACCACAATGAGTAGAGGGAGGATGCGAGGGTGGTGGAGATACGCAGGATCAAGTTCTATGCCTATGCTAGAAGATGAGGACTTGAGAGCCTCAAATATTCACTTTACAAATTTTGATAGCATTTATGCTTTGAGGGAGCCCCTAGAGGGCCATGATGTATTGATATACATTTTGGTATATATGATATATGGTTTTGTCATGGATTATCATGTGTTCATTATGTGATGTGATGTATTTTAATTTGATATGATGATGATTTTAGATTATTCATCATAATGATGGGTTTTAGATTAGATGTGATGGTGATTTTAGATTATACTTGATGGTGATTTAGATGTATAATTAGATGTTTATTTGGATGTGCACGTGTATGGATGATGATATAAATGTGTGATGTGATAATATATTTTGCGTGTAAATTAAATCATGATGATTATAATGTTTATGGGTAAGATTTGATGGAAGCGGATTAAGGATGAGCGTGATTAATGATAATTGTGTTGTAAGATATATAGATAACATATAATTGATTGAGATGAAGAAAGATGTCTTTGAAAGACATATGTGATAGGATTAAGATTAAAAAATCCTCGAATAGTGGTGACCTATAGGTGTGAACAACACTATATTATTGTGAGGAACATACAAGGGAATGCAACATCCAACTGTATTGGAGGTAAACAAAAAGGTGATCCAGGTAACGCAAGGCACATGCAACCAAAACAGATGCTAGCAAATAACCAACGATAGTTAGTCATTTCCAGAGTATAAGGAAATGATGGATGAGATGATCTCATAAACCTAATGTTGACATAAAAAGGGGTTTGAGATGAAACTTGTACAAGGAAAGAGGGTTTTCCAAAAGTGGCAATCCCTAAACTATGTCCCTGCTCTGGGAAGGGGAAAGAGAAAGCTGATAAATGTGGAAAGTTTTATTAGGATGCTGATCAATGTAGGAAGCCTTCAAATGCCATAAGGAATAAAAATCCTTTGAGGGTATGGTCTATGTTATACAATTTATAGATGGAAAGAATAATGATATCCATCCTTAGAGGGATTGGTCTATTTATTTGATTTGATTTTGATTTCATGCTTTTAATTTTTTTCACGAACAACTATCCTTCAAAAAAAAATCAAAAGCATGAAATCAAAATCAAATAAAATAAAAAGACCAATCCCTCTAAGGATGGCTATCATTATTCTTTCCATCTATAATTCGTATAAAGTAGACCATACCCTCGAAGGATGGCTATTCCTTATGGAATTTGAAGGCTTCCCACATTGATCAACATCCTAATAAAGCTTCCCACATTTATCGACTTTCTCTTTCCCCTTCCCAGAGAAGGGGCATAGTTTGGGGAATGCTACTTTTGATAACCCTCTTTCTTTATACAAGTTTCATCTCAAACTCCTTTTTCATGTCAACATTAGGTTTATGAGATCAAAATCAAACCCCTTTTTTCATGTCAAGGATAGTTGTTTGTGAAAAAAATCAAAAGCATGAAATCAAAATAAAATAAAATAAATAGACCAATCCCTTTGAGGATGGTTATCATTATTCTTTCCATCTATAATTTGTATAAAGTAGACCATACCCTCGAAGGATGGCTATTCCTTATGGAATTTTAAGGCTTTCCACATTGATCAACATCCTAATAAAGCTTCCCACATTTATCAGCTTTCTCTTTACCCTTCCCAGAGAAGGGGCATAGTTTGGGGAATGCCACTTTTGGATAACCAACCCTATTTCTTTATACAAGTTTCATCTCAAACCCCTTTTTTCATGTCAACATTAGGTTTATGAGATCATCTCATCCATCATTTCCTTATACTCTGTGAAATGACTAACAATCATTGGTTATTTTCTAACATATGTTTTGGTCGCATGTGCCTTGCGTTACTTGGATCACCTTTTGTTTACCTCCAATACGATTGGATGATGCTTTCTCTCATACATTCCTCACTATAATATAGTGTTGTTTGCACCTATAGGTCACAACTATTACCGAGCTTTTTAATCCTAATCCTATCACATATGCCTTACACACATCTTTCTTCATCTCAATCACTTATATTTAAGCGGTTATACTTTTGATTTCTTTGTCGAGGAAGGCCAAATGATAGGCTCCCGACCCATACTTGTGTACACCAATGTATGGTCTGATCTAGTTAGGGGAAAACTTTCTGTGTTGGCTCCTTTCTAGAGTAGTGTCATTACGATAAAGTGATACGGTTGTTGATGTTAGCGTCGCATCAAGAAGATGGGATGAGATGAATAAATGAAAATAAGAGTGAGAACTTCCTATTAAGGAAGTGAATGGTATGTGTTTAAGATGAATAAATGGTCCCCTAAGAGGACAAGATAAATCAGGATCATATAAGATGAGTTAAGTAAAGATTACAAAATAGGCATCACAATGGCGGGCTTAAAGCCATGGTGCTTCCAAAGGAAACATAAATATGGCCACAAAGGTGGTCGTAGGAAGAGGGGATGAAATTACGATTGGATAAACTGAGCTAGATGAGATAGGATGATGTCGAATATAGAAAGGAACTAATCTATGAATAGACAAGTCCTAGAAAGAATTCCCCCTAGCGTGGGAGGATGAATCAATGAAGATGAGAAGAAAGATGCTAAAGGATCGATAATGGGGGGAAGATGTTCCCTAGTGAAAGGGATGTAGATAAGATAATGGATGTCGGAAGATAGAGTATGAAGGTGAATAGTATCGATGAACAAGGGAGGACCCTCATCAAGAGGAGTGATGGGAGATGATATAGATGCGGGAAGATACCCAAGAATTTGATTAGATGGAGATGTAGTAAAAGGGATTGGATGTGATATGGATGAAGTAGTAGATGAAGAAGGGGACTCGTCAAGGATGTCCTCTTGCTCAATAAGATAATCGAAAATGGTTTGAAGAGCCTTACAATGCTCGGTGTCATGGCTCGAGTGCGATGATAAGCAAAAATGCAATATGGATTAAACCACGAGGGATTCATATGGTTAAGGTCAAAGGCTCGATAGGTGTGAGCATGGTGAATGAAGTCTAATGTAAATGTTGGAGAACCTCCGCATATGATTAAATATGGGCACTAAGGAAGGTTCTATAAGATGGTTCGAGATGACGATGGTGAAGGTGGATTGGTCGAGGTCTAGGTGGTCTAGAAGAAGATGCAGTGGTGGATGATTTAGGAGTGGAAATTGGAGGTATTTTTGATGAGGGGGATGACCCTAGGAGGGAATCAGACTATTTGGATTTGGATTGGTTGATTGGTCATGATGGAGGAGGGGATCCTAAGATAGAGGGATGTGGCCCTAGGATGGAAGATGTAGATTTGGTATTGATATTGGAGGGATGTTGATCTTCTTATGAGGACGATCAAGGGATATCTATGGGAGGATACCAAGGTTTTTAGATTTTTATTGTTGAGGAGTGCCCTTGGTAGGGATAACAATGATTTTGATAGGTGGATCAAAAGATGGGGTTGTGGCTGATGGAGGAAGTAATTTTTGCATGATCCAAGGAGGATGGGAATTGGTTTAATGTGGGAATGTTTGGTTGAGTGGATGAGATGGGAGGATCACCTATGGTAGTTGTAAGTTGAATTTCTCTCCAAAATTTCTCAAATGATGTAGGTGGTGTAGAAGAAGAAGGAGATAATGGGGATGTGGTCACGATAGTTGATGCAAAGGGTGCTTGGCATAAGCACATAAATAGGAACTGATATGGAATCTAAGGATGGTATGATAGGAAAAGGTATAAGAGATGTGGATAGGGAACAAGGTCCAATGAAATGGATTGAGTAGATTCAAGCGTGATATCGATAGTAGGAATAGATATGGATATGGAAATAAAAAGGGGTGTTTGGATCATGTGGTTAAAATTTCTATGTGAGATGACGGATGGGTTAGGGTAGAGATGGAAGAGGGATGAGTATCAAATATGTTTATTTTGGGTGTCTAAAGAGGCACATAGGTGGATTAAGGAGATGTGATGGGTGTGATAACAAATGTGGATATGGGAATGGTAGATGTTGGAGGGCTAGATAATGTGGGAATGGGTAAGGAAATATGTGATAGTGACATCAAGGTATACTGGGGTGGATTCGTGGATATGGAAAAAATAATTGTGGTGATAGATGTGTTTGGGAGAGATATAGATAATGGTCTAGGCATGATAGGTGTGGATAGAGAGATGGGTGTAGTCAAGGCTAGTGTGGATGTGGTAAGAGTAGGACTAGTTGTTGATGAAAGATAAGTAGTGGAGGTTAAGGTGGTAGGTAGTGGGATCATGGATACATTGGATGTGAGGATATCCCTTGAAGGGGTGGTTGGCATAATATATAAGATAGGGGTAGATTATGAGAATGGTAAAATAGATGTAGGAGAAGATGTATGATGTATGATGTTGATTGAAAATGGGTTGAGCTGATGTGATGTAGAAGATGAGGATGATTTTTTTGTTGGGGGATTAGGAAATGGATGTTTGAAAATGTTGGGTGGTGAAGATGGGATTTTTTGGGGGATATATGAGTAAGGTCATGGTAAGATGATGGGTATGGAGAAAGAACATGAAGATCTAATAAAAAAGGGTCATAAGGGATGTCCCTAGGTGAGACAGGTATGTCGGATGAAGGGGAAATGTCATAAGATGAAACAAGATGTGTTGATTGATATCTATGGAGGAGGAAGTCATGAGATGGGGTTCTCATGAGGAATATCCATAAGTGAAGTGGGTATGGTGATGTCGAGATGACCCAAGAAGGGTATGAGATAATGGAGATAAAGATGGTGTGGTAGAAACATGAATGGTGTAAGGTGTTGGTAATAAAGGCGATGGAGGTAAAATAGGGGCTACTCTTGATTGATGTGGTCGATAAATAGAGGGAATGCGGCGGAGATAATCATAGATAGGAATGAAAGAATGTATGGAAGCAACCAAGGGTTTGGATGGGGTCATGGTGGAATGCTAAAAACTGTTCAAGGAAACGTTTGGTTCCATTATTAAACAAATAAGTCAAGCAAACAATTCCTTTTATGTTTTGATTAAGAATGTGAAAAATAAAAGGGAGATGGATAATAGAGGACCTAGAAGAAGTTGATCTATTTTTGGTTACGAGGTAAGTTGTGACCGAGAAATGTCCGAGGTGGCTTTCTATTGGGTGATCAAACCCCAATCACAACCTGGGAAAAATATGTGTTTTGATGTGTTAATTGATTTGTGTAGTTTTGGTTGTGTGTGACAAATGTGAGATGCGAAGATTGAAACCCTAGTTAAGCTATATGAACAAGCACGATGCAAAAAGAAGGGTTATTTTTAAGCCAAAAAAAAGTGTTATTTTCAATGATAACATAGACTGGAAGGAAAGTGCAATGAAAAAGGATAAAATAGGGAAAAGAGGAACACTTGGATAGTGATTTTCCTATTTATCTACACTTTTAAGCGATGAGAGATCAAAGCCACAAACCCAACATGAACAAGCAATAAAGAAAATCCTCATGTTGGTGTGTTAGTAGGAAAAAGTAGAATATAGAAAAGAAAATATACCACCTAAACATTGTCCCACTTTGGGTGTGCTAGGAATGTTTTCCAAATTTCTTGTTCATAATGAGGTTAATGCACTAACTTCTAAGGAAATTATCAACTCGAAATGATGGAGGGTTTATCTACCTCGGATGTGATACAAGTGCTAGATGGCTAATTCTTGTCATTGTAACTTGATATACCCGAAAATAAGATTGATAATGATTTTGATTAGATAGACAGAGATGTGAGGGTTTCCCAACTAAGCACACCCAAGAAGCTTTTGACTTCCTTGGTGGATGTCAACCCCCATTTGTTTAGATAAAGTTAAATAAAACAACAAGAGTGTTGATACCCAAATTTGTTCTTCTTTTCAATCTGAGCATCATCAAATATATGGCATGAATCTTGAAGGCAGATAGATCATGATGTATGTCATTTTGTAGCTGGGGATATGATCTAACTGGCACTTAGATTTGTGGAGAGATGGATAGCACTCAAATAGGACTTGATCTTTTCCTAACTATTTTAGGTTGTGCCTTTCAACAAGGGTAAGAGAACCTATTTTGTAACCTCAAATGGTGAAGGAGATGAAGATATCCCTCAATTTGCACAAATAGTATGGAAAGGGAATTGGGAAAATATAATCAACACTCCAAATCTGACTTTCACAAGTTGTCACTTCCAGATTATGGAGATACTTTCAATGCAAGGCAAGGGTTATTGAAGACATTTTGAAATCCTGATCTATTTTGCATACTTTAGCAAATGGATTTTGATCTTCTATGGGTATACAGGTCAAAAAAGGGGTAGTATGGGGTAGGATAAGTTGTTTAGAATGATTTTTGGTGGGATATTGACAAGACAAACTTGACTATGCCAGATCTTTGACAACCTCTACAATATTTGAACAACTATCAGATAAAATGCTTCAAAATAGTCAGGATGTTCTTTCAACTAGAAGAGATACACAAATGGAGGCCTAGGTTTGCACTCTTCACACAATCTTTGAGACCTCAACACAAAATCTTGAGTTAAAGGACTCAATTAAACATCAAAATCTCTGATCAAATCACGCCTAAGGTACCCCCAAAGGCTTACAAGCAATATCTATCAACAAATGAAGGTGAAGTGATTTTAAACTGCTTATTTTCAATGCCAGATGAAAGCTCTTCTGACAAATAAAATTACAAATGCCACTAAACTATCAATAAGGATGAGATCTGTGTGATTCCTAAAGATTTCAATGCAAGATTGCAACAAGAACAAGGAAAACTATTTGCAGACATTTAAAAAAAGATAACAAACATCATATTGCCCAAACTAACATAGATTAATTTAAAAGTTTGTTAGATTCATCAGTAGGGGAGAGTTTCAGGAACAATCTTAGAGCTATGTGATGGCTATACACTTGTAACCAACTCAACATGAATGAAGATATAACACATAAGACATTAACCAGGTTTTTTGGAGGGTTTCTCAGAAGATGAGCTTCTCTCAACTTTTTTTCATGATTTTCAATTTCCTGACTTTTTACGGTGTCTCAAAACATGCATTATATATCTCTCTATTATATTTGATCCTTCTTTCCCAAGAAAAGAATATCCTATGGCATATTAGTTTGTTACAAATTCACTCATGACTTTCTGAAAGTGACACTTAACCAATTTTGCGAGGAGGAGATGTCGGGCATGCAAAAATCAAATTATTACAAATCTTCATCATTCCTTGTCATGGGAGCATGTATTCTTCCTTTGGCGCTCATGCAACATCTTCCTCTTCCATCATTTCACCTTTATACTTTCCAAATTCACCTCTGTAACTTTTGGATCTAGTATTTTACGCTTTCCACAAACTTGAACAAAATTTCATTTTGAAATGTGCTTGTATCTACAAATTAACCCTCTAAGATGATTAATTTGAAACATGTAGACCAAAACTACATGAATCCACAAAAATTTGATAAAAATGATGCAAAAACACATTTCCACACTTCCTGAGCCAAAATGGAGTTAAAAATGATAAAATGTATAGTTGCCATTGATTTGCCTTTATCCTTAAAATACAAGCCCTCCACGTGTCACAATGTGATTGGAAATGGGCTTGGGATTACGTTTTGACATTTTAACACTTTTGGAAAAATGTAAAAATTCAACAATTTTCTCTGCCCCTCCGCCCTTGAGATTTGGTGTTGACACATGGCACAATGTGGGTCATATTGGTATTGGGGCTTGATTACATACATCCTTGACACATTTCGATTGTTGATTCACCACAGCCTTTGTTTCTCCTTTTGATTTCTTACCTAACTCCTCAAAAATTTCAAAAGTTTCAAAACTCACTAGTGGCCCACACTCCCCTCTTGCATTTTCTTTTGACACATGTCTCGCTCTGATTCATTGTGGGGCCACGCTTAAATTTACCGCTTTAACTCATTTTTCCAAAAAGGAAATATTTCCCCATTTCCTCCGGTGGCCCGGACTCCCCTCTGCCCCTACCATGTGTCTCTCTGTGATTCACTTGGTGGACCCATGGCCCTTTTCACAACCTTTGTCCCTTTCGCCAAAAAAGAAAAAAAAATCTAAGTCCTCCGCCAACCTTCCATCCCGCTTTTGATGAAAACATGACACATGTCCACCTCTCGGGGCTTGCGAGCTGTAGGGTAGCTTGCACTTTTCCCAAAAACACAAAACATTAAGTTTTTTTGAGCGAGACCCACCGAATCATGTCCAACCACAAACAACCACATATGAGAAGATGTTTGAGCTAAAATTTGATGGGTAAAGTATGCCCGTATGACCGTCAAACAACGCAAAAATTTCTAGCGATGCCGTAGAATGTTGAAGATGAAATTTGATGGGCAAATGATGCCCGTATGACCATCAAAAACATAGAATTTGCTAGTGATACCCAAAAATTAATTTTTTTACTAAGGATGGAAAAACCTCAAAACAAAGCCAGATGAATCATGATTCCAAGAATTTTTTGATCATGGGGATATATTTTCAAAGGCAAACAAGCATAAATCGATCATTTTCAAGCATCCACGATTGGAAAAAATGGAAAATAGTAGAGCCCACGGATTTGGAAAACATTAGGGCATGACCATGGAAAACTTGGAGATTTCTTTCAAATGGGGCATGAATGGAGAAAAAATGAACAACTCAAAGCATTTAAACATAGGTACGAGTTGTTTTTCATCAAATTTGAAGGATGGGAAGATCGAAGGCCATTTTTCTCAGAAACAGGGCAAAAACACACTTCTCCTTAGCAAATTAGGGCAAGGTAATGAGTTTGCAAACAATCCAATGCACAAGAATGGAGCTACAACTTCACATCATCGATTTCATGAGGAAAAAATGTTTCAGAGCACAAAGAGAAAAGGGGAAACATGGAAAACGACAGAGGATCAAAATGGGCACCAACATCAGCTCCTGCTCGGGGATGGGCACTCCTAGTGAGTGCCACAAGAATAATAAGTAGACCAAGTGCCAAAATAATCCATTGGGCAAATAGAGTCATGAGCCAAAGCCACAAAAACTAGCTGAGAAACTGACAAAAATGGCTGTCACACACCAAGGCAAACCACGAACCAACAAAACACCAAAAATAGAGCAAAATCCAAACACTATACATTGTACAAGTTAGTAAGAAAACCTTGATTCAAAGAAAACAAATCAAGGAGAAACCTAAAATGTCCTCCATGATGGATATGACCATGCCAAGAGGTTCTGATATGTTTTTAGCAACTGGAAATATACCTCTTTTTCTTCTTTTTTAATTTGTAAACCATCCAATTTCTTTGAAGCTCCTCCATTGTGTTCAGGACAAACCTTTTGACATTTTTCAAGGCTGAATCAAGGACGAAAAAACAACATACTTAGGAGATATGTTTTCAACAACTTCATACTCCCTAAAATCCACAAAACTCACAAAGTGATCAGTAATAGCATTTTCCTGTAAAACTTCATAAGATGCATTGTTTGGGTTTTCAATAAGGTACAACATCTTTTTCTCTCCATATAACTTCACTAAATTACCTTCAATGGGGATAGTGGCATAAGACATGTCCATTTGGAGACTCCCACAAACACTTGCAGCCCATTTCCTTGATATTAACATACCCCATTTGGTAGGGAAATCAACAATCACAACATCTATTTTTAATTCCTCCCAGGATAATATGCAAGTTACACCACTAGATATTTGACACACCCAACAACTAGAACTTCCCTAGAATCCATGGCAATACACTTTCCATATGTTGTTGACGCTTTGACTCCCAATTCATTCATGACCTCCAAATGCATGATATTACATGATGCCCCTGAGTCAAACATACGGTTATGTAACAAATTATCTTAGATAACTAAGGTAGTGAAAAACGGATCCACATTCAAAGATTTAACCAAAGAAGTTCCTAAGTAAACCTCAGGTGGTTCCCCCGACTCTTCCAACACTTGTTTTTGTTCCAATTCTGCAATGGCACTAGGAATCTCAACCTTTCTTCCAACTCTTCCTTGGGTACTCTCTTCCTCTCTAAATCCTAAATATTCAAAATCCCTCTTCTTGTGCTGAGGAATCCTAAGCAACTCAACAATTGGAATATAAATCTTGA
This sequence comes from Taxus wallichiana var. yunnanensis, assembly GCA_018340775.1. Classification (NCBI taxonomy): domain Eukaryota; kingdom Viridiplantae; phylum Streptophyta; class Pinopsida; order Cupressales; family Taxaceae; genus Taxus; species Taxus wallichiana. The sequence goes on from CM031234.1 coordinate 10,320,014, forward strand.
TCTGACTCAAGACTTGGGCAATATCATATGGAGCATGCTTGGGTAAAGCAACACCGGAATGTAGACAAGCGATTCATTAGATGGTATTTGGGCATGGGGAGGATCACAAGTTTTGATTGGGGGAATAGGGCCTTTACTAGATGTATTTTCTTTGGAGTTTCTTTAGCAAGCAATGGAAATTTTGACTTGGCTTTTTGCTCCTTGGAAAGCTTACTTCTGGTATTGTGCTCCTTCTCTTGGGCAACTACAACATTCATTAGTAACTACCTATCCTCTTCTCGAGGGTATACCTCCATCATACTTTTTGATCATCAATTCCCTCAAGTATTCAAAATCATTATTGGGCAGCTCAAATGCTTGTACATTATCAATTTCTAAAACATGAGAAGGAGGAAGAAGATGTACCCATTGGATACAATCCCAAAAAATAGTAGTAGTCCTAGCACTTATGACATCCATTGAAGTTGCTCCCCTTGGTGAACTTACAAGGATCTCCATCATGCAGGCATCATCATCAATTTCATCATCAAATTCCTCTTTAATTTTCTGATCATTCAACATGGAGGATGGGGTATAAATCACTAAGCACACCAATCAATATCAGCAACTTCCTCAATAGCAACAACCTTAGCGGTTAGGGGATCGGTGAAACTCTTCCTTCACATGCTTGAGGATGTATATTTATAGACCCCATGGGTGATTTCCCTCTATCATCGATCTCCGATCACCCCTAGGATGATTGGAAAATCTGTCATGGTTTTGTGCTTTTGCTAACCTTGTGAATTCTACCCAATTCCCTTCTCTGCTGGGCTAAGTTGTATGAGATTTCTTTGATAGCCCCTACCAATTTTTTCACAATCTCCTCCAAATCAGCACCCTTGCTAGCTTGAGATTTTTCAGGGTTTATCAACTTTACACCATCTCTCTTGAGAGGTTTCCCAATGGCATTAATGCTATTTTCAATTTGCAGTGCCATGGTAAAGTCCTGCCTTAAATTGGTAGGGTTCTTGTGTCTTAGGTAATAGGTTACCTTCTTATAAATGCATCTACATATTTGATCAAGCATGATTGATCACATGGCCTCAAATTAATTGGCAGCCTTCTCAATGTCTTGTTAAATCTTATATTAAAGTCATGAATTGATTCATTGGGATTCTTCTCGATGTTTTCAAATTCGAGACAAGAGAAATCTAGGATCAGTCCTATCACCATATTGCAACCTATATGCATTCTTCATCTCAGTCCAAGAATCAATAGAATTATTAGGAAGAGCCTTGTACCAATCCCTTGCATCCTCCTCTAGTGTATGAATGAAAAATTTAATATATACATCTTCATGCTCAGTCTCAAATTCCTCCATCATGTTAACAAAACATTTTAGGTGTTGATCACCAGTTATTGCATTATTACCTTGGAACTTTGGCAATCTATTTCTAACATCTTGAAGGACAACATTAGGATAACTAGCCATTCCTCTAAATTCTATAGGACCAAAGGTGTTAACAAAAATGGAGGTCTAGGCTGAGCCATATTGTTTTGAGGTGGTGATCTTGGATGAGAAACAGAATGGTGAGGAGTGAGAGAGTCTTTGGGGAAAAGAATGTGATCACAAAGCTGGTGCTCTCTAGGTGCTAATTTTCTTGGAAAGCTTTATTTGAATTAAAGCACATAGGTGAATATTTAGAGGAGAACTTACCAGGTACATAAGAAGGACCTTCATTAGTTGAAGTAAACAAATTTGTGAAAATATGTCTTGAATCAGAATCACTAGAAGAAGAGTGATAATCCTCTACTAAAGGCTGATCTCTCTCACCAATGGATATACCTTTCCTTGATGTCTGACATTCAAAAACCTTCCAAACTTTTCTTTCCTCTAAAAGTGTCTTTCCCAATTCTTGAAATAAATATCTACTTGGGTCCCTCCTGAAGAGAGTTCTTCTTCCTTCCAATTTTGTAGAGATTAACAACACAAAAATAAATGACAAAAATTTAAGACACTGGTATTTATCAAGATCAAATCAGCATGGAGTTGCCACTAAGGAATTTCACCCTAGTTGTGAAAATGCACTAAAATACTCTATCAAATACCTAAAAACATTGAAAATCTTGCCAAACTTTATAGATCAGACCTTCCTTCTTCTTGAATTTATCAATCACAAATGCAAATGAAGTGCAACTACTACTGGAAACTAATAAAATTACAGACAAAACTTGAAACCTTTGCATACACCTTGCAAATCTGAGTATAGAATGATGCTTTAACAATATATTTGTAGAAAAAACTTGCAAGATACATTACTAGGGTTTGACATGTATCCAAATATCTCAAATATTTTCAAAAAGTCCCTGGAAATGGCGCCACTAGTGTTGTTGACGGCCAAACAGGACATGAACCGAGCAGTTAACAATTTAGTATGGATATTACATTCTTCATCCTCGAAAATGGCGCCACTCATATTGGTACCCAAATATATTCTCCTTTTTAGTTTGAGCAACATCAAATATATGGCATGAATCTTGAAGGTAGATATATCATGATGCATGTCATTTTGTAGCTGGGAATATGATCTAACTGGCACTCAGATTTGGGGAGAGATGGATAAAACTCAAATAGGACTTGATCTTGTCCTAACTATTTTAGGTTGTGCCTTTCGAAAAGGTAAGAGAACCTATTTTGTAACCCTCAAATGGTGAAGGAGATGAAGATATCCCTCAATTCACATAAATAATATGGAAAGGGAATTGGGAAAATATGATCAAAACTCCAAATATGACTTTCACAAGTTGTCACTTCCAGATTATGGAGTTATTTTCAATGCAAGGCAAGGGTTCTCAAGATATTTTGAAATCCTTATCTATTCTCGCATACTTTAGCAAATGGATTTTGATCTTCTATGGGCATACAGTCAAAAAAGGGGTGGTATGGGGTAGGATAAGTTGTTTAGAATGACTTTTGGTGGGATATTGACAAGACAAACTTGAATATGCCGATCTTTGACAACCTCTATAATATTTGAACAACTATCGATAAAATGCTTCAAAACAGTCAGGTTGTTCTTTCAACTAGAAGAGATACACAAATGGAGGCCTAGGTTTGCACTCTTCACACAATCTTTAAGACCTCAACACAAAAGCTTGAGTTAAAGTACTCAATTAAACATCAAAATCTCTGATCAAATCACGCCTAAGGCACCCCCAAATTCTTACAAGCAATCTATATCAACAAATGAAGGTGAAGTGATTTTAAACTACTTATTTTCAATGCCAGATGAAAGATCTTCTGACAAATAAAATTGCAAATGCCACTAAACTATCAATAAGGATGAGATTTGTGTGATTCCTAAAGATTTCAATGCAATATTGCAACAAGGACAAGGAAAATTGTTTACAGAAATTTAAAAAATGATAAAAGACATCATATTGCCCAAAATAACATAGATTAATTAAAAATCTTGTTAGATTCATCAACAGGGGAGAGTTTTAGGAACAATCTTAGAGTTGTGTGATGGCTATACACTTGTAACCAACTCAACATGAATGAAGATCTAACACAGAAGACATTAACCAGGTTTTTTGGAGGGTTTCTCAGAAGATGAGATTCTCTCAAAATTTTCTCGTGATTTTCAATTTCCCGACCTTTTGCATGTCTCAAAACATGCATTATATATCTCTCTATTACATTTGATCCTTCTTTCCCAAGAAAATAATATCCTATGGCATCTTAGTTTGTTACAAATTCACTCATGACTTTTTGAAAGTGACACTTAACCAATTTTGCGAGGAGGAGATGCCAGGCATGCAAAAAAAAAATTATTACAAATCTTCATCATTCCTTGTCATGGGAGCATGTATTCTTCCTTTGGCACCCACAACATCTTCCTCTTCCATCATTTCACCTTTACACTTTCCAAATTTGCCTCTGCAACTTTTGGATCTGGTATTTTATGCTTTGCACAAACCCAAACAAAATTTCATTTTGAAATGTGCCTTGGATCTATAAATTTACCCTCCAAGATGATCAATTTGAAACATGCAGGCCAAAACGACATGAATCCATAAAAATTAGATAAAAATGATGCAAAAACGCATTTCCACACTTCCTGGAGCCAAAATGGCGGTAAAAATGAAAAAATGTATAGTTACCATCGATTTTCCTTTATCCTTTAAATATGAGCCCTCCACGTGTCATAATGTGATTGGAAATGGGCTTGGGATTACTTTTTGACATTTTAACACTTTTGGAAAAAGTAAAAATTTGAAAATTTTCTCCGCCCCTCTCGCCCTTGAGATTTGGCACTGACACGTGGCACAATGTGGGTCCCATTGGAATCGCGGCTCGATTCTACACATTTCCACCTTTTTTGGAAAAAAGGAAAATTTTCACAATTTTCCCCATGGACCCGCACCTCCACTTTTTCCTTGACACATTTCGATCATTGATTCACCAGGGAATTATGTTCCTCCTTTTGATTTCTTACCTAACTCCTCAAAAATTTCAAAAGTTTCAACACTCACCGGTGGCCCACACTCCGCTCTTACATTTTCTTTTGACACATGTCTCCCTCTAATTCATTGTGGAGCCATGCTTCAATTATTGCTTTAACTCATTTTTCCAAAAAGGTAATATTTCCCCTTTTCCTCTAGCAGCCCGCTCTCCCCTCTACCCCTACCATATGTCTCTCTGTGATTCACTTAGTAGACCCGTGGCCCTTTTCACAACCTTTTTCCCTTTCATAAAAAAAAAGAAATTTTTTTCTAAGTCCTCCGCCTTTCCATCCCACCTTTGATGCAAACATGACACGTGCCCACCTCTGGGGCCTCAGAGCTGCGGGGGTAACCTACACTTTTTCAAAAACACCAAACATTAAGGTCTTTCGAGCAGACTACTTGGACCTTTTCAATTACAAACAACCACGTAGGAGACAACCATTGAGATATAATTTGATGGGAAAAGTACGCCCGTATGACTGTCAAACAATACATAAATTACCAAAGTGATGCCCTAAAATGTTGAAGATGAAATTTGATGGGAAAATGATGCCCATATGACCGTAAAAAACACATAAATTTCTAATGCGATACCCATAAATCAATTTTTTCACTAAGGATGGAAAAACCTCAAAACAAAGCTAGATGAATCATGATTCCAAGAATTTTTCGACCATGGGGATAGATTTTCAAAGGAAAAAAGCATAAATCGATCATTTTCAAGCATCCACGATAAAAAAAAATGGAAAACAACAGAACCCTCAGATTTGGAAAAAATTTAGGGCATGACCATGGAAAACTTGGAGATTTCTTTCTAATGGGGCATGAATGGAGAAAAAATGAACAACTCAAAGCATTTAAACACAGGTACGAGATGTTTTTCATCAAATTTAAAGGATGGGAAGATCTAAGGCCATTTTTTCTCAGAAACAAGGAAAAAAAACACTTCTCCTTAGTAAATTAGGGCAAGGAAATGAGTTTGCAAACAACCCAATGCACAAGAATGGAGCTACAACTTCACATCATTGATTTCATGAGGAAAAAACATTTTAGAGCACAAAGAAGCAAAGGGGAAACATGGAAAAATGTAGAGGATAAAAATGGAAGATATTGACAAGACAAACTTGACTATGCCGAGATATTTGACAACCTCTACAATATTTGAACTATCGAGATAAAATTCTTCAAAATAGTCAAGATGTTCTTTCAACCAAGAGATACATAAATGGAGGCCTAGGTTTGCACTCTTCACACAATATTTGAGACCTCAACACATAATATTTCGTTAAAGGACTCAATTAAACATCAAAATCTCTAATCAAATCATGCCTAAGGTACCCCCAAAGGCTTACAAGCAATCTCTGTCAACAAATGAAGGTGAAGTGATTTTAAAATACTTATTTTCAATGCCAAATGAAAGCTCTTCTGACAAATAAAATTGTAAATGCAACTAAACTATCAATAAGGATGATATATGTGTGATTCCTCAAGATTTCAATGCAAGATTGCAACAAGAACAAGGAAAAATATTTGCAGACATTTAAAAATGATAATAGACATTATATTGCCCAAAATAACATAGATTAATTCAAAAGCTTATTAGATTCATCAGCAGGGGAGAGTTTCAGGAACAATCTTAGAGTTGTGTGATGGTTATACATTTGTGACCAACTCAACATGAATGAAGATATAACACAAAAGACATTAACCAGGTTTTTTGGAGGGTTTCTTAGAAGATGAGATTCTCTCAAAATTTTCTCATGATTTTCAATTTCCTAACCATTTACAATGTCTCAAAACCTGCATTATATATCTCTCTATTACATTTGATCTTTCTTTCCCAAGAAAAGAATATCCTATGGCATCTTAGTTTGTTACAAATTCACTCATGACTTTCTGAAAGTGACACTTAACCAATTTTGGGAGGAGAGATGTCGAGGCATGCAAAAAAGCAAATTATTACATATCTTCATCATTCCTTATCATGGGAGCATGTATTGCCATGTTTTTCCATGTTTCCCATTTTGATCCTTTGTCATTTTGCCATGTTTTCCCTTTTCTTATTTGTGGTTTGAAACATTTTTTCCTCATGAAATCGATGATGTGAAGTTGTAGCTCCATTCTTGTGCATTGGGTTATTTGTAAACTCATTTCCTTTCCCTAATTAGCTAAGGAAAAGTGTGTTTTTACCCTATTTCGAGAAAAAACAACCTTGGATCTTCCCATCCTTTGAATTTTATGAAAAACAACTTGTACCTATGTTTAAATCCTTTGAGTTGTTCGTTTTTGCTCCATTCATGCCTCATTTATAAGAAATCTCCAAGTTTTCCATGGTCATGCCCTAAATTTTTCCAAATCCACGGGCTCTTCTATTTTCCATTTTTTCCGATTATGGATGCTTGAAAATGATTGAACCCACACCTCCACTTCTATCCTTGACTTGTGTCAATCGCTGATTCACCGTGGGCTTGTGTTCCTCCTTTTGATTTCTTACCTAACTCCTCAAAAATTTCAAAAGTTTCAAAAATAATTGGGGGCTTGCTCTCCCCTCTTGCATTTGCTTTTGACACATGTCTCCCTCTAATTCATTGCAGGGCCACACTTCAATTTACCACTTTAACTCATTTTTCCAAAAAGGCAATATTTCCCCTTTTCCTCTGGTGGCCCGCACTCCCCTCTACCACTGCCACATGTTTCTCTGTGATTCACTTGGCGCACCCATGGCCCTTTTCAAAACCTTTGTCCCTTTTGCCAAAAAAGTAAAAAATTTCTAAGTCCCCCGCCAGCCTTCCATCCTACTTTTGATGAAAACATGACACATGTCCACCTCTAGGGCTACAAAGCTACGGGGGTAACTTGCACTTTTTCCAAAAACACAAAACATTAAGTTTTTTCGAAATGGACACTGCCGAATCATGTCCAACCACATATGAGAAGATGTTTGAGCTAGAATTTGATAGGAAAAGTATGCCCGTATGACCATCAAACAATGCAAAAATTGCCAACGATGTTTGTAGAATGTCAAGATGAAATTTGATAGGAAAATGACACCCATATGACTATCAAAACATAGAATTTTCCGAGTGATAGCTAGAAATTGATTTTTTTACTAAGGATGGAAAAACCTTGAAACAAATCCAAATGAATCATGATTCCAAGAATTTTTTGACTATGGGGATAGATTTTCAAAGGAAAAAAAGCATAAATCGATCATTTTCAAGCATCCACGATCGGAAAAAATGGAAAACAACAGAGCCCACAGATTTGAAAAAAATTAAGGCATGACCATGGCAAACTTGGAGATTTCTTTCAAATGGGGCATGAATGGAGAAAAAACAAACAACTCAAAGCATTTAAACACATGTATGAGTTGTTTTTCATCAAATTTGAAGGATGGGAAGATCTAAGGCCGTTTTTTCTCGAAACAGGGTAAAAAGAAACTTCTCCTAAGCAAATTAGGGCAAGGTAATGAGTTTGCAAACAATTCAATGGACAAGAATGGAGCTACAACTTCACACCATAAATTTCATGAGGAAAAAAATGTTTCAGAGCACAAAGAGCAAAGGGAAAACATGGCAAAATGACAGAGGATCAAAATGGGCACCAACATTAGCTCCTGCTCGGGGATGGGCACTCCTAGTGAGTGCCACAAGAACAAAAGTAGACCAAGTGCCAAAATAATCCATTGGGAAAATGGAGTCATGAGATAAAGCCACCAAAAACCAGCTAAGAAATTGACAAAAATGGCTGCCACACACCAAGGCAAACCACAAACCGAAAAAACACCAAAAACAGAGAAAAAGCCAAACACTATACACTGTACAAGTTGGTAAGCAAACCTTGATTCAAAGAAAACAAATCAAGGGGGAATCTCTAATTGTCCTCCATGCTAGATATGACCATGCAAGAGGTTCTGATATGTTTTAGCAACTGGAAATATACCTCTTTTCCTTCTTTGTTTAATTTGTAAACCATTCGGTTTCTTTGGAGCTCCTTCATTTTGTTCGAGTCAAACCTTTTAATATTTTTCAAGGATAAATCAAGGAACAAATCTCTAGAAAAAGTAACATACTTAGGAGATATGTTTTCAATAACTTCATACTCCCTGAAATCCACAAAACTCACAAAGTGATCAGTAATAGCATCTTCCTGCAAAACTTCATAAGATGCATTATTTGGGTCTTCAATAAGGTACAACATATTTTTATCTCCATATAACTTCACTAAGTTTCCTTTAATGGGGATATTGGCATAAGACATGTCCATTTGGACACTCCCACCAACATTTGCAGCCCATTTCCTTGATAATAACATACCCCGATCCCGAGGTGGCTTTCTATTGGGTGATCAAACCCCAATCGAGTCTATTGCGAAAAAGATGTGTTTTGATGTGTTAATTGATTTGTGCGTTTTGGTTTTGTGTGAAAAATGTGATATGCATAATATTGAACCCCTAGTTAAGCTATATGAACAAACACGATGAAAAAAATAAGGGTTATTTTAAAGCCAAAACAAAGTGTTATTTTGGATGAGAACACAGACAAGGAAGGAAATTACAATGAAAAAGGATAAAATAGGGAAAATAGGAATACATGGATAGCACTTTTCCTATTTATCTACACTTTTGAGTGATGAGTGATCCAAGCCATGAACCCAACATGAACAAGCAATAAAGCAAAGCCTCATGTTGGCATGTTAGTAGGAAAAAGTAGAATATAGAAAAGAAAATATACCACCTAAACGGTGTCCCACTTTGGCGTCTAGGAATGTTGTCCAAATTTCTTGTTCATAATGAAGTTAATGCACTAGCTACTAAATAAATTAGCAACTCAAAAATGATGGAGGATTTATGTTACCTCGGATGTGATACAAGTGCTAGATGGCTAATTCTTGTTGTTGTAACTTGATATACTTGTAAATAAGACTGATAATGATTTTGATTAGATGGATAGATGTGAGGTTTTCTGACTAAGCATACCCAAGAAGCTTTTGAATTCCTTGGTGGATGTCAACCCACATTTTTTTAGATAAAGTGAAATAAAACAACAAGAGTATGTAGAAATAAAAATAGTACTGAATCTAAAAATGACAAAAATTGATCTAAAGTAGATTAGATGGAAATAAATGTGAATTGATCATATCTATGTGCAGGTCGACGATGACCCAAACCGCAAGGCAGGTAGGTCGATGATGACTTTGGAGGGAAGATTTGGACTGTAAGATGAATATGTAGACCTAAAGGGTTTGAATTCCAACTAGAGGATGACATGAGCTTACGTATGCTTTGGGTAATTTGTAGGAAAGGACCATAGATAGGAAACCCCAAAAATAGCTGAAAACAACAACATAAGAGATCTGTTTGATAAACTAGGCACAGGTTGATGACGATCTGATTAGGTCAGCGGTGACTCTGTAGAATTAGATAAAGTTGAGGATGAAAAGATAAAAAAGGAAAATTGTAAGAAAAATGAGATGTAGGAGAAGGATAATAAGTGTTTCCAAAGATACTCACACTAGAAGATGTTATAAACAAAGCATATACAATAATATGATAAAGATATGGAAAGGGATATGATAATGATAAGATCTCATGAACTATGATCATGGGTGATGTAAACATGCTTTGGAAAGATGTCCAAGAGGTTTGTGGATGTCTTGGAACTACTCAAACACAAAGAAGGGTGCTCAAGTGAGATCCACTTTGAGAATGGCATGCATCTGATTTTTGACTGCTAAATAGAAGGAAAGAAGATAGTTTTAAAGGGATTGATGATGATTGGGCTAGGTCACCACTAATTACGGGAATGTTTCCCCTTTGAGCTTGATTTTTTTATTTTAAAGGGATTTTGGTGCTTTTAAGGATTGGCCAAATTATTTAATGCATGTAGGCATGATTGGGTTTCTTGGGGACGAATTTAAGTTGGTTAGGGCATAGGAATAGATAGAATAAAAGTTGTAAAAGTAAGGTCATGTGTGTGTATTATAAAAAAATTCTAATTATAAGGTTGGTTAGGGAAATGGAATTTAAATGATTAACTAATTAACATGAATTAATTAATTAATAAGAACAATGATTAATGTGGATGGGATAATTGGGCATGTAAGATATTAAAATGATTAATTAATTAATGTCGCTTAATTAATTAATGAGGATTAGATGGGAATTTAATTAAATAAGGGGGGTGATTGAATAAATATGTGCATGCAGGTGATGATGGTATAGATACCGAATTTAGGTGTCTATAACGTGATATGACAAAGGTAGTGTCAAGTAAACATCATGGAATGATTTCAATGCACATTCAACCGTTGTGTACACAAATGATAGACCAACCAATTTCTAAAGGTTCACATCTAAAATAAATTACGCACTTTTAGGATATGTGCAACCCTCAATGAAAAAAGTAACACAATTAAGCATAAAGGAAAAAGGAAAGTAACCTACCACTGCACAATCACAAACATCCTCACTAAGGGTTGAGAAAAATCCTATATTTCTGAGATGGTTTTCCAATATGGATTTAAAGAGACAAAGGTTGATAGAGAAAAAAATTATGTAATGACAATAAAAAAAATATGGATGCCAAGATATATCTCCAAGATGAATAATAATGGTACATTTGGAAGGAAATATTGATGGAACAAGTCAGTAAATTGAAATATTAAATTAGAATATATAGTTTCATCTCCCACCCATACATGAATATCTCACGGCCGAGTTCAAGGCATGACAATGTTACACATGTAGAACATAAATCGAAGGCTTTATGAACAAGGACTAGATGTGTCAACATTACAGAAGAAATTCCAGTCTTCTTGCATAAGAAAAGGACTAAGGTAAGTCTATTCAAAGTAGTGAAAATACTAGTATTAGAAGTGTTGGGTTTTGATTTAGCACTTCTAGTGATTAATAGTTAGGGGACAACAAGTCCCTCCTCTTTATGGGAGAGGTTCCCTTATTGAAAGTGAGCAGAAAATCTTATATACAAATGTACAAATTTCATATTAATGAGGACCTCTAATACTTTGAAATGTTTCAACACAAAACTAGATTATCAATTCAAAAGAACGGAAGAACTGAGAAATAGGAAGGGTAGAACATAACAACACTTTCAAGAAATATAGATAGCATAATATAACCTTATACGTACTGAAAAGAGTGATACATAAAAGAATCATTCACATAACATAAGATATCATTCCTTAGACACAAAGCTCTAGAAATCATATCAATAAGAACAAAAGTTTCTTATTATAAAAGATCAATGATCCACATATTTTCAAAGAAGAAAGAAAGGATAATAGATGAAGATAGAAACAAGAGGAAAATTCTTTTGTATTGATTTCTTTCAATTCTATTCACACTTTAAAAGTATCGGGGTACCCCCAAAAATGGAATAGAGATCCCATTATATAGCTTACAAAATAGTTACATTCGATTATAATTTATTTTAATCAAAAGATTAAAGACTAATTAAGAAATATATTAATATAAGGTATTTAATAAAATATTACATCATGGGTGCCACAACCTCAAAATAAAAGAAGTGCCTCAAGACCTTGAAGTAGAAACCTCATACCGAGGCTTAAAGGGGCCAACTAACATCGAATCTGATGCCTAAATTTCTTCAATGCCTCAGCTATCTCAATGATTTTGGAATGGTAGTGTTGGAAGTGGCATGAATCCATGTGCCAAGACACTTCTCCATATACTTATAAAATTTTATATTCTCCGAAATTATTTGTTGGCTTCGGTGACAACTGATTGGAGAGATTAGACATCCTTCATCTTTTCCTTGGTCATTGACTCTTCTTTGAACAAATCTTCTTTGACAAAGGTATTAAATTGAGCTTTGATATCTTGAATGGAAAAAGGAATACCTTTAGCTTCATTCTAAACTTGACAGGTGAACATCTTTGAAAGCAAACAAAACAAAAGCTTTGAAAGCTTCTCCTTTTGCCACATATTGTTTATTTCTCCCAATGCTTCTTCCAAAACCTTGATTTTCCAATCAATACTGAAAACTCAATATTTTGAGAGATTGTCATTGGCTTCATCAAAATATTTGTTCGCTAATAAAATCTTCTCATTTGTTTGGCTCATTGAGCGAAGATCTTGGATACATTCACACCAGAGTTTTAGTTCTTTTTCCAAGCCATTGATTGTTGAGTTGAACCTCAGGTGTAACTTGGACACCTTCTCATATGATTTGAAGGCCTCCCCAATGAATTTTAGTCCAGCTACTATCATATCATCCATCAATTCTTTAATGGATTTCCCATAGGTGGTATATTTGTGAATGTCCTTGATAGTCTGAACTTCATCTTTGTTGAGAACTATGGGAGGTGGAAGAGTGGCCAATGGAGTTGGATCCAAGACTTCATCTTTTTCCAATAATGATTTTATGAAGTTGGAAAGAACTTGGTTATGTTCTTCTAATTGCTCCATAGTTTTCTTTCCCTTCTCCACTCGTTCAATGACTCTAGTTACAGTCTCTCTGAGGTTATGAACCTCACTTTCAGGTGTAGACTCCCCAAGTGGAATTCTCGTAAGCTCCAAGTCAGAAACCAAAATATCTTTCTCCTCCTTATCCACCTTAGGCTTAGCTATCTCCATGAACTGCTGACCCTGTGAATTTGTTACTAGCCTTGAGGTGGTCTTTTCTTTCTTTGTTGGAGGAGGAGAGTAGTGCTAAGTAGAGCTGCAACAACATCAAAATTGGGAACTATCACCTAAGAATAAGATTTCCTTATCTTACTATCGATTAAAGGTTGAACCCAAGCAAAGGAAGAAGAAGAAGAAGAAGAAGAAGGGGGCAATAGGCCCGAGTGCAAGTGAACTCATTGCACTCAATGTCTATACCATTGATGTCTCTAGAGGGGAAGTTGGCACAACTTCAGAAATATATTTGGAAGAAGAATCCATCAAACTCAAGACTCAGTCATTTTCTCTTCATTTTCAACCCCAGCAGTGACCATGAGTTTCTTCCTTCTTCTTTCATCTCTTCACTATCATCTTCACTTAGAACAATAATATTTTCTGGCCCAATAGGGGCTTTTGGCTGCTCCAAGAGAAACTCTTCTTCGATTGGTTCTTGCTTGATGGCCTTACCTTTCTTTAGATATACCTTCATTGAAGAAGATGGAGTAGACTATTTAGGTACCTTTACCGAGAGAGGAAGGAGCAGAATGCTTAGGTACCTCGATATCAAGCATGGGTTCTTCCTTCCTAGGAGAAGGGGCTTCCTGTGAAGAAGATTTGGCTCTGTTCATCTTGAAGATTTTCATCTTCTATCAAACTAAAGTTTGGTTTTTATAATGACATGGTTAATTACCTCCTTCAAATCATCTTTCTCTTTCAAAAACCAATCAATGGTTTCTAGAGGGGTGTGTTTAATAGATCTTTCATATTCAATAGACCGCCACTCTTCATCATCATCTTCAAGCCCTTCAAGCCCTTCGGAACTTTATAGAGTTTGAAGTCTCTAACTTGTTGAAGAGAGAATCTGCCAAACTATCTTCTTCTTGCCTCAAAATCATCCGCATAGTCAGCCCAGTAATCTTCAGTGTTGGGACGATGATAGTAAACTATTATGAGGTTCTCGACAATATAACCCTTGATGTCAAAACAAGTTTTGGATTGGAAGAAATGAACGGTGAGAGGAGCAATGGTCCTATCAATATTTTGTGCATCCAAGGCTATTTTTACATGTATAATTTCCTAGGGAGATAAGGAAATGAATGCTATAAATATTCTTATCTCTATAGGTTTGGTGAAGTTTATCTAGCTTCCTACAAAGCTCAACCAGAGCCATTTTATCATTGCAGAACATGGGTAGCTTTAGGGGTGCTCCCTCAAAACAAGCCACCTGATATATGAGAACTTTCTGAATTAGGTGAAGAAGCTTCCATATTTAGATATCAAAGTCTTGGCTTCTTTGGAAAATCTCCTAGTAGTGTCACCCTCCAGAAGTCTCACAATGTACATGGTGAATGCATCATTAACCCTCCTAAAATTATGGTTACTAACTTTGAGGGTGAACTAGGGGCGTATTCATATATGGGGCATCTTTCTTATCAGCAACAAAAGTGAAGCCAAGCCATTCCCTGGAGGCTGCCAGGGTGTACATGAGATAGGAGGTCATATAGAATGTTCGAGTTTTATGAACATTCACCAGCTATTTTGTCAAATTTTCTCAGATGATCTCGCTCCAATTCAAGAATTGTTTACCTTCACAAATGATGTTGATGAAAGGACACATCCAAAAGTGAAATTCATTTGTAGAAGGCATCCCCATGACTCTAGCAAGGAGGGTGATGATGTCTGAAAGCTCCTCTTTGAAATCAACCATGAATAAGGTTTTTAAAGTTGAGATGCCCCTTTTTAGGTTTTTTAACCAAGACTTGGCTACCCTAGCTTTATATTTCTCACTGTCATGATCAAACAGTGCATGTGCTTGAGTAAGGGTGAGAACATTAGCTCCCTCTACCACTAGGATGCGTAGGGTAGTACTGATGGCTTCAGAATCTAGTCGTTCCACTACCTCACCATGCACATTGATAATTTCTTTGGATTCTGGGTTAAAACAAGCTCTGCGTATGCAATCACAGTATCAACACATTACATAAAATAGGAAACCTCATGGAAAATGCAATCCCATTATATTTGACCAACTGAGCAATGGGGGTAGGGTTGTCACATCCTAATATGTTCCAGAAGTCATCAAGATCCATATGTCGAGCTTCATTGTCACCAATTTCAGGTACAAAGGTCTCCAAGGAAGAGAGGTGCTCGTGCCCTTGATATTGTATTTTCATCGTGATAGAGGTAGGAGGGAAAAAATTTCAATGGAGTGAAAACACAGTCTTGAAATAATCCCTACAAGAGGAAATATGGAAGTATATACATGAGTGGGAAATGGCTTAATTTTGCATAAACACAAGCAAAGAAAATAAGCAAGCAAGGTGAAAAATGAATGAATGGTCATCCCCTTTAAATAACCAAGAGGAGAGAGAAAATCATAAATGCACAATTAATAGCCCTAGCACCGACTCAAAAAGGAAAAGAGTGGAAAAAGGAAAAACTTGGCCCAGAGGCGGTCCAAGGGATGTGGGGATGCGAGGACGTAAAGCTGAAATACCCGATCCAAGATAGGTGTGGAGAATGTGGGTCCAAAGAGTATAGGTGATCCATGGGACATTAGGACATGAAGGACGCATGGAGCTGATTCAAACGATGCAGAAAAGTGGGTCCAGAGAGCATAGGCGGTCCATGGGACATTGGGACATGAAAGACATGCGCGCAAACATGAAAAGTAAATCGGGGATTTGGGGGAGCAGTATTACTACTGACAAGTAGTGTGGAGTGGAAAAACGAAAAAATCGGGGAATTGGGGGTCCGTAAAGTACTTGGGACATGAGGGACAAAAATATCTGATAAAGCCGCACAACACTAGAAATGACTTCAAAGAGTGAATTTTTCTATCTTTCCAAACTTATTACTTTACTTAAACACTTCTAAAGGGCACCAACTCAAAATTTTCAAATTTTTGTCTTTTACAAAGAAATTTTTGAGGGTGACAACAACTGGCTCTTTCTGGGGATGACTTGACTTGAACAAAGGAACAAGGAAAGATCAAGAACTAAAGAAAATTCTAGGAAAGAAAACCAGTGCCTTACCCATTGGTGAAAATAGAGTCAAAGGAAAAGCATTACAGAAGACAACACACAAAAGGGAAAAGAAACAAAACACAAAAGAAAAGCCAAAAGCAAGACATTATACACAATATACAAAAGGATTACCTAGTCACCTAAGACTTGAACAACTTCAAATATTTCCCACTATAAGGAAGTGGGAGAGAAGATCCATCCATATAATCCAAGTAGAAAGAATTTTCTCCAGAAAAGTGTCTGATTTTGAAAGGACCAAGCCAAAGAGAATCAAACTTACCATGGCTCCCACGGGGTTCATGTCTTTTGTCCCATAGCAGAACAATGTCTCCTACTTGAAAATCTCTGGGTCTAGCCTTCTTATCAAACAAATATTTCACCTTCAGTTGATGAGCTAAGATTCTATCAAAGACCTACATCCTATCTTCATCCAACTTCTGAGATACATGATCCTCTTGTCCAAGGAATTGATGAAACTTGAATCTTCAATAGCCTTCATTAAGTGCAAGGCTGGTAATTCTCTTTATTACTAGAAGCTGAGCCTCAACACCATACACCACTTGAAATGGAGACATTCCAATTGCTCTTTTGGGTGTAATTATATCTACCCAGAGAGCATCATAGAGCTTCTTGTGCCAATTCCTTTGAGAGTCATTGACAAGCTTCCGAACGATGGCTACCAAATTCTTATTTGTGGATTCTCTTGTCCATTTCCTTGAGGGTAATAATATAAAGAATGAGCAAGGGAAATTCCATAGCCATAACAAAAATCCATCATCTCGAAAGAAGAAAAATTAGAAGCATTGTTAGTCACAATTTTGTTTGGTATCCCAAACCTTATCAAGATGTTCTCTTTGATGAAGTTACACACCACCTCAGAAGTAGTGCTTTTGACTGGAATAGCCTCCACCCACTTTGTGAAGTAATCTGTAGTAGTTAGCACGTGAGTATGTCCAGCACTAGAATGTGGGTTGAGTGTTCCAATGAAATCCAATCCCCACTGTTGAAAAGGCTCATCAATTATTACTGGTTTGAGTGGTAAAGCAACCAATTTAGGTCTCCCAACAAAATTCTGACAGGCTTCACACTTCCCTACCCATTTTGATGCATCTCAAAACAATGTAGGCCAATAGTACCCTACATGAAGAATTTTGTGGGTAGTGACAACAGAAGAGAAATTCCCCCCACAAGCTTGGTCATGAAAAGATCTAAAACAACTTCTTCTGTTGCTCTTTGTCTACACACTTAAGGAATCTTCCATCAATGCCTCACTTGAATAAAGCGTTTTCCCACAATACATACTATGCAGACCTTAGTTTAATAGCTCTCTTTTCCTTGGCACTCAAGTGAGATGGACATTCTCCATAAGTAAGAAAGTGTGCAATGTCAGCATACCACTCATTTGTTGAACTGAGAAAAAGGACAAGAGGAATCTCAATTGCTTATGTGGACAATTCCTCATCAACTCCTTTTGCAATAAGTTCACATAAGCCTTTACCCTAGACTAGCTTTGTTGGCTTGATATCAAGGTCATATTCTTGAAATTTTTCTACCCAATTACCCCTCTTAGTTCCAAACTCTTTCTATGTAAGAATAGACTTGATAGTTGTATCCGGTATGAGCACAACAGAGTGAGAATTAAGAATATAAAAATGAAACTGCTTGACAACTTTGACTACTGCAAAAGTGTGTTTCTCCATCAAAGTATACTTCAATTCATGGGCTTTCAAAACATAGCTCATGAAGGCAATTGGAAGTTCATGATCCTCATAATTTTTCTGAGTTAATATAGCAGCCAAGGTACTCTCTGTGGCATAGTAATAAATAATGAAATCTTTGTTAAATCAAGACATGCTAAGATGGGAGTTTTAGAAATGGCTTTCTTAATACCTTCAAATGCTTCTTTCCCTTCATAATTCCAACCAAAGGCTTGCTTTCCTTTCATCATGTGAGCAATACTCATATTCAGTTCTATAAAATCTGAATGAATCTCCTCAAGAAATTTATCTTGCCAAAGAAAGAGTGAACACCCTTTTTGCTTGTGGGGAGAGGAATCTGCTAGATTGCTTGAACTCTTTCTAGATCTATCTTGATTCCTTCTTTGGAAACAATATGCCCTAGCAATTTACCTTCAGTAACACAAAATACAAACTTCTTAGGATTAAGAGAAACTCCATGTTCTCTACATTTTTGAAGGACTGTTTCAAGATGTTGAAAGTGATCTGCCCTTGTCTTGGAGAAAATAGTCAAATCATCAAGGTATACAACAATGCACTTTCCCTTGAGACTACCAAAAGCTAAGTCCATTTCCCTCTGAAAAGTGGCACCAACATTGATAAGGCCAAATGGCATTCTCTTGTAGGCAAAGGTGCCCTAAGGAGTAGTGAAAGCAGTCTTGTGCTGATCTAGGGTACTGACTTCCACCTGATTGTAATAGAGAATCCATCCAGCATAGACAACATCTCTGAGCCTATGATAGCCTGTAAAACTTGATCCATCATGGGGAGAGGATAGTTTTCTTTTAAAGAGGCCTGATTTAAATTCCTAAAATCTACACAGATGTGAATCTCACCATTCTTTTTCCTTACTGGTATAATGTTGGCAATCCATGTTGAATGATGTATAGGAAAAATAATCTTTTCTTTCAGTAATTTCTAGATCTCTTGAAAAATGGTATCAACAATCTTGGGATTGTATTTCCTTTGCTTCTTCTTGAAAGGTTTGATCCTAGGTCTCAGAGGAATATAGTGTTGCATTTATTTTGGTTGAAAAGCTTTGAGATCATCATATGAGTAAGAAAGAACATCGGCATATTTTTTTAACAGGTTTGTTTCTTGCTTCCTTCCTTTCCTCTTGGGTGCAACATTTCCCAATATTCACCATCTTGGGTTCATCATGACTTCCAATGTTGACCTTCTCATACTCAATAGATTGACGAGCCCCTTGAGAGATTTGATCTGATATACCTATCATGTTTATCAAATAGATCTTCTAGACTCACTAGCCCTTTAGGTATCTTGTTACCCTTCAACTTAATACAACTATCCTGATCCATTTCTTCCTTAATATCTTCTTCATTAGATGGTATATACTCTCTAGGCCTAGTCTCACTTCCTTCAAAATATAATTGATCGAAGTTATCTTTAAGCTCCAAGAAAGAGAGCAAGTGTTGATCATCATTGAAAACTTTCCAGTTGCATGCATTATCCTGACACACTAGGCCTATGGATCATCTCAATGGAAAATTTCTCTTGAGAGAAATCTAGGTGAGGAATCAACAAAGATCCTGAGACAACTAGAGAATCATCTCTAGTGTTCTTTTCTCTTGGCAAATTCAATGGAGAAAGCATCAAGAAATTCAATGGAATCCCAAACAATATTTCTATAATGTTTCAATCTCTATTCTTGACTTGAAAAATATCCTGACCTATTTCACAATTAACTCTACATCACCACGAGCACAAAGATTCTTCACTCCCATTTCTTTTGCCATGTTCAATCCAAGGATGAGAGCCTCATATTTAGCTGTGTTGTTTGTATTTTCAAAGTAAAGCTTAAATGAAAAAGGATGAATCTTCCCTTCTAGAGAGGTTAACACCATGCCAGCTCCAAAACTAGCTGAAGAACAAATTCCATCAAACTCCAGAGTCCAAATGCCATTGGGATCATGAATCACTCCCTTAGGAATTTTTGCCTCATCTTCTAACATGATCATATAGTTACCATGCCCTATATCTTCATAGAGTATTTGTGCTTTTGGATCATCAATCTTTTGCACTATGTACTCAGTTTGTCTTTCTGGTAACAAATTTTTCATTTTTCCATTGACTAGGATTAAAGCGTGTGACCAATCCATCTAAATTTCACCTCCTACCTCCCTACAGAAATTTCTACTCAACAACATACCATATGAGGGAGGAATATCAACTACTAGAATAGTGGCTTTGACCCTTTTCTCTGGAAAAGCAACGAAGGCTACTTGTGCATCTTTAATCCTTCCAACCAAAGGTACTTCCCTACTCTCCATGGAGTAGCAGGAACCAAAAGTACGTGTTAGAGTCAGGCCCAAAGCATGAGCTACTTTTGTAGGCATTACATTGTCTGATGCTCCTAAGTCAATAACACAATTACTGAGTTTATGGCTAGCTATGAGAAGTGTTACATAGAATGGTTTAATTTTCTCATTAGGTGAAGTGATTATGCCACAAGACTTGTTTGAGGGGAGGAAAAGGAGTGGGAAATAGACCTTTAGAAATATTGGGTGAAGTTTTGGATTTGGAATTGACAAACTTTACTACTTTGGTGAAAGCATTTGGATGAGTATGGTAAAACTCTACCTCTGAAATTTGGATCTTTATCTTCTTAAGGTGATCAATGATATCAACGTATGGTAAAATTCTACCTCTGAAATTTGGATCTTTGTCTTCTTAAGGTGATCAATGATATCAAAAGACCCAGAGGTGGATGGGGCATCATTACTAGGAATAGGAGAAACTTTTGATTTTTCAGGTTTAGAAGTGGAGGTAGAAGGAGAAGAATTATCATTACTTACCTTTTGTGTGGAGGTGGTGGGAATAGGGGCTCCTCTTCTCACAACTATTGGAATAGTTATAAGAAATTCCTTGGATTTTTAATAGCTTACATCACTTTTTCTTTACTATTCATTTGCTCCCTACTCATAACAGCATATGACTCACTATTCATATTTTCTATTACTTCATCATACTCATCTTCATCATCCATACCTTCAGTGGTGAGGAAATGAACTTGAGATTCACTAAGATCCTCCTATTCTTCATCAATATCTTCTTCAAGCTCCTCATATTCCTCATTCTCCTCGCCATCATCAGGTTCTTGAACCTCAAAAGTTACATTGACTGGAACCTTAATGGGAGGGCCTTCAATAGCCAATCTAGTCTGAGAAGAGGGAAAATGGTTCCTAGGCTGAAAATTATTTCTTGGAATATCTTGGTAAGGAGCATATTGAGCCAACTATTTCTTGATAACAATGAGGTCATTTCCAACTTCTGCACTAACTGATCAGAATTGGCTCTAGGAGAAGAAGAGGAAGATGCTTTAGATTTGGAGGGTTCTCTTTTCAATTTACTGACATGATTAGATCATCTTCAACACTGATGGCCAACCATTGATCAGCCTCCAGAGTCACGAGGTTAGCTCTCCTTAATGCATAACTTACTTCGGGTAACTGGCATTAAGGAAGAAGCACTTCTATATTTGATCTACAGGACATGGTATTCTATGGAATTTTATGAATTAGTTTGTTGAATTTGCCATGAAACTCTCTCATAGGCTCATATGGTTCCTTCTTGATGTGAGATATTTGAAGCTAAAAGAGCATGCACATCTTCGAAAAGTTTGAAATGTTGCTCAAATTGAAGTTGTCATGGTGGTCCAATTAGTAATCGACCCAACAGGAAGATGATAAAACCAATCAGCATTGTCTTGTAATGTTTCTATGAAGATCCTGACAGAAACATCTTCATGTTCAACCCCAAGAATCCCACATGCAACAATGAAGGTTGTGATGTGTTCATCTGGGTGCACTTTCCTATCACCTCAGAATTTAGGAAAAAATTTCCTATTACCCCTAGGTAACTCATGCAATGGTTGAGGAAGAGCAAGAGGCCCAACCTGTTTTCCCCAAGGCAAAGGTGTTGCCATTGTTGGGAAGATAAGATGAAGGGGAACTATAACTCTAACAAGTACCAAGCATGGAGATTAGGACTAAGTTGTTCTTGAGGAGTGTTGTTCTTAGAAATCCTATCTTTAGCAGGAGGTGAGCTCACAGAATGAATCCTTATGTTTCTTCTTGTTGGAAGAAGGGGGAAGTTTTGTTGCTCTAGAAGTTGAAAATGGGAATCTTCAACCCCGAGAGATTTCTTCCCACGTGTATAACATAGAGTCAAAAACCATGAAATGATCTTGAAGTTATTTTTTAGAAAGGGATATGTTGAAATGAAATCCCTAGTAGAGTCACCAAAAACTGTTGGGTTTTGATTTAGCACTTCTAGTGATTAATAGTCAAGGGATAACAAGTCCCTCCTCTTTATGGGAGAGGTTCCCTTATTGAAAGCGAAAGCAACAAAGCTTATATACAAATGTACAACTTTCATATTAATGAGGACCTCTAATACTTTGAAATGTTTCAACACAAAACTAGATTATCAATTCAAAAGAATGGAAGAACTAAGAAATAGGAAGGGTAGAACATAACAACACTTTCAGGAAATATAGATAGCAGAATATAACCTTATACGTACTAAACAAGAGTGATACAGAACAGAATCATTCACATAACATAAGATATCATTCCTTAGACACAAAGTTCTAGAAATCATATCAATAAGAACACAAAGTTTCTTATTATAAAAGATCAATGATCCACAGATTTTAGAGAAGCAAGAAAGGATAATAGATGAAGATAGAAACAAGAGGAAAATTCTTCTATATTGATTGCTTTCAATTCTATTTACACTTCAAAAGTATCGCCCCCACACAATGGCATAGTAGAGAGCCCATTATATAGCTTACAAAACAGTTACATTTGGTTACAACTTCTTTTAATCAAAAGATTAAAGACTAATTAAGAAATATATTAATATAAAGTCTTTAATCAAATATTACATCATGGGTGCCACAACCTCAAAATAAAAGAAGTGCCTCAAGACCCAGAAGTAGAAACCTCATCTGAGGCTTAGAGGGGCCAACTGACTTCAGAATCTAATGCCTGAATTTCTTCAACGCCTCAGCTATCTCCATACATTTTGGAATGGTAGTGTTGGAAGTGGCATGAGTCCATGTGCCAAGACACTTCTCCATATCCTTATCAAATTTTGTATTCTCCATAAATTCTTTGTTGGCTTCGGTGATGGCTGACTGGAGAGAGCAGACATCCTTCATCTTTTCCTTGGTCATTGACTCTTCTTTGAACAGATCTTCTTTGACGAAGGTATTAAACTGAGCCTTGATCTCTTGAATGGAAAAAGGAACACCTATAGCTTCATTCTAAACTTGACAGTGAACATATTTGAAAGTAGACAAAACACAAGCTTTGAAAGCTTCTCCTTTTTGCCACATATTGTTCATTTCTCCCAATGCTTCTTCCAAAACCTTGATTTTCCAATCAACACTGAAAACCTAGGATTTTGAGAGATTGTCCTTGGCTTCATCAAACTTTGTTTCTAATAAAATCTTCTCATCTGTTTGGCTCATTGAGCGGAGATCTTGGATACATTCACACCAGAGTTTTAGTTCTTTTTCCAAGCCATTGATTGTTGAGTTGAACCTCATTTGTAACTTGGACACCTTCTCATATGATTTGAAGGCCTCCCCAATGAAATTCGTCTAGCTACTGTCATATCATCCATCAATGCTTTAATGGCTTTCCCATAGGTGGTATATTTGTGAATGTCCTTGATAGTCTAAACTTCATCTTTGTTGATAACTATGGGAGGTGGAAGAGTGGCCAATGGAGTTGGATCCAAGACTTCATCTTTTTCAATAATGATTTTATAAGTTGGAAAGAACTTGGTTATGTTCTTCTAATTGCTCAGTTTGCTCTGCCCTTCTCCACTCTTGTTAATGACTCTCAATTCACTTTTAGTGTAAAATCCCTATGTGGAATTCTCGTAAGACTCCGAAACCAAAAGATATTTCTCCTCCTTATCCACCTTGAGCTTAGCTATCTCCATGAACTGCTAACCCTGTGAATGTGCTACTAGCCTTGAGGTGGTCTTTGCTTTCTTTGCTGGAGGAGGAGAGTAATGCCAAGTAGAGCTACAACAACATCAAAATTGGGAACTATCACCTGAGAAGAAGGTTTCCTTTTCTTCTATCGACAAAATGGTTGAACCCAAGAAAAGGAAGAAGAAGAAGAAGAAGAAGAAGAAGGGGAAATAGGCTCGAGTGCAAGTGAACTCATTACACTCAACATCTGTACCACTAATGTCTCTGAAGGGGAAGTTGACACAACTTCAGAAAGATATTTGGAAGAAGAATCCATCAAACTCAGAGACTCAGTCATTTTCTCTTCATTTTCAACCCCAGCAGTGACCACATGAGTTTCTTCCTCTTCTTTCATCTCTTCACTATCATCTTCACTTAGAACAATAATATTTTCTAGCCCAATAGGGGCTTCTAGGCTACTCCAAGAGAAACTCTTCTTCAACTGGTTCTTGCTTGATGGCCTTACCTTTCTTTAGATATACCTTCGTTGAAGAAGATGGAGTAGACTATTCAAGTACCTTTACCAGAGAGGAAGGAGCAGACTACTCAGGTACCTCAATATCAAGCATGGGTTCTTCCTTCCTAGGAGAAGGGGCTTCCTGTGAAGAATATTTGGCTCTATTCATCCTGAAGATTTGCATCTTCTATCAAACCAGAGTTTGGTTCTTACAATGACAGGGTTAATTACCTCCTTCAAATCATCTTTCTCTTTCACAAACCAATCAATGGTTTCTAGAGGGGTGTGTTTAATAGATATTTCATATTCAATAGATTGCAACTCTTCATCATCATCTTCAAGCCTTTAGGCACTTTATAGAGTTTGAAGTCTATGACTTGTTGAAGAGAGAATCTACCAAAATATCTTCTTCTTGCCTCAAAATCATCCGCATAGTCAGCCCAGTAATCTTTAGTGTTGGGACGATGATAGTAAACTATTCTAAGGTTCTCGGCAATATAACCCTTGATGTAAAAACAAGTTCTGGATTAGAAGAAATGAATAGTGAGAGGAGCAATGGTCCTATCAATATTTTGTGCATCCAAGGTTGTTTTACATGTATAATTTCCCAGGGAGATAGGGAAATGAATGCCAAAAATCTTCTTATCTCTGTAAGTTCGATGAAGTTTATCCAACTTCCTACAAAGCTCAACCTAGAGCCATTTTATCATTGTAGAACATGGGTAGCTTTAGGGTCCTCCTCAAACAAGCCAACCTGATATATGAGAAATTTTTGAATTAGGTGAAGAAGCTTCCATATTTAGATATCAAAGTCTTGGCTTCTTCGAAAAATCTCTTGCAGTGTCACCCTCCAGAAGTCTCATAATGTACATGGTGAATGCATCATTAACCCTCCTAAAATTATGGTTGCTAACTTTGAGGGTGAAATGAGGGCAATATTCATATATGGGGCATCTTTCTTATCGAAAAAAAAGTGAAGCCAAGCCATTCCCTGGAGGCTACCAAGGTGTACATGAGATAGGAGGTCATATAGAATGTTCAAGGATTATGAACATTCACCAACTGTTTTATCAAATTTTCATAGATGATCTCACTCCAATTCAAGAAATGTTTACCTTCACAAATGATGTTGATGAAAGGACACATGCAAAAGTGAAATTAATTTGTAGAAGTCATACCCATGACTCTAGCAAGAAAGGTGATGATGTCTAAAATATCCTCTTTGAAATCAACCACGAATAAGGTTTTTGAAAGTTGGGATGCCCCTTTTTAGGTTTTTAACCAAGAACTTGGCTACCCTAGATTTATATTTCTCACTGTCATGATCAAACAAAGGCTTGTGCTTGAGTAAGGGTGAGAACATTAGCTCCCTCTACAACTGGGATACGTAGGGCAGTACTGATAGATTCATAATCTAGTCATGCCACTACCTCACCATGTGCATTGATAATTTCTTTGGATTCTGGTTAAAACAAGCTCCACATGCAAGCACGGTATCAGCACATTGCATAGAAATAGGAAAACTTGTGGAAAATGCAATCCCGCTATCTTTGACCAACTGAGCAATGGGGGTAGGGTTGTCGCATCCTAATCTATTCCAGAAGTCATCAAGATCCAAATGCCAAGCTTCATTGTTACCAATTTTAGGTACATAGGTCTCCAAGGAAGAGAGGTGCTCGTGCCCTTGATATTGTATTTTCATCGTGATAGAGGCAGGAGGGAAAAAAATTTCAATGGAGTGAAAACATAGTCTTGAAATAATCCTGTAAGAGGAAATATGGAAGCACATACACGAGTGGGAAATGGCTTAATTTTGCATAAACGTGAGCAAAGAAAATAAGTAGGTAAGGTGAAAAATGAATGAATGGTCATCTCCTTTAAATAACCGAGGGGAGAGAGAAAATCATAAATGTGTAATTAATAGCCCTCACACCGACTCAAAAAGGCAAAGAGTGGAAAAAGTGGAAAAACTTGGCCCAGATGGTCCAAGGGACATTGGGACACAAGGGATGTGTAAATCTGAAATACCCATCCAAGATGGGTGTGGAGAATGTGGGTCCATAGATTACAAGTGGTCCATGGGACATTAGGGACATAAAGGACGCATGGAGCCGATTTGGGAAAAGTGGGTCTAGAGAGATATAGGCGGTCCACGGGACATTGGGACATGAAAGACGAGTATTGCAAAACTTAGAATAAGCCGATGAGCGGAGTATTACCTACCCGAAAGAAAAAATCATAAATCGGGGAATTGGGGGTCCGAAATTACTTGGGACATGAGGGACAAAAATATCCGATAAAGCCACACAACATTGGAAATGACTTCAAAGAGTGAATTTTCTATCTTTCCAAACTAATTACTTTACTTAAACCCTTCTAAAGGGCACCAACTCAAAATTTTAGAATTTTTTTCTTTTACAAAGAGGGGAATTTTTAGGGTGACAAACTCACACTTCGAGTACACCTTCCCCTCCATCCTCGTAAGACCTACATACTATGTGAAAAATAAGTATAAGGGATGAAATGATTGTGCAACATGTACAAGTAGAGGTAAAGCCCATAATCACTAGTACACAACCGGTTATAAAAGAGTTTAGAATAACCACACAATAAAAAGGTTTAGAACAATTACAACAACATGTGCAAGCATAGAATAAGAAGGAATATAATGTAATTAGAACCAAATAATTGAGAATTACGTAGTAAGAAATAGAGTCTTAATTTCACAAAGTAGAAGTTGAAACTACATAAGAGGAGATGAAAGAGAGGAACCGTAAAGAGTTGGAAGAGATGAAACACTAGGAGCATGAAGAGTAAAAATAAAATATAAAAAAATGTATTAGGACAAGGAATAGGAAGCCATTTAAGCTAGAAAATAAAATAAGAAGAGGAGAGGAGGTGTTGTTTTTATGTTGAATTTCTAACATGCAAAATTTAAAATTTTGGTCATGAAAACGAAACCCACACTTTAATTACCCTTTTCCAGTCAATGTAAACCTTTCCTATGGCCAACATTTCAATTATGTCACCCTCATTATGGTCAAAATGAATGTGATAAAATTATTTTCAAGTTTGTTTCATGTGCGAGAGAAATGTATTTAGCTTGATTATTGAAGCTATTGTGATCTATGAAAGAATAGTTCTCTTGAAGGCTTTAAGAGGGTTATTTATGGCATTGTTTTCACTGGTGAACATCCTCCAGAAGATTATAAGGAAAATTCAAATCATTTGGGAGTTTTATGGGAGAGAATTAGGTAGTTTAGGAATTTTTGTGGAGATAATGGAGGTCAGGAACAAGTTAAGAAAAACTGGGTCTTTTTGGGCAAGGCACTTGGGAATGCATGTTCCAAAGGAGCTAGTCACATTGTTTGAAGGGATTCAGGATCCTTGGAAAGTGTTGGAAGCTCATATACTAGGAATTGGAAAGATGACATAGCCTACTTCATGGTTCAATAATAAAATAAAATTTTGGGGTATAAAATGTGGAAATGTGTCCATCAATGTAGTACAAGGGTCTCTTTACAAGGTGGAACTTGCTTGAAGGGTTTCAAAACCTTAGGAAGAGTTAGGAGCCTAAATAAAGGTCAAATTAGAGTACATTAAACAATCATCATGGTCCATATATTATATTTTTCATACTCATTTTAGACTCTAGTGACAACTCAACTTATCGACGCACACATAAGGGATAAAGTGGAAAATGGACTAAAAATGAAAGTTTCAAGTTGATAAGGTCATTAAAATCATGGTAATGAATACATTGGGTAATTTGGAGTCAAAATAATATAAGTGTGGACCTTTAAAATTCATTTCTTTCTCTCGGGCCCAAGAATTCACTCTTTAGTCTATTTTCATGTTGAGAATGATGACATCAACATTCCAAGAAGCTTTGGCGGACTTTTGGAGGCCTGATGTCCCTTCATAATTTTTTTCCCAACATGAAAGGGGGACATGGGGGACATCAAATTGTGTTTCCCTTATGGAGGAGTGGTTTGCGTCACTTTGAAGTCTTATTATACTCCTCCATTGTTGCGGGTATGTTTTTATGCTGCTTAAATTGTTTAGAAATCCTCCATGGCCAAAAACTTATTTTTGCTCATATCTCCCAAACCCCATGCCCATTTCTCATGAAAATTTAGCAGTCCCTTCATCTCCAAAATTCCTTTAAGATGAAACCCCTAAAAATCGAGTAAAACATCCCAATGTAAAATAGAAAATCTTAAGACCAGCTTTTGTTTCGATCCGACACTAGAAAGAACACTTTATATTTTTAGTAAGTCTTTATTAGGTAGCCTACTAAAAATAGTAAGTATGAGAAACAATTGGTTTTTAGTACCTCAGTTCATTCCTCTAAGATCAAAACACTCAAAAATGAAAAATTGATAAAATTGCTAAAAATAGACACCCATGTATGACTTACTAAAAATAATAAGTGTTCAAAATGATTTCATCCTTCATAGAGGTTGATTTATCAATTCTAAAGTAAATTCCCACATTTTTGGATGTGGTAAGCATAAGGTGTCTTAGAGTGAATCTACTAAATTTAGAAACATGATGTGGAATGAACCTCATGAAAATGTGACAGAAGGGATTCTCTCAAAGTGTGTCATTTAGAGAAAATGGTCACCGCTTCAAATCACAAGGCTATTTTTATCTTGTGCACCATATTGTGACCAAGTTTCAAGAGCACCTCTAGTAAAAACAATCTATTTTTGACAGTCCCCATTCTAAGAGGTACTTCTCAACATTTGTAAATATCCACCTATCACTATGTGGTGACCATCTCTCTGGATATTTCCTCATAGGAATGGTAAGGAAAAATTCATGCTTATAGAGGATTGGTAGTTGAATTGTGACTCAGGCGGAAGGAAAGCCCTCTTGGTTCCCAATTTTGGTCATAAAGTATGCATTTTGGTCTTAGTGTGTTTCTCATCTCATCGATGGGTTAGTAAAAATAGAAGCATTATTCATTCAATCTACTACCTTCTCCCATCTTAGGGTTTAAAGGTTTTGGGTCTCACATTTCATTAGTCACTATGTTTCCTAGGTGAAAGGATCATCATGGTTGTATTGTGGAGGGAATTGTTTCAAGTTTTCATCAAGTGCTTCTCACTTCTTCTCTTAGTGTACCTTCTATGGTTTTAAAAGTTCATAATTCTAGGATCAACTATAGTGCAAAAGAGGTTAAAGATCAATATTTCATCTCTACATTTGAGCATTTCACCGGTTCATCACATGAGTGGATCTTCTTCATCCTTCTTCATTTGATCTTGGAGTTTCTCTTCTCTCTCCATTCTTTCTCCATTATCTCTCTTATTTTATCTCTCCACTTTCTAATTCTCCATTATAAATGTACTTTATGACTATTTCATCCTATTCACTTAAGTGACTATGTAATATTTTCATTGTAAAAGTTCCCTTTCCATTAATAAGAAAGGGGCTTATTTTTCACTCCTAGTGGAATGTGAATAGTCACAAGTGATAGGACTTTTGAAAGGTCATGTGGGGGTAGATGAAGAGTCTCATTATGAGATATATAAATTGGAATGACTTATCTATTCAAAAGGGTTAGATTTTCTTGTTTTATAGATCATATTGTCTTACTACAATAAAAAATACAATTATTCTATCTCCTTGTCTTATGTTTTCCTCTCCATCTCAACTTTACTCCATGAGCATGGTTGTGCAATATAATGAAAATGAACTTGGATTTACTTGTGTTTTGTTCCTCTTTCCTTGAAATGGTGTCTTATCATTTTTAAATTGTAAATATTATAGTTTTATGTCAATAAAATAAACTTTCTATTTATTGAGTAAAATCCCCTTCTCACTTTCATTCCTCTCTCCATACACACACTTTTCTTCCTCTTCCTTTTACACAAGGGTTTAGTGGATTATTCTGTGTGATCCCTGGTTGAAAGGCCACCCACAATGGTTAGATTAGTGTTAATATTTCATGTATTCAATAAATGGATCTGCACCATTCTTAAGCAGAGGGACCTTGTTCTAGAGCTACAAAGTGAAAACCCTAATTTACCCTTGTGATAAATTATTTTCACAACAATTTTTGGTGCCCACAATGGGGAATATATTTTTTTCCCGTACCCTATAACAATCCACATAATCCTAAAAATTAAATATATTAATAAAATACCCAAAAATATGAAAAATTGATGCTTGATAGCCATTGTTATTTTCAGTTGTCCTTTCACATTCTTGTTGCAGGTTTTCTCACAAGCTATCTGAAAAGAGATACACTAGATTGGATAGATTGAGAGGTATTTTTGATCCAAAGTTTGAATATCTTTAAAGATAAAAATATTATATCTAAATTAATCCATATTAATTCTCTCAAGCATCATATCCATCTGGTACATCAAGTGATACGACAGGGAATCCAATTGAGACTCCTCTCGAATCTCAAGTTGTACTAACACCAGCCATTCTTCCTAGAAGAGAAAAAGAAGAATAAATGGAAGAACCTCAACCACCTATTCCATGGGGAAGGAATACTGGTCTGATTTCTCTTACACCACCTCTCCATGAATTTCTGAAGGGATCCCACAAGAATTTTCCCAAATTCAAAGGTGATGGCACTCAAATTCCTAAAGAACATATTGCATCTTTCATCACTACATGTGGAGTTCTTGGAGTTGAACATGAAGATGTTTTAGTAAGGTTGTTCATGGAGTCACTTCAATAGAAATCACTTGAATGGTTCTACCTCTTTTCGTCTCGATCCATAAAAAATTAGAATGGTATCATAACTATGATTGAATCAAGATTTAAATCAGTGAAGAATCTCAAGATCTTCCTAGTCAATTTTTCCAAATGAAGAAAGAATCAATTAAAATCATGAGAAATTTTGAAAGAAGGTTAAAATAATTATAAAAAATCCATTCCATTGTCAAAAATGTAGATGATAAAATGATAAGGTGTTTCACTTTGCTTGTGACTCCATGTTACTAGGAAGATGTGAGGGTTCATCACTGAGAGCCAAGAAGGATGTGAAAATGAGGTGAATGGTGATATGAAAGTGAAGATGATGGATGAAAATAAAGTGTAACAATGATCCATATGAGAAAAATTTAACTCATCTCTAGTCAATATTATCTAAAAATTCTAATATAATTCCACTTTATAGGTTTTAACCTGACTTAGATCCGTAGATGGCCTACTAAGTGGAAAAATCCAAATGAAATAATTGTTATCTCTATTTAACATAATCAAATTCTTGGGATATTTTTTATTAAGAAACTTTATTAAGATTATATAAAGGATTTATTTGTTGGTTTATTTTTGTAAAGGACCCCTACATGTTGCCCCATGACACTAGTAAGAGACAAGTTGTTAGAAATATAAGGCATTGAGAGGGGGATGAATCAATGCTTATTAATTTTTTTGAAGAAATTTAACAAAGATTCAATCAACCAAACTTAAATATGTTAAAAATGAAATACATGAGCATCCAACCATGAAAGAGAAAGAGAAAAAAACACACATGAACACATGAGGAGACATGATTTAATGTGGGAAACCCATCAAGGACAAAAACCACTGAAAAATAGAGAACTAGATTAGACAATTATCCTATAAAGTTATAATGGTTTCACCATGTGGTGAGTTCCTACTCACCTTGAAGCACCCAATTTAGTAATTTGGCAAGATATTACTTACGAGGAAGAAACCACTCCCAAATTGCTAAGAAACAACTCAGACTTAAATCATACAAGAAATGTTTGATCACCTTCTTCACTTGGTTGCTTACATCAACCTGATGTGATCACTGTTTCAACTCACTTTTCTTCTTCTCACCTCTCCTAATTTTCCATGGTTTCAATACATTCACACACTTCTCACTTTCTAAAAACTATCACTCAACATTACACTCCAACTACATGCTCAAAAATTGAGCTTAAATGAACAAGCATGACTCCTAATATGACTCTTGACTTTTCAAATACAATGAATCTTCAAATAATCTTTTCCCACGTACAAAGGAGATGAATAGGTCTTTACAAAACTATCTTTCACTTTTTCTTTTTGCATCTGACATTTGCAGCAGTTATGTCATCAAATCTACATACTTATTTTAATATTCTTGAAGACAAATGATGAAGAGTAAAGTCTCTACAACTTCATGACAACCGGCCATATCTGATAAAAATCCATTCAGACTTTTGCTCTCCATTTTGTAAATCAAATCTGATTTTTTCCTTTAGTGAGTGAGCTCTAATTTGTATTTTATCATATTTTGAATTATTTTCCAAGTTTTACATGCATGCAAGAACATTACAACCACTTCAAATTTTATTTTTAACCTCTTTTAATCCTTCATACTTGCCATTTTCCTTCAAGTTCTCACAAGAGCATGTAAGAGAGAATTGGGAGCAAGAGAACTTATTTTTGGCTTTGAGAGTTTAGCAAGCTCTGTGAATGATTTCTTTAAATCATTCAAGGACCACTAATGTTTACAAAAGGCATTCATCATCATGGATATTTTCAACAACTCATCACACCTTGAAGACTCTTCTTCCAATTCCATCATTCTCATTTATGCACAGTCATGAAGATTTAAGATTGTAGTCAAGAACATGTTTTTCATACTACAAGGAGTAAGTTTTCAACTGATTTCAAGCTTGAGGAAGATACTTGGTGACTTGTGGACCATATTCAACACACAAGATATAGCATAACACAACTATCCTTCTTAACTCATGCAATTTAGTAAGACATTCACAATTTACTTAACCAATGATGTATCTTTGCTGCCTTAACAACTTCACATAATTATCAACTAAGAAATGGTTAAAAAAATTCTCCTAGTAGAGATAAGAGCATTGTAAAACTTCCCAAGTTCATGCATTTAGTCAAGGTACACATTACTTTGACACCATGCACTACACATACTTATTCCATTAGAAGTTTAGTTACAAAAACTATTATTCATCTCAACATTACTTCAATGGTATCTTCACATCTTCTAGGATCAAGGATTTTATTTGATATCATACTAATTAGAGCCAAATACCTTGAATTCCAAGGCATGTGCTCAAGTAGGGTTTTGATCTCCAAACCCTCATTCAGTGTCTTAAACCCTTTAACACGTTTTCCTTCACTTGTGTATCAATATGAATGTAAGATAATTTCAATGGGATCATATACCACTGAATTCAAGTTCTCTATTGCATGAATTGGATAAGGAACTTCATGGCTTTGGTTTCACATGAATGTTCCAGTGAACTAAATACAAATTTCAAAGAGTGACTTAACTTACTTATATAAACCTCTATCTCAAAGCATCTGAGATATATTTTTAGAGTCCATTAACCTCTAACACTCACCAAAATAAAGAGTAATCACCATTTAAAGGAATGCAACCTGAAAAGGAACCAATTCTTAGGACTTTGTGAAACTAGTTTCTTAGGTACCATAGATTAGGCTTGAATTTGGAGTCTTCTTACTAGCATACATTCACTCTTATGATCAGTAAACGCCACCAAAAATAAAATTAGGCTCTATACATAATATATAATCACTTCTAAGTAAGTATTATGAAGAAAAACACATCAAACCTCCTTAGTCTCTCAGACTTGTTGACTAGACATATAACACAGCTTTAATAACACCGTAAAACTAAGACTTCACACCACTTTACCAAAAATATGAACTAAAAACAATATGTTTTGGACATGAAAGAGTATTATTCAACCCTAAATAGTTTTACCAACTATAAAAATTTATTTGGATACTCAAAACCTTGTTTTATGCCTATCACTTTAGAATGAAGATATGAACAGTGATAGAAGAATGAATAGAACTTTCTTGTCTTTGATCCTTTTCACTTCAATTTTTTTGAAATTTTTTTGTTTATAATTTATCTTAAAAACTTAATTCTATGATTTATCTAAAGGAGTATTGTAATTTTTTTCTTGATAGCTAAGAAGTTAGGGTACCCAATTTGCATTTTCCAAAAACCTAATTTTGGTAAAACTTCCATAACTTGCACAAAACACCTCCTTAGGTCTTGAAATTTTGACCACACCTTAAAAATTCACTCCATGAGTTAAAATTTCCACTTTATCATGGTGTTCTCTATAAATATCTAACCTATCTAATTTGTGTAGCATTTGTTCACAAGTTTTGAGAAAGAGTGTTATATGGACCTCGATGAGTGCCCAAATCACTCGCTTAGTAACTTGTTAAGCCTATACACATCATATACCATCATGTTGTGCTCATGACATGATTAGTTTTCATATTCATGATTTTGGTCACCACCTTCATTTGTCTACTAGGTGTGTCTTACTTGAAAAACCTCGAATGATCAACTTCATGCCCTATATGCCCGATGCCTAACCCGAGAATCCTCTAATGGCTACTATACCAGCTCATATTTCTCCAACCATGCTTTCTCTTCTCTTCCTTGATCTAACTTTCATGTTTTCATGCCAAATTGCTTGATTTAGGACAAAAATTAAGCCTAGAACCACCCAACTCTTCATGAGTTTGACCAAGTTGACCTATTACAAACACATTAACACCTCACACACATCTTATTGACCATGTTTGACCTTATGGAAACTTTATACAATCTTGTAAGAACACATTCACTTAACTGGTTTGTTGGACTATGCACTTAGACCATGCTTACATACCATGACATCATGATTTGACACCTAAGACTACTTGGGGATACTTGACATCAATGACAACATTTTGACACATTTCTTAACAATAATTCTCAACACCAAAGCCAAAATGTAGGAGAGTAAGGGAAAACTTAAAACATGATGAGAGATGCTCAATGCTTAACTAAATGAGTGTTAAGGGAAGACACTTAGGAAATACAACAAGTTTACTCAAATTTTAATAATATGGGTGTTAAAATAGGAGACTTAGGAAGATGATGAAGGATTTCAACTCTTACTAAAAAGTGTGTTAAAGGAGGAGACAACAACAAAGAAATGAGAGTACTTAAAGAATGACAAAGTGAATGTCGTCACAAAAAGTGAAGAAATGAAGATGAAAAGGTCCGAATCTCACAAAAGTGGAGATAAGAGAAAAGATAATGTGATTGATGAAGGATCTCAAAATTAAAGTAAAGTGAATGCTTCAAAGAGAGAAGTGAAGAAATGATAAGGATGTCAAAAATGAAACAAAGTGATTGCAAGTATGATGATGTAAGAGGATGGGAGATGGGAGAGAGATATTGAAGATCTCATCAATTCAAAAGATTGAATGTGAAATGTAATGACGTAAGAGTGTGGAAGATAGATATTTAAGATTTCATCATTTCAAAAAAATTAATGTGAAATGTGAGGACATAAGATGGTGAGAAGCTTAAAGGTCAACAAGGGTAAGTGTCAAAATTTAAGAATTATGAAAAATGAAAGATCAAGGTGATTAAGAGAGTGTCTGACCATGATAAAGAGAGTATCAAAATGTCAAAAATTAGATGAAGAGGATGAAATTATTCAAGTTCGGAAATGGATGTCCACAACCCAAGACTTAGACACATGTACAAAGAGACAAGGTGGGTGAGAGAGAAAACATGAATGACAAAAGTGAAACACAAGTGTGTAACACGTAATAAAAATGAAAAATTATGTAGTGAAAGTCAACCTCTACCTTATATTGTCATAGACAAGGTGTGGCTTCCTCAAGTGGTTCACTCAACTAAGTGTCAACAATATACCCGAGTGAGCATGGTGGTATTACTATCTGTCGGCTTTACTTTATCCCCTTTGAAACAATGAGAAAATATCTTTCTCAAATGAATCACACTGGGGTCACCACTAAGGATATTCATGACTCTAATCTCACAAGGCATACTAGTTAGTTGGGATGGGGGTACCCATTTTGTCAGCCAATTCCCTCAATGTGTTGACTACTTTGGGGTTCCTGTGGTACTCCTCAAATGAGTTTTATGGCTTAAGCCAAAGCACTTCCCACAGTTATAATAGTTGGGAAATATCCTTGTCAACCACACCTACAAATACAATGTGAATGGTTTATTTTATCTTGATTAAAGAGGTTCCTTGCACAAAAATTATTAGTAGTGTGCATAGCTCACAAGTAAGGCAACCTGCAATTAGTAATTTTGCTATGGTCTTCACAATATGGTCTTGCAAACAAGTGTCAGTAGTTTTCTAAGGTGAAAAAGAGAAAAAAATGAAAAATGACATAATCATGTTTCTAATTATCAAGATCGCTTATAACAAGTGTGAGAGAAGAGCATACACGTGAATTATGTTTACACTAACTTCACAAAACAAAAAAAAATGACAATAAAAATGTAAGAAAACAACTTGTAGAAAGTGTTAATTGATATATAATAATGATTAGATGGTGGTAAAATTGATTAAAAATGACAACAATTGGACAAAAATATCCAATAACCCTATTTTAACAAATTTCTCAATTAATCCACTTAAGAAAGTTGATGAGAAATTGAAATAAAAGGGGCTAAATTAGTTTAAAATACTTAATCTAATTAATTACACTTTGATTAATAAACTATAAAAATCTAATTAACTAATTAAAAATGAAAGACACCTCTAAAATAAATCATGAACTAAATTAATTAACTTATCTAATTAACTTAAACAATCTAATTAACTAGTTAAAACTATTTAATCCTCTAAAATAAATCATTAACTAAATTAATTTAAAAACATCTAATTAATTCATATTAAAAGGTAGGGCATAACATAAGTTTAAAACTAAAGTTAATAAGAAATAAATAATAAAATACTATGAAGAAACTACGTTATTTAAAAGTTTAACCTAAATTTAAAATATGCTAAGTGTAAATTATGGTGTTTGTGGCTTAGTTGTTTATTTGTGGTTGTGGATCAGTATAGGTGGAGGCTCACAAAGTGCTTGAATGGTTTAGTACCGAGGAGATATAGAGAAAGTAGGTCACGGTGTGGGGGTCAAAGGGTGGTGAGCCATGTTGGACATGAAGTGTGGGTTGGGATATAATAGACGTAGCTTAGGATGTGTAGAGGAAGGGATGACCGAGGGGTGTGGGCCGTCGAAGTCTGCAGGAGGTAAGAAGAGGGACAGAGCTCGCAGGGGTTAGGATAGGATTGGGGATAAAGGGATTAGGATAGTTAGGCTCATAGTGAGGGGTCACTCTTTTGGTGATCTCATGAGGGAGTTGGGGTCGTGGTTCCCGTGTCGAGTCACGGTCGTTGCCGACGAGTCGAGTTTAGGTCATAGGGATAGGATTAGGGAGATGGTCAACTTTGGTGATAATATAGATCTCATGATTGAGAAGATAATGGAATAATTTATCCATGAAAATACAAGGCTAAGGCATAATTTATCAATATAATTATAATTGAATTCATATGGGATTAAGGTACGAATAATGTAATAGACAACCCGTTTGTGGTGAGCATCATCATGTTGCATAAGAATGGCTCCTAAGTCATGAAATGTAGTAGAGATATATAAGAGGAAGGGCCGAATGGCTATGGGAGGTAAAAGAATGAGAGGTTTCAATAGATAAGTTTTGATATCCTCAAAAGCATGGTGAAAATGATCATCCCAGACGAAATTTGTGTCCTTTTTCATGAGGCATGTAAAAGGATGGGTTTTGTTAGCTAACTAAGAAATGAAGTGGCAGATAGCTTGGATTTTTCCTTGGAGTTAACATAGTTATTAGATATTTTTATGGGAGGCATGTCGATAATGTCACGATATTTGTAGGATCAATCTCAATTTTGTGTTGCGAAATGATATAATCAAGGATTTTTCCATTCATGACCCCAAAAACTTTTTTAGGATTTAAGCATACAGTGTATTACCACAAGCATGTAAAAAGTGTGCCTAGATCATCAGCATGAGTGATACAATTGTGAGACTTAACAAGTATTTTGTCAACGTAATCCTTAAGGATTTTACGGATATGATCATAAAATATGTGTGTTATATCAAATTAATAGGTGGCACTAACGTTTTTAAGGACAAAGAGCATAATAGTGTAGAAAAGATACCCCATGCTGTAGTAAAAGACATTTTTTCTTGATTGACAGGGTTGATTTTAATTTTACTATAGCTGACAAATCCATCTATAAAATAAAGAAATTCATATCCGGCCATGGAATCAACTATAACATCTATGTGTGGTAAAGGGAAACTATCTTTGGGGAATCCTTGTTAAGATCTCGAAAGTCAAGATATAGCAAAAACTTTCCTATCTGGTTTCATAACATGAACTATGTTAGATACAATTCGGGGTTCTCAATATCTTTGATGAAGATGAAATCCAAAAGTCATTGTATTTATTCCTTGACTAATAATGTGACTTTAGGATGCATCTTTTGAATTTTTGTTGATCTTGGTTTAGCACTAGGATTGATTACTATATTGTGCATAACAACATGGATCGATACTAGGTATGTTACTATAATCTGATGCAAATATGTTTGAAAAATTATGGAGCACTTTCTTAATATCATCATGTTTAGAAAGTGTAAGAGAAGAAGCTAGTAAAACCATATGGGGGTTGTTAGTGGTGCTGAGGTTATATTGGATAGTTTCCTCATTTAAAATATTGGATCAATCCTCTATGTATGGATCAATAGGAATGGTATAAGGAGTATTGATATTAACATTAGGAAGATCATATTCACTGAAGTAAGTAGTAATAACGAGAAAAGATGGAAAATATTTTTTGTGATGATAACAAGAGAGATGACCATAGGTCCCCATGTATTCTAAGAGAGCATCATTGGTGAGGAAGGTATCCAATTTAGGCCAAGCATTGGAAGTGAGATCTCCAATAAGATCTGGGTATAATAGAGGAAGTTGAGGATCATGTGAGATAGTATAAACCTTAGAGGAAGATGTAGCGAGATTTAAAGGAGAGGATGAAGGGTGATACTTGATGCCAAGTTTGGTATATTTTGTGGGAATGGATAAGGGTTTGGTGACCCTTGACTATCTTAGCCTAATCCAACACCATTGAAATTGTAATGAAGCATATATTGATAGCCATCACCATATTTTGAGAAATGATGATGAGATGTAGTAGACATGGGAGATTTAGGTGAATGTTCGATAGTATTGCAAAATGTGAACGGGGAGGGATATACTAGGGCCTCATAGAAAATACCCCAATAGAGGAATTTAAGACATGTATGAAGAGTTAAAGGGACCACATGCATGGCATAGATCCAAGTCCTCCCAAGAAGAAGATTATAATTGAGATTATTAGGCATCACATGACATGGGATGGGAAAAGTGCATGGCCCAACAATAATGGGAAGTGTGATAGTACCTAGGAAATGTTTAGGAATGCTATTAAATCCACATATAGAAACAAAAAGGGAATCAAGGAAACTTTAGAAAGGACAATTTGGCGAAGGAATGTTAGATTAAAAATATTAATCCTGGATCCATTCTACACTAAAGCTTGCTTAACCCCTATGTTATTGATAAAAACATGAATATAAAGGGGGATAAATATCTAAAACAGATTGAGAAGGAATTTCAGTGGATGTGAAAGTGATTTTCTCTTCATTAAAATATAATAATCTAGTGAATTTATGATACACATATTCAGGAGAAGTATGAGGACAAATGTAAGTATTAGAAAAAATATTGGATTTTATTTTGAAATTCGGGTTTGCATACAAAAAGGAAGGGAGAGAGATACTTATGATGACATGGTCATAGGGTATTGAAGTTGTTAATAAAGAAGGAACTAATAGTGTTCAAATTTGGGGTCACCAAATGATTTATTATAAATTGTATTAAATCTTAATTTTAGAGTAATTATTGTAATGAATGATATATAAGTAATTATATATGGTAAATGGAAAAGTAACAAGAAAGAAAAAATATGAAACCCTAAGTAAGAGAGAGAAGGTTACCTATCTGATTTCGAGTGATCTAGGTAGGTGAATAGCTAACACATACTATAAGTAGCTTCGTCAAGGCTCGCTAGAGGTTCTCGAGACCTATAAATGTGTAGGAAAGAAGCACCCACGGGGACAGGAGCACATAGGTGCTAATGACTGGATATGGGTGCTAGTGTCTGTTTAGGTGCTCAAAGCTATGGTCTTTTATATACATGAGGATCTTCACTTTTGATCTCTATTTTCTCTTTGGATTTATTACATTGTCACTTTGTTCACACTTGTAACCTATAAAATAGATATATAGCTGCACATGTTCATAAACCACATGAAATCTAAAAATAAATATGTATAATGTGGATTCATACTAACCCCGGTGATCACTCGAAGAGTGCACTTAGTACCGAGTTCTACACTACATTCGGACTCCATGTAGTTTTGTGTAAAAGTGTGTGTAATGATGCCTTATAATTCCCTTGCACAAGTTTCATAATGATAACGAGATAGATCTAGAATATAGAAAATGTATAGAATGTGTGATATTAAATAGAATAAACTTCCCCTCCTATGTTATGTATGCAGAGTGATGCAACCCTTGTCCGTTGAGTGAATATGATAGATGGATGCTTTGTAATGCTCTTATGCCTTTGAATGTAAGATTAGGTGATGATAGGTAATGCTTAGTGATTAACCCCTTATTTGAGAGAAATAACTATGTATATATGATTCCCTTGTCTAAATTTTGTAATTGACAAGTACAAGGCCAAACCAAAAGTGTAAAAGATGCCCATGAAGTAAAAGAGACCCAAAAGAGTGAGAAAAGGATAGAGAGGGTTAGGAGTGCCCAGAAGAGATAGGAGCTTTTTGGTACTTCTTTCCCGAATGGGCGCTAGTGTCTAAGGCCATAAAGAATAAATCAGTCAAATAAAGACATGGTTATGGGGTGTGTAAGGTTAGTACAAGTATAAGAGAGAAAGAAAAAGGCCCAAAATACATTGTCAATTACCTTTGTCTTAGGAATCATGTATATATCAAGATGCCCTAAAACCTAGAAATGTACCAAAGTGCATAGATTGTGTCTATAGAAAGTAGCATACTTTGATACCACTTGAAAATGAGTGGGGTTACCTTTGCCAAGCTATTCATGCAACAAGATGAAAAATGTTAATGTTTCATCTATTTATTTAAAATAATTAATAACATCTAAATGTATATACCTTCTAAGAGCTTACAAATCATTTATGGAGTACTCTGTGCACTTATACGATGTCTCTCTACAGCCTATCCTAGACTATATTATTTTCTCACAAGCACATTTAACAACCTTGGTTAGGGATTTGATTGTCCTTTTCTTGAATCCCCACTCTTTTATCTTACACTTTATGCCTATAATTTGAAAAAATCATACTTATCATATAACATCACCTCCCCACTTCCCTCTTTAAGTTGGCTCTTTCTTTTGACTAAAATTTGAGTTTTGAAATTGAGTTAATTAATGATCCGAGCCATGTTAGTGCCACCTATTTTCCTACAATTGCATGACCAAATATTTGTTGGGATTTTCTAACCATTAGGTATCTATCGCTTATCTAGAATAACTAGTTATGAATTCTCCATCATTTCTTTCAACTACTAGCGCTACCACACACTCCTAGTTCATAATCTTCTATTGTACCTTTGTATTTTTTCTATTGTGCAATTGTGCTCAAGTTTCATCTTCCGCAAATTTCCTTAAGAATTATGGGCCTTCACTAGTCCTTCGCATGCCTCATTGGCGAGTCTTATTATTGCTTATTTCTTCTTTTCATGTCTCTAATCCTTCTACCTCATAATCTCCACATGCTTCTAGCCTATCAAGTTGATCCAAAACACCTTGTTTTCCAAATTTGTATGTGCACTTTGTTGTGCATTATTACTTTACACATTATCTCATTTATAATTCTTTCACATAATACATGTGATCTCACTTCCTCTATGCACTATATGCACTATGATCCTTCCTAACAACTATTTTTCCAAGTACCTCTGTAATTCCATGTAATTTCCACTTGATTCCTTTCCTTTATTACATTCTCTCCCATCTTGTGCACACCCATACTTCACCAAAAATTGTGTATGATTTCTTTGGACCTTGAATGCTCCCACATCACTTTTTCTCTCACATGAATGTACAAATTTAATTAAAGGATATAATTTTAAACACCACCTAATCTTATACCAAATGTGAAAATTGGTTCAAATCGCACAAATTAAACATAGAAATAATATTCTATATTTTCTCTAGCATATATTTACTATTTTATAGGAAAGACATTTATTACTTATTAGGAGAGATAAAACACTCTACGGAAAATATTTGAGTTGTTTAGACAACTCAACATTATATGAGTTATTATTACAATAAATTTTGTCACCTATCATAACTAATTTACATGTTAAAAATGTGGAGGACTAATTAACATTAATATTTCTAATAGAGCACAAGAATACCCCATTGTAAAACCATAAAATCCAGGACAAAATCATACTATATACCCCATGAAAAAGCATATAGTTCTATACTATCTCATTGGTATTCATAGTTCC
Source organism: Taxus wallichiana var. yunnanensis (assembly GCA_018340775.1). NCBI lineage: Eukaryota > Viridiplantae > Streptophyta > Pinopsida > Cupressales > Taxaceae > Taxus > Taxus wallichiana. The sequence continues at coordinate 10,362,833 of CM031234.1, forward strand.
AAAGATAAAGCTCTTCTAAATATTTAAAAGTCTATGAACCATGTCCTATTTTCACCTCTTTTCTCGACTAAGTAATCTTCCCTTATTATTTATAAGAAACCAATTATTTTATTTATATATCACATATTTCTTAAATATATATATATATATATATATATATATATATATATTATATATATATATATATATATATATATATATATATATATATATATATTTGCGTTAGTTGTAAGTAATTAATTCAAAATATATGACATGTACAAACCTCATGTATTTCGATAAATAAAGAACTAAACTAATACCAAACCCTTATTTCCTTATTTATTTTTGGTGTAAAAATTTCATTGACTCGACCCTTGATCAAATTTCTCACCTTGATTTTCCCTATTTATAGTAGGTTGTCATTTCAACTTCTCATATTATTTTATTTCATTCCCTTTTCTATGGTAATTATCTTAATCATACGTTGATTCAACACATCAATATTTATCCTTCTAGTATTCTTCTCATAAGTGTCAAATTCCTATGTCTTTTCCCCACTTAGTGTATAGGATATCCATTCTATTGATTAAAATGATGACCATAATATACCTTTGGAATCCTCAAACAAAATATGAGCCCTATAGTGTTATTTTTATGATGAAAAAATGATGTGGATCTTGATAAAGTTAATATTTTTCCAACTTTTGCTCATAGATTAATGGAAATCCTCAATATCTTAATCACATTATCAAGATCCTCCTCACCTCTAATATTTATTGTGATTAATAATATAATGAGAGGTATATTTTTGGGGTGCTTCACCCTAAACCTTACACTACGTATACATTTAATATTACTATATCTATGGTGCCTAAATCATTAGGGGAAACCAATACCCCCTTATAGTACTAAAATCTCTTTTCCTATGTCCAAAACTATTCCTACATCTACTATATACAACAATTGGTGTTCGACTCTTCTTATAATATATAGGGTCTTGATAAATTTGTTAACATTTTGAAATAATAAATAATAAAATTAAAGAAATGTGACTCTATCGATTCTTATGTCATGGACTCTACTAAGTTACTATCCTCACCCACTTATGTGTGTGGATATTTCTTTTTTATTATTTAGATTTTAGGAAAATATTATCTAGTTGTTATTACTTGTTCTTTCCTAAATCTATGGTCTTGACTAGTTCTTTTATTATTAGTTCTTTCCTTGATTTATGACTTGATCTACAACCTTTACTAGTTCTTAGATTGATCTTCCTTCCCTATATAAGCAAGTTCCATTCTCATTGTATTTTATTGAGCTTCATAATAATATGTGATATTGTTGATTATTTGTTTGCAAAGATTTTATTAAAGTTATTCCAATAAATTGTTTTCATCTTATTGAGTGTGGTGTTTTATTACAATTTGATTTTTGTGTGGCTTGGAATGATTTGTTTATCATTTCTTTTATGGAATCAAATCAAGAGAATACTGTTGACATCCATATGTAAGTTTCATTTTGCAAACAAGGTTTTTGTATATTCATATATTCAGATTTTGTTAGTATTTTGTTGTTGCATGTAGTTTTATGCTCTTCTATTGAATTCGAGAAGGTGGAAAAACCCTAAGAACGGTTGTAAAATCAACCAGTACTAGAGGCAGTTGTTTTTTTTGTGTTTTGTGTGTTTTTATAGAGGTGTATACACTACTTTAGAATCTGTGTCAGTGTGGAAGTAGACCTAGAAAAATGGTTTCTTGGTTTTTTGAGATCCGAACTGGGTTTTTTTTCTAAGTTGTAGTATTTACAACATTGGCGTGAAAAAAAAATTTGGAGGGACCATTCCATTTTTGGCATCTCCTGCTGGTTACTTTGTGCATATTTTACAATTTCGAGAAAATCCGTACACTACTATATTTTGGGCAATGAAGGTCTTTTTTGACACAATCCGCCCATTGAAATCCTATGGTATGGTAATATGAGGGCTTATGCTTGTGATTCATACTAGCACGTGCTTAAATTCACCCCCTTTGATTTTATTTGTGTGGTAAAAGCAAGAGACTTTTATTTTTTTTTAGTGGAAACTAAAATAAATTGTAGAGCATAAAATTGAAAAGCTTGTATTTTTGATTGGTAACTCCGATTTGAGTGACATTTTTTAAAGTGTTTTTTTGTGTTTGTTCCATTGGAACTGTTTATTTTGAGAAACACACTATAATTATGAACTTCCATATTGTAGCACACACTCAATTATAAAGTGTAAAAATCAGGGGGCATCTTGTTGCATTGCTTGGTTCTTGATTTTTTTGGTGATTTTTGAGAATGACGTCTTTATCTACTTCTACATTAGATCATGTTGAGCCATTAATAACACATAATTACCACACATGGAAACCAAGAATGAAAACAATAATTAAATGTAAAGTATTATGGGTTTTAAATTCTTTAGAACAACTAGTGTCTATTAAAGAATATGAGAAATTTCAGTACCAGTGCAAATTTGATGAATGTATGGGTTTGATAGGAACTTATGTAAGTGATAGTATTTTGTTTTATTTAGAAAAATGTGACTCTCATTTCAAAATATGAGAGAAATTGGAGGGTTTATTTGGTAAGGTGGATCACATGAGAGCCATGCAACTTGAAATTGAGATCACCTCTCTTAATCCTGAAGATTTTCCATCAATTATAGACTATCTTACCAAGTTCAAGCATTTGTTGACACAATTGAAGGGGAGTGGAAGAGATAAGAAAGATGAAGAATGTGTTTATTTAATTCTATTCATGTTGAGAGGACCATTCCAAATCTTTTCTTCTACCTTTTGTCTAACATAGATGCCTTAGGCGACACATTCCAAATGCCCGAATTAGAAACATTTTGTGAAAGAATTATTAGGAAGAATCCAAATTGTATAACCTTGAGTCTTCCACCTCTCAAAATGCATTAGTTGCATCTAATCCCAAGGAAAAGGAAAACAAAAAGTAAAATCAAATCCACCCCTTCTCCATCTCAAAGTGCTCCCGAACCCAAAGAAAAAAATCTAAGGCCAAGGAGTATTCTAAATCCAAGATTAAATCTAGCCTTTCATTCTCTTTTTGTGCGGGTATTGGTCATAAAGAACATAGGTGTTATAAGCAAATGCAAGCCTTAGAGGATGCAGTCAAGAAATAAAAATTTCTATCTCCACTCCACCTCCTTCTAATCAACATGGAAAAGAACTTAATGTTATTGGGAGATCTCAGTCACCACTTGCAAATAGTTGGGTTATAGATTTTGGTACTTCTCATCACATGACTTCTTCCAATGAGTCTTTTGTATCTCTAGGTTTGAGTTCTACTTCCAAAAATTGAGGTTGAATATTCTCCCTTTCTTTTTGTTAAAGGAAAAGGTGACATACACCTTGATGGTGGCAGTATCCAAGATACACTATATGTTCATAACATCACTACAAATATGCTTTATGTATATCAAATTTGTAATTTGGTTAAGGAAAAACAATGAATTTTACACAACATGGGGCAGAAGTATGAAATTTATTGGAGCCTCATTCACTTGTTGCTCATGGTATTGTTGATCATAGTTCTAGACTATATCACTTTGAGGGTTTTGATGGCACTTCCTCTATAGGAACATGATTAGTTTCTCATGCTGATTCGTAGAGTAAGCTTTGGAATGAGATATTTGGACATCTCAATTACAAATATTTTAAGGAGTTGAGAACTCATGATATAGTTGATGTTATTCCTAGATTTTCTTGTCTTGAGGAGTTTTTCCTGGATGTGCATTAGGGAAATAACACCAAGATCCATTTCCTAAGAATTTTCTAAGAGAGCTTCTTTACCACTTGATCTTGTGTATAATGACTTGATGGTTTTTCCTACCCCCTCTTTCAATGGAGATAAGTATGTAATTACATTCATTGATAATCTCTCAAGGTGTATTTGGGTTTGTTTTCTCAAGTACAAAGTGATTTTTTTTCACACTTCAAAATCTTCAAGGCTTTGGTCAAGAAACAATCTTCTAGTTGCATAAAGAACCTTTGCACTGATAATGAGGGGGAGTACTTCAACAATGAGTTTTATAAAGTTTTGGCAACTCATGACATTATTCACCAACATTTTGTTCTTCATAATCCACAATAGAATGGATTAGTAGAATGAAAGAATCAAACTTTGAAGGAAATGACTAACTGTGTGATGCATTCTAGAGATTTACCTCCTATATACTAGGAAGAAGCAATTAATTGTGCTAACTATATTCATAATCACACACCACATAGAGCCCTTAAGCATTTGACTCTAGAGGAAGCTTGGTCCAACACTAAGCTTGATGTCTCTTTTTTTGAGTCTTTGGGAGCTCAGCTTGGGCATTTGTGCCTAAGAAGAAAAGGAAAGCCTTGGATAAGAAAAATAAGAAACCCTTGATCTTTGTAGGGTATTGTGAGGACATGAGAGCTTATCGACTATAGATCTTAATACTCATGAGGTTATTTTTCAAACACATGTTCAATTTGATGAGTACTTCACACCTCATGATTCTTCATCTTCCTTCATGCCTATTTTTTCTTCTTTATCTCATCTTGAGGATCATTTATTTGAGGAGGTTGATGAGGAGGTTATAAATGTCGAAAAGGATCCTATTACCACTAATGTTGTCATGATGCCTAAGTTGGCTCGTACTATAGTTTTTGAGGAAACACGTTTCATACAGGATCTTCCACCCATGAGGCATCATCATGCACATTCTATAGGTTCGGATTTTTGGGTTAGGAAGTTTCGGGGATCCATAATATTTTTCACGGGCTCATGGGATACAAGAGTGGGATAATGTGATATGAGATGGGTATTCTTCTTTGATGAAGAATCATACTTGGGATTTTGTATCTCTTCTTAAAGGAAGAAATATGGTTAGGTGTAAGTGGGTATAAAAACCAAATACACATTTGATGGGTCCATTGAAATTATAAGGCTCGTATTGTTGCAAATGGTTTTTCACAAGTTGATGGTATTGATTACTCGAGACTTGTACACTCGTTCCCAAGATGGATTATGTACACTTTGTATTTGTTATTGTTGAATCATAGGGGTGGCCCATAAACCGGATGAATGTGAAGAGTTCCTTCTTACATGGATATTTAGAAGAGAAAATATAAATGGAGCAACCTGCCAGATTTGTATATGATTCTTCTCTTGTTTGTAGACTTTGAAGGTCTCTCTACGGTCTCAAAAATCCCATCAGGCTTGGTATGAGAAGATGGATTCTTTTCTTCTATCTACTAGTTTTGTTCATCGCTACTTTGATCCTACATTTTATCGCCAACATCTGCCGGTGAGGATATTGTGATACTTTTCTTGTATGTTAATGATATGTTACTTACTAGGATATCTTCTTCCCACATTCATAGTATTCGAGGGATCTTTCTACATAATTTGACATGATAGATCTTAGGTTATTGTATTATTTCCTTGGATTGCATATTTCTCGATTGATTCAAGGATTCATTTAAGTCAAAAATAGTACACCCATGATCTTCTTCATTTCTTTGATATGGCTGATTTCAAGCCAAGTACGTCTCCTTTTCGAAAGAAGGGGTTACTCTTACTTCCACATGCACCACTCCACTTTGTGATCCTACATTGTATAGGCAGTTGGTTAGAAGTCTCATGTACTTGACCCATACTCACCTTAATATTTCATTTGTAATAGGGATTGTATCTTAGTTTTCACATTCTCCTCATAGTAGTCACTGACAGGATGTTAAAAGGATTTTGCGCTATTTGTAGGGAACTTCCCACTTTAGCCTACAATACACTAGGGGTTCTACTCAGTTGGTTGGATATATAGATTCATATTGGGTAGGTTCTATTGATGATAGGAATTCCACTTCTTGTTATCTTTTTTTGTCTTGTTTCTTCTCCAGTTTCTTGGGTGTGTAAAAAAATAGGCTATTACACTTTCATCTTCAGAGACAAAGTACAGGGTAGAAGTTATAATAAGTCAACAAATTATTTGGCTTTGATAGTAATTGATGAGTTTTATTCCCACATGATTCACCGATTGTACTTTGGTGTGACAACCAAAGTGTAATTCACATTTCTCGCAACCCTATTGAGCACTAGCGGACCAAGCATATTGAGATACACATACACTTCATTTGTCAACACATTCAGGATGGATTTATTTGCTTGGAGTACATTCGACTCATTAGTAGGTTCTATAAATATTTACAAAGCCTTTTGAATATCCTCACTACCTTGAGCTATATGGCATGCTTGGGGTTTCAGAAGTTTTTCTTGGGGTGTTCATGAGAACATATTCCTTCTTCTTCTTCTTTCCCTTTCCTTCTAGCAGGATTCTTTCCTAATTTTGGTTTGAGATTTCTTCATGGATATAATTTACATGAGTACCTAATTAGGCCCAGTTTCCAGGACTCATATTGTGGATATGCCACTTTTATTTTGGGCCTCTAACTTCACTTGAGGGGCAGCATTAGAGTAGGTATTTACCTTAGCTCATGTTCACCTAGGTAATTTATTTACCTCATGTATTTTATCCTCACCCACTTATGTGTGTGGATATTTATTTTTTATTATTTAGATATTAGGAAGATATTATCTAGTTGTTATGACTAGTTCTTTCCTAAATCTATGGTCTTGACTAGTTCTTTCCTTGATTTATGGCTTGATCTACGACCTTGATTGGTTCTTAGATTGATATTCCTTGCCTATATAAGAAAGGTCCATTCTCATTGTATTTCATTGATTTCCATAATAATATATGATATTGTTGCTCATTTGTTTGCAAAAGTTATATTAAAGTTATTTTGGAGAATTTATTTTATCTTATTGAGTGTGATGTTTGATTAGCATCTGAGTTATTTGTGGCTTGGAACAATTTTTTTATCATTCATTTTAAAAAATTTTAACATTTTGAAATAGTAAATCATAAAAGTAAAGAAATGTGCCTTTATCTATTCTTATGTCACAAACTCTACTAAGTTACTTTATAATCTGATTACACCTAAATTTCCTTATTATTTTGTTCCTATTGGTTTTTTAATTCTTAAGATTCCTATCATTGATGGAAAATTGATATTGAATAGTACCTTTGTGATGTCCATACTACTTTCTCGTAATATGCTTACCATGATGTACTATTTACTAAACTCTTTCCTATAAGACTTAATGAAATTTTTCTCAATGGTTGCATGATCTTCCTATTCATTCAATAATTTTTTTACCCCTTCCACTAAAAATTCCTTTCACACTCTTCCATTAATATTGGGGGAAAGTATTACATGTTAAAGTTTTTAAGATGCAAAACAAATCCAATGAGGCTATTAGTGACTATTATCTGCATTATAATATTATGGTTGCTAAAAGAATCCTAAATGAAAATGAGCTTCAATATCTATTCACTCAAAGCCTTATTTCTCATTTATAAGAATTATTTTTCCTGATAAGTATTAGTCATTTGATCAATTTTGTCACATGGTGAAAGAATAAAAATATAATATCCTTTCCATGAACAACATCAACTCTATTTATAATTCTCCCAATACATTTACTACTTTTTAAAAAGGATAAACTAAATTTCCAAGGAAAATATAATGAAAACAAAGTTGATTCCAAAGTTCTTGTCAACAATGTATCTCAACCTACAAATATTCAAATACAAGGTCCTCTTTAGATTAAATTCACACAATTTCCTTCTTCACCCCATGCGGTCCTCTAAAAGTTGGTAGAGTGAAACCTCAGTATCTCTCCTTCTATTTCTAAAGGTTGATACAAGAAATACTCATAGTAAAAATTTTCATGTTAATGCATTATGAAAATATAATATATGTATTGGTCATTATACTAAGGGATGTATCATTCTTTTTCACGTTATCCAAGATATTTATGATGTAAATGATATTGATTTTGATTTTTTCCTAGGAAATATAAGCATACTAATGACACTACTAAGCTTAAAATTTGCAATGATCATCTTACATGTGGTTTAAGGCCCATGAATCTAATATCCATTCATTTACTATTGATACACTAGTTATTACAAAAGCACATCACCTATCATGGAGGGATGAATTTTTATTTGTATCTTCACTTCAATGTTTCCCATTTTCTTCAAACACTAATGTTCAACATGATCTAGTTGATAAAAAAATACATAAATATTTGTCAACTTTTTCTTGTTATTTTATTTTTCCTTTTTCTTGACTTGGGTTAGAGTGCTGATTTTATAATTGATTTCCTTAGGATTAGACTATTCTTTAACTTTTTCCTTGGTAGGGAATTTTCCTTTCCAAGTATTAGGTTGTGGATTTACATTAGATTCACTCACTACTAATGTTTTTTTCTTAGTACCTCCAAGTCATACATCCATAATGATGTAGATCCAATCACAAATGAACAACTCACAACGTTAGATTAATCAAAAAATCAAAAATTGTCCTTTCTCAAGCCAAATACTCACTTTCTCAAGATTGAAATACCTCCTTTTAAGCCCAAATTTGACCTTCAAGCCCTATTTAGGTTTGGAAACTTCTTGAATTATGTTATTATTCATTACTCAATGCTTATTCAACTTTTAAATTGGAACCATGCAAAAGAAACCATCAAATACCTTGTTTTAAGAAAAACTTCCTTTTCAAGCTTCTCAAGAAAATGCTCTTGGTGAATTCATGGTTGGAGACATCTAAAAACACCCTGAACAAGCTAAACACACTTATGAGAAACCATTAATATTCTTGAGGTGTGCACAAAATTTATTTTCTTAACTCCCTCTCTAAATCTCTTTTTCAACCCCCCTCTCTTTCTTATATTTTCTAGGATCCTTGTAGCCATGTCTATGTTGTTTTTCAACTTTAACTTTAGCTAGGTACACTCAATTTGCAAACTAGGTACATTTTCTAGTACCAATTTGGCTTTATTTTTGTGTAAAATTTTAACCATGAACTTCTTTTCAAAATCCTTCTAATACCCCTTTTTTAGTCTCCTACTTAGGTCTCTATCATGTTTCTCCTTACATATGAAGCAAACTGTCATGTGAAAATATTTTTTTCAGCCTCTTCTAACCTTCTTTTTTAGTTTCTAATATCTCTTCGAAAGATATTTATGAAATTTTAGGTTCATTCAAAGTATAAAGCTTAAACCACACATTTGATAGTAAAACCTCCTTCACTACTGTCATAGACTTAACGAAGGACTGCCATCTATTTATCTTGACTATGACTATATCCTTAAATAATTTCTCTTGAATGTCTTATAGACTCGTGAACTTGATTTATACTAGTTTCCTAATCTTGGTTCATCAATTTATCTCCTCAATTCTTGCTTCTAAATTTGACCCCGGCTTTTGATGCTCGCCACATGTTTGTAACATATTGTTCATGTTTGTAGTTTATGAAAAAGATGATAATTCCTTATATCCTTCATAAACCTAATGAAAATGGTTCCAATAACCTTTCCCCAAAAATGTGTCTTTTGATATTGTGGTTAAAGCTCCAAAACACCTTTCCACTATAAACCCTAAAAGGGTTTCAACTAAGAATCCCGAGAACATAGATACAATGATAAAACCACTTAAACACAATTTCAAGACATATAATATTTCATTGAGGTCTATATCAGTATTCCTAAGTGATAATTACTAACAATGAGGTCTTAAATTTCATTACTTATGAAAACTCTTCCAAATATTCATACTGACGACTCTAGGAACAAAGTTTCCTTGTCTTCAAGGGTTTCCAAATCAACTTAAAGTCTTTTCTTTCACTGTAGTGAGTCTTGAAGGATGAAAAAGTATGAGATAATCCATAAAAATAACTCCAAACTCTTAAACTATGAATCTTACCACTAATAATCATTTTACTTGCCTCCGAGTTTCTTAACCGTGATCTAAGAAACCCTACTACAAATTACTAGAAGTTTTATAACTAACAATATCAAAACCATTAAATACTTGCATGAATCCTATGAAGATTGATTCTAATTTATTATTAATATTACTACGTTATCATCAACAAAAGTTCATCATTTAAACCACATGCATCAAAAATTCCAAATAACTAACATAGAATTCTAACTTTTGCATAGTTTGCTTACAAATAAGATTCTTTCTTCCTTCAAACCTTGGATCTCAACTTCTATCCTCTCTTTATCATTCAAATGATAACACGATTAGTTACAATAACTTTTAAATATTCTCACTCTCACCCCTAACCAAAGACTCATAAACCTCTTCAAGTTATATTTTTGTATTTTTCTAATGTCAAAAGACTCCAAATTAGTCTAAAACCTTAAGACTTAAGAACTTAGAGGTCACAACCATGACCTCACTAGTAATTCTAGACTTCAATAAGACCTCCCAAAACCTTATTACATGCTTGGATGCTCTAATATGACATCAATACACCCAAATACAATCCAAAATGCCTTCTAGATTCAAATTTGTAATTTTGGAGGGAAATTTCCAATTCAAATTTGTGAAGGTCTTGAACAAAAATAACACACCTAGATGACTCTAGATGACCCCCTAAACCTATAACACACTAACAAAGCCATAATTGATGTTTCCAACCATATTTAAAAGCTAGGAGTGATGCTCCTGCATCAACTAATATTTCTTTTTCTTTTTCTCACTAAAGTTTCTCATAAAACTCATCAAAAATTTGTGCCATATATGTAGTTCTCAAAGAATACTAATATGTTTGGTTTTTGTAGATAAAAACTAAGCATAGATGAACCATTTTATATAAAATAGAGATAATGATATTTTAATTAGAATTGTTTTCACCAAATTTAGAAAGAAGAAGCGTTAAGAAATTCACTTCGGTTATGAAATCCTCAATCCTATGATAGTTATCTTGACTAAAATTAGAATGATTATATTCCAACTAGATTGATTAAATCTTACTTTGTACATTAAAAAAATCCAAGGAACCCAAAATGTTAGTAGGATCCATTTCATCTTGAAAATGAGACTTAAACTTGGGGATATTGAATACCCAATAATTCCTTAAACTTAATCACAATGATTTTTCCATTTCAATAATTTTATAGGATCATTAGGTGCTTTTATTGATTTAATGTAATGTGGTAAAGAACATGGACAAGGATAACATTAAAATTGTATCCTTTCTAGATAAAATAATTACATCTAGTGAGAAATACTCCTTTCATGTATATAGTGCATCTAACATATATTAATGTTCAAGAAATAACCTAATACATTTCCAAAAAATCATTTTTATAAATAGTAGTTAAAATGATTTCTTTAATGATTAAATCAAATGTTGTAGTTTAGGCATGAGGAAAAAATATGAGTTTTCCTAAAAAACAATATTTATGGTAAAGAACTTGGAAAATGATAACATTAATAATGTATCCTTTCTAGATAAAATAATTACATCCAAAGAGAAATACTCCTTTCATGTCTATAATGCATCTAACATCTATTAATGTTCAAGAAATAACCCAATACATTTCCAAATTTTTTAAATAAATAGTAGTTAAAATAATTTATTTAATGATAAAATAAAATGTTTTAGTTTAGGCATGAGGAAAAAATATGATTTTTCCTAAAAAAATTATATTTGTATGGAAAAAATTCATCGAAATTGAAGTTGTAATTACAATTATCATTTCAAAGAGAAAATCACAATGGTATAAATCCCCAATAAGAAAAACAATTTGTATTCTTTTAGTGTTTTATTTCATATGGAAATGTTGAAATAAACCATATGGTTCGAAAATCTAGTTAGAATAAAAAAATTCCACCCAATTCAAATGATAACCCATATTTTCTCTATCTTACAAAGATGCCCTATACACTTCCTACTCCATACTCTACAATTACCAAAAATAGAATTTTTCGATGTGTACCTAGAACTAGGGTTGTAAAAAGATAGTACCTACCCCTACACAAAATTATAGAGTAAAAATGTTATATAATTTGTACCATAACTAAATACATAATATAAACAAAAACTAAAAAAGAGAATTTATCTTGTGTTTAACCAGGGGTTATGTATTGATTTTTTTCCATAATTGTAATTGAAATAACATATTTCAATAATAAAATTTTGAACTTCTAGATAAACCAAAGGTGTTTACTCATTTAGGGTGTGTTTGTGCTTTAGACTCTTAGAGATACATATACCATTCATAATAGGATATTGACTGTGGAGGATTTCAACACTACCATGGATATACTATCCCAACTTTAAGGTACATTGAGAGTAAATTTTTAGGCCAACTACTTACCATTACTCCAAAAATTACTATTCATTGGAGCATATATGTTTAGGGATTCACAATTTATGTGGCCCTATTTATTACACACAATAACCTCCACATTATAAAACATATATTTATATCATAAATGAATAAAAAATTAAGGTATTTAAATAATACCTAATATCTACCATAAAAAAGGTGTGATCAAAATGGTATAACTAATCATGATTATTACTAATCACCTTTATATATTTGGCATTCCCCATGTGTGGAACATAATTATAGGAAATCTATTCATGTATGTTGAAAGAAGGGTGAAGTAGAAAGGTTCCTAACAATACTTAAACCTATTTGATGGTTACCAACTGATCCTAATTATCTTGACATGGTACTCTAGCCTTGGTTTATCTAACCATTCAATAGGTTGGAATAATAACTGACATGTATACTTATTACCTATTAAGATTTTAAGAAAAATATTATTTCCCTCTATAAATATACATTCATAAATACTTTTTTCTATAAATAAGAACCATATTTTTCTTCGTGTTCCTAATATTTGATCAAAGTGCATTTTTTTATCTATGATCAAAAATTGGGTGTATGTTGTATAATTAGTCCCTAAACATGCATACATGCATATGGCCTCTTTCCAATTTAACATTTTTTCTCCTCTATAAATTGGGAAGGTATATCAAATGTAAATATTCCCAAAGTTAAATAGTAAGCTTGAAATATATGAAACTTGTTGATGTGACATTTTAAAAATAACTTCTAAATTCAAATCTCCATTTTAAAAAAAAAGGGTAATGTATGCTAGTTTTTTTCATTATAAAAATGGCTCATTAGAACTTATCATAAATTATTCCAAATATAATATGATAATTTCTTATATTAAGTGGAAATATTTATAAACATAATTTAATTAAGGCAACAAAATTACAATAAAATTGTGACATTCCACCATTCCTATTATATAAGTGATAAGTTATTATTATTGATTTGAGTTTTTCAAAAATATTATTTATTTAAAGACTCTAAAATGGGTTATTTATCTATTTAATTTAAAATATATATAACCATCTATTGTGAATTTATAAAGTGGGTTTAAATACACAACTTACTTTTAGTTTGTATTATGGTTTTGGGTTCCTTGTCTTGTGATTATTACCAAAACTAAGACTAAATGATGATATTCTACATCTATAAAAAAAAATTATAGGAAAATGTATTATACATACTCAAAATGTAATATTTTGTAGATAATTTTCAGTATCCTCCTTATTTTATAGTATCACCTTTTATTTTGAAATCACCAATAATATTTCTCCATTCTCAAATGAGTTTCACACATGAAGACTTATAAAATATTCATTATAAAAAATAAGCCACGGTCCATCCAAATGAATAATAACATAATATAATATAAACTAAATTTTCACAGTTTCCTTTAAAAATAATTTATAATTATTTAAATGCGTGTATGGTTCAAATACATTAATGGATATGAAAAATGTAAAAAACAAAATGAAACTGATTTTTTATTTTTGAATTTTATATTTAAATGTACACTTTTGAATATTTGATACAAATTAGGGAGATTATTATTTCACATGTGTAATATGTGTAGCATTTGATCATACATAAAGTAAAGGAATCATTGTTCAATTGAGGTTGAATTTCAAGGTCGGGTAATTTGAACTAAGTACCACATATGTTTTTCCATGATTATTTACATGTTTATCTTATTTAGATAAAACTAAAGATAATTGAATCCAATGTGTGATTTTTTTTATTATATGCAATGTGTTTCTATTAAATTTTCATTTAATTTAATATTTAAAATACGAATGATATGTCCGATATGGAAAGGAGTCTTCATAAATGATTATGATAATAGATAGAAAGTGATTTTAAACAGCTAAATTTGATTTGAGACTAATAATAATAATGTAAAAGTTTGGTAAGGGAATGTTTAAAATAATATGATAGGTTATTATCATAGAAACTATGTTTTATGCTAGTTGATATCTTTGGTACTAGTATAGTTATGTGGTCATTGATTAATGATTCAAGTAATTGAAATAGTAAAGGTGTGTTATAACATAATAAATATCAATACCTATATTAGAGAACATAGTATAAATAAAAGATAATATGTGGATCTTAATATCAAACTATCTTTGATATGGGATATATAAATATAAGTGTTGTCAACACTTTATAAAATAAACAACATTTAATTATAGACATTTAACTAAGGAGGCGCTTCTCACCGAATATGATAAAGTGGATGCTTTATAGAATGGTATAGAATGCACTAATTTTTTAATAGATAAAAATAAAATTTGATTTTTTTGGTTAATTTATTATTTAATGTATTTGAATAATTGAAAACATTATACAATTGTTATATCATTTTATAATGATTAATTAGTAATTTGCATCTAATAATTGTTTTTATTACTAGATAAAGGCTCTTTTGGCTAGAACTATGAAATGGTATATGGGGCACAAAAAGGGGATAATTCCCTGCAAAACTAAGAAATACTAAGAAACCCAACAACATAAGTTACTAACACTACATTACCAATAAGAACCAATATAACCTCAAAGGTGCCCATTAGCACAAAATCCCAAAACCCACATCAAAAATTAAAAACCCACTAAAAGAAAAAATGACCATATGATAGGGAGTATCACATGGGATCAAAAACAAAAATAAAAATCCAAAAGGCCTAGCCATCACATTATCCACTATTCCCCACTATAATTGAGAAGTTCCTTAAACATCCACTTCATTCCTCTATGGACCACACCTATACATCTGATCTTAACCTCTTAGCCTCTTACTTACAACCTTTATCCATATACAATACACCTAGTTGTACCATGTATAACTTATAACTATATTGAGAAGGAGAAGAATCTAAACAAGAAGCATCCAACTAGTGAAATAGGGTGATAGTCAAAACCTCTAACACCTCCTCTATCTTAGATTTGGGCTCCAAATATAAAACTTGATCCATGATATTATTCTCTCTAGAAATAGGAACATGAGCCCATAGGGTAGGAGGAGGAGCAAGAGAATTTTCATCGTTGTAAAAATGAACTCAAGGTTATAAGGACCAACTTCTTTTCCACACCAACCTAGAGGGTAGACAAGTGGAATACCTATAATGAGAAGAGCATGATGATTCCATGTGTCAAATGAGGTTATAAAAAAACCTAAAATTAAGGCCCTTATAATTAAATACTTTCTTTCATGATCTTCATGTCAAAGGAAATCTAGTAGAATGGAAGATCGGATTGGAAAATTAAACTAGAGAAAAAACTCTCAAAAACCTTCACCGAGAGATAAATCATCAATCTTAATAAAGTACCCCACATTATTAACCACCAATAATATATGGTACTACTTACAAATAATAAGTGGAATATGGTACAATCTTAGCCAAATAATAAAAAATATGGATTATAATGATTCCAAACCAATAAATAAAGACCAGGGGTAGAAAAAGAAACCAAATATACTTGAAGAACCATAGACTAGAAGAATACGTGAAGTCACAATTAGTTGGTATTTGAAAACCGCCTACAATAAACCCAAACTTAATAAAGAGGAGGGGAATCGATGGACTTCTAGGATGACAATTCCCAAATGGTCAACTCTTTTATAGACAAGAATGATCAAATACATAAATTGAATAGATACCTACTAGAAGAATATTTAATTAAAATAATACAATGATATAATATCTCAAACTACATGGTAATTTTTTAATAAATCTACTAGAGTATCACCAAATAAGAGGAAAACACCAAAACCTTAGATAGATAAGAGATAATTCTAGGGGTAGACATAAGGGTAGGAGAGGAATTTTCAACCTAAACCAAAATAGGTACCACATCAAAATACTACGAAAGATTTTTTTGTAAAAATTATATAAACATGGAAATGATTTGAAGCATTTTTACATCCTCTAGAATTAACTCAAATTGAATGTGACTTGTTTAGATTATAAGAGAAAAGTTGTCTTCTTCCACTAGACTTCACATTTCCATACCCATATGCTATCATCAAGAATTAATCCATACCTATTATAGGTGACAAGAACTGAGTGGGGGGGGGGCGATGAATCAGCCCCAATAAAACCTTTTCCACACTTGTGCTTCAAACCGTAACCAACATGCTCATATACAACCCATAAAAGCATACAACATTTTTAATGAAGTAAACACAATGCAATGAACATGATAAAATATCAAAGATACATCTTTGATAATCAAAATATATCCACACACACTTATATAGATGCTCAAATCAGATCACAAAGTGTAATGTCTTCAACAATGATCCACAAGATACAATGAAGTGCTCTCAAGACAATCAATGTCTCATGAATACATATGAAGAAGTACAACTATGAGAATGTCTTCAACATTAATTATCAGATCTGAAAAATCCTTATAAAACTGAAAATTACATCAACATGCTATGAAGATAGCATCCAAACACAAGCATCCAAATCTTCCCTCCTTCTCCAACTCGCTCTCAAAGAAACAACACCAACTTTGCACTTGCTCAAATTATCCTCATGAAAAATCAACTATAAGTTGTTCTAGAATGATATTCCATGTGTTTTGGGATAGTCCCAAATGGTTTTATTTTTAGAAAAAGGGTTCTTCAAAAGAAGATAAAAGGGGTTTCAAAAAGCTAGAAACAATATGCCCATAACTTCACTTTTATAGCCTCTCCAAGGCTCAAATTCAAACTCAAAAATTTTCCCTCCTTTGGCTCGACCCATGCATCATATAAAAATTATAAATTAAAATCATAACATCCAAAATTTACCCAAGTAGTTTGGCCTATCCTAAACCATCATTTCATGTGCAAAAATGGCTCAAAACCCCATGGGCACAAAGATAAAAATGCCCTTACTTCAAAAACATCCTTATTCATGACCCATAAATCACCACACATGTTTAAATTAAAATTTAAACATCATACATGGTCACAATTAATATCAACCAATCAAATTATTTCGTTTAATGGGCCCAGTGCTCTTTGTATTTCTAAAAGTTGTTTCCTACACCCTTCAACATCCTAGAAACTTCATTTGATCAAAAATAACTTATACTAAACCAAACCATGCCATGTGAAAAAAATATGGAAATTAAATAACCTTTATAAAAATTCTAAGCAAGTTATAAGTCATGAAATATCCTTCACTTCAAACCACAACAACATTTTCCTTCACTAGATCAACCTGCCAAAAAAATTGTTTCCAAAGGTTAGCTCATAAAATCATTTATACATACATTAAATAACAAAAAATGGATTCATTGGATTAAAAATTAATCCTTCTTAAATTTACATGTGATAGGAAAAATCACCAAATCCATATCATGCTTCAAATAGCACCAAACTTTCACTAGAACACATCATGTCTTGAACTACCAAAGATCTTCTTGTCCAGAGAATTCTCTGTAAGACATGAAAAATGACTTCATAATTAGTAAATAAACATATAAATGGAATTATGTCTGAAAATAATTTCCAAAAAAACTTTAATCATCTCAAAATCCTCCTGTAGCTCAAGTTATGACTATTTTACTAAACCCTGTTATTTGAGATCCCAAAACTGCCCTTTGACTAGTCAACCTATTTGGACCTCAAAAAACCATGAACCTACATGAAAATTTTCTTAAACCTCCATGGAAATCATATAAAACTCTAAAACATCATGCACCATCAATTTTTCATGCTACTCCTTTGGACCATCTTCTTCTTAAAACTTATTTTTCAAAAACTTCTATTTATAGGTGGGGCCCACATATCGCCATGACCTAAACCCTACATTTATGGAAATCCCAAGGATTCTTATACAACTTAAAATAATCATTTTTTTATGAACCAATTACAACTAGGTCATTCTCTAGAAACTGCTCCTAGCTAGGGTTTAACTAGGGTTTTAGACCACTTTACCTTCTTGACATTTGTTCATAAAATCCCGACAATTAACTAACCTAATTAGTTTTGTGAAACCTTATAAACTCACCATATAATATTCTCTAAAATCCACAAGGTCCCATTCAAATCACATTATTGACAATGAGCCTCTAAAGTTGCACTTCAAGTTGGAATTTGCCTTATATTTTTCACCATGTCTCAAAAAATTAGGCATATATGGAAAAATACACATCACGGGAACTTGAATTTTTTTAGATCACAATGAGTCATCCCTATAACATATCAAATCATCAGAATTTGTATTCCATAGATCAATCTCTCTAGTCACTAAGACTTACCTATGCTTGTATGTTAGATCCTCACTTTGTAGAAAGCTTAGGGTCAATTGAAATATTGCAATAAATCATCATGAAACCTTTATAAATGACCAAAACATACCTTATAAATCATTATATACCTGAATTTATGCTTCCATGAGATCATATAGATCCAAACCACTATGTCATACCTCTAAGTAAACATACTTGCTACCAATGAGCACCTATAACTAAGTCATCCACTTATACCTGCACCATGCCACTATTATGAGTGCTCAATAACCCTAAAAAATGATAAAAATCATTTCAATATTCTTCCCAAGAATCCAAGAATATCACATTTCCAAGATACACCTCCTAGGCACTTGTATAGGCTTGCAAGAGAAAACACACCTCACTTTATCCCACTATAGTAACTGATATTCATATGAACCAATATATTAGTATCAAGAAAATAATCATGACATCATCATACAACAATAAATTTTTCTTTAATGTGGTTTTTCATAAATGAAAACACCTATTAGGACACCATGCCAAAAATCTCCCCCATTGTCATTGATGGATAACACGCTAAACTTCTCCCCCTTTTACATTAATGAAAAAGGCATACCTGTAACTCAAATTATTCACCTACCTCAACTTCATACCATCATGCTTTGGCTAGAAAAATCAACCAAAGGTCTCAACCAAGCTCAAATTCTAAATTTTTCCTCAAAAATTGATTCTTAGCCTCATTTCAAGCATGCAAGTAAAATGTCCCCCTGGATTAGGAACTTCAACATCTGAAAAATCATCAAAAATCATGAAAGAAACACTATCATACCTTGTTTGGAGATACAACACCTTATTTCACCTTACGGGTATGCAAAACAAGCAATGTCTCTCCTCAACCCTATTTTGCACCTTTTGGAAACATTGTATCTGATTGTGATTTGAACCATACACTTTTTGAATCATGCCAAAATGTTATTATCAAGCTCATCAAAACACTACATCACCTTTCTTGACCAAAATCAATCATCTCTACGTCTATTCTTAGCTAAACTAGGCATAATCTTGCTCTTCATACCATTCATGATGCTAATAGCCCTAAACATTCATTTTAGTGCATTTTTTTATCAATTTTGACAATCTCTAAGACCACATACAAAATATGACAAGGAATTTTATGGCTCCTTGGACTTAATACATCCATTTCTAGATTATAGGAACAAAATTAAGAAACTAGCCTAGCTTTCTTGACTATAAAGCACCATCAACAATTTTTCTTTGTTCTAAAGTATCAATTTAGTCATTTACAGTCATATCAATCTTGGCATATTGCAATGATAGACTATACCTTGTTAGTTTCCTAAAATAACACTTGATACATAACTCATATGCCTTAATGTCTCCATGTCTCCATCTAGAAGAAATCCCGAGTTAAATGACTTCTTAGTCCTGTGATTACCATACTTTGATGCAAAAACACCTCCTACAATATTATGAGTCTAACTAATATGTGACGTGTTTAGCACTTGGCCTTGTAAAATTACTACCAATACCCTTACACCAATAAAAATTTTGAATTGCAAATACTTTACTATTCATGATCATCACTGATTGTTCATACCTTGAGGACCTATATAGAGCACCTTTTCACATTGTCACGCCTTGTACCTCCACTTTCCACTCTTGTGGCATTACCCAAAGCTAACTGAGATTCTTGATTCATCACTTTTCCTTCCATGAGCATCCACACACTTTATAAACTATTCTAATATTCTCAATGCTTTATAAAAGATCTTGACAAAAAAAAAATATCTCAGAGATCCATTTCATACCACATAAGTATACTTGTAGACACTCAAAACCAGCCAACATACCTAAATTACATTGAAAATATGCTTCTTGCATCCATCTTTACCTATTACACTACTTCAACTAGATTGGTGAACAAGAAGATATTCAATGAGGTATTTCTCTAATTTTATAATTCTAACACACATACCTCTGTACCTAAAGAAGTTCATGAGATATCACTATACACATTTTCAAGCATGTAGCTACTCATTCTATCATTACACATGTAACCTTATAGTCCTCCTAGCTTTTTCTTTCAGGCATTGAACACTTCAAGAGAACTACAACATTGATGTTTCATTCAAGGCTACTCAACTCATCCTTAGCAGGTTTCACATTCTGGAGAAAACTACAAACTTTGCCACAACACACTACTAGCCCATGTAACATGAACTTCTTGGTATATCTTTCCAAGGGATAAGTTTCATACCATACCAAAAAGAAAAATAACTTTCATCATACTTATTCAAGTGTTTTAAATACCTTCAAATTTTCATGATATTTATAGGTAAGTCCATCTACTAGCTCCCCTTATTTGGCCTAGGACCATATTGTAGAATAACAAGATGCTTTTCCTTTGACTTACCATGCTCTTGAAGACAGTCAATATTGACTCCATACTTTTGACATATACTTTACAAACAAATGTAGACCATTTCAATGACTCAAACTAATTTATCAACCTAGACATGTTAAGACACCAAATTTGGATGACTATGCATAGATCGAATACTGAGTGTCAATCAATTTTTATAACTTTGATAACTAGATGACATAACACATGAGCATTGACATAACAAACACCAAACTTCTTGAAGTGAATAACACATGGTCTTTATAACTCATTGTCTAAGATATGAGAAAACACAAAAAGCACCAAGAACTCTCGGACACCCAACATACCCCTTAACTCATGATAGGTTATATGACACCCTTTAGTCTCACTTTGACTATGGAAACAATAACTCCTATGAACGTTTTTAAAGATGAATGACCACTCTCAAATCCTTAAGATCATTCTTGACAATCTTTGTACTAATATGAAGCTCTGCCTCAGATTCAAGAAGCTTTGAAGAGATAACACAAGATCTAGAATGACCACTTACAGTCTTTAATCCATCATACAACTTGCACACAAATCATGATGCACCAAGGATGATAACACCATAGATCACATAGATCAATCTTATTCAAGGGTTCATGTAGAGTTAGGATCACTTTGTTTATGCATTGTATACTTTGAAATTAAAAACTCACTATATCATTTTCTTACCATCAACAATGAACACAACAACTAACCCATCGTATAGGTTTTCAGTGTCTAACATTTGACATTCACATCTTCATGATGAAATTTCATGCATTGTGAAAACCCATTTGGCCAAAATGAAACCTCTAATAACCTTGAGTCTTTCTATTGATCATATCTTACCCAATTTGCAAAGATGCATGGTCTAAATTAAGTCTTTGGTCACTTCACTATGAGATTACAAATTTGTCATAAATTTCTCGAAGTTTACACATTTTCAAGGGAAAATACCACTTGAATCTGAAGGTACATATTTTCTAGCTTATTTTTTCCAAGTTTTAGATTTGGAAACTGTTGTTGCAAACTCACAAAGCACCCACGGATGTAGATCGGATTCTAGGTTGATCACTCTAGCATCCAGTGTGATTGCACAACATGGAAACCTCTCTCCAAGTGTGGGGACTTATGAAACTGACAGAGGAATCTCTAGATTAGAGGCTGGTTCCTCAAAATCCTTTGATTTAGATCTATAATTTGTAAAACTACAGAGGTTCAAATCCTAATCCTACTCTAAATTGCAAGAGAGCAGGGATGGAAATGCAAAAATCGAAACTAACTAAAGATGGTGATGCACCAAAAGGAGTGGTGAAACATATTTGTCATGTAAATAGACACGAGACCAAAGTTCACAACATAAAACATACACAGCATCGCCCGATAAGGTATAATTTAGGATCTGAAATGAAGCAAATAATACAAACAGAGGACTGAAACCCATTCACAGAGCTTGCATTATCATTTCAGTGTCAAAAACACACATTACACCCTCAGAGAGGTAAAAGAAAACTGTTATAATCTTTGGAGAGGTCTGATTCTTGCATCAATCACTTGCTGGAGGTGAAAGAAGAAGAAGTCTTCTATGCCCAAAAAATGTTCCCCCTCTTTTGAAATGAGCCAAATCGGCTTTTTACATTGCATGGGTCGAGCCCAGGAGACAAAAACGTACAAAAACATGAGAGCCCATCCCTCCTCAACTGCAGATGCATTAAAATGGCATGGGGGACCTTACAAACCCATACCCTGTCACTTTGACCGAATTACAGGAGAATGCGACCCATTCTGCATTAAATCTGGTCGCTGAAATGTCACTTCTGGCCATGAACATGCATCAGATCTGTTTCTCAATTTTCTCTCTCTAGACTACACCAAAATTCAAGATTAACCCCAGAATCATGTAGAGAATTTCATAATATTTCCGTTGATATAAAGAACATGCAAATCTAAGCTCTGGATCGAAAGATATGTCGATCTGAAGATTTAGGGCACAAAACAGGTGAAAACGTGTTTTGAAAATCTTTCCCGCGCTCTGCCACCTGGATGACACGTGTCAAGTGCTGATTGGATGCATAATTCTCTCTCCTTCCCTACTTCATTGGACACGTGTCCTCTTTTTATTGGCTCGGGTCAGTGCTTGAAACCTCGCCCTTTGACTTTTGGACTTTCTCCCTTGTGACACGTGTCATGATTTGATTGGTCCGCGGGTCTGCCGGCTTTTCGCCCTTCGCGTCCCTCTGTCCCGGATGTCCCAAACTATTTGGGACAAAAACTCTCGATCCACCCGAAATGGGCTTCCTTGTCCCTCATTCGGTGATGACACATGGCGTTGCTTGATTGGCTTTCGGCTCCTTCGGTATCCACGTCCCGCGTCCCTTTGTCCCAGCTTGTCGAAGTCTTTGAAGTTCCCCATTTTAAGGCCCGAACCGGCGGTTCGCGTCCTTTGCGTCCATTTGTTCCAAGCTGTCTCGGGTTTGTCTAGGACAAATTCTTCGAACCACCCAAATGGGCTTCCTTTGCTCTCGGCCGCTTTGCCTTTTCGCGTCCTTCGCGTCCTCGCGGCCCAGATGTCCCAACTACTTAGTGCGAAAGTTCTCCTTTTCGGCCGAACCGGGCGGTTCGCGCCCTTCACGTCTTCATGTCCCAAATGTCCCAGCGGTTAGTCATTTTCTTCTCCTTGGCTAAACGGATTTCCGCGTCCCACGCGTCCGACGGCCCGGATGTTCCTTTGCCTATAGACTACTGGCGGCCTTTCGGCGATTCACGCCCGAGCGTCCCTCATGTCCCATTGCTATGCGAGGACTAGGACTTAGCCAATTTTCACAATTTTTTCTGGCCCAAGCTTGTTTTTGCATCCTTTTCACCTTTTCTCAGAACTTTCTCTTTTCAACCTAGACGGGAGTTAGAAAAAATTCTGAGGGGACCCTAGAAACATGATTTTTGCCCTGAATCCATCCATTTGCCTGGGACTTGAGAATTTTGATGTATGTTATCAAATCAACCCTGGGGGTGAATTTGGATAACAATTTGGTGACTCAGCGGGGATACCTGCCTGCTAGGTAGAAGATACCGAGTTTCTAAGCAATCCATTGGGCATGGAGTCATCAAATATTTTTTAGAACCTAAGCCGACTCGAATGTGCAAGGAGGAAGATGGAATGTCACCTGATGAAAGCAAGGACTGCTTAACATCTCCATGGATAGCAAGCTGTGCCAAAGCACTTAGGGAAAACAAAACTAACCTACAGCAAAACAATGTGCACAAGCACTTGGAGGAAATAAAATCTAATCTAATATTTATACGAGAGGTAGTGAACTTCCCTCTAGAAGCAACGCTTGAGATAGATTCCATTGACTGGAATCTGCAGTTCTTCACCCTCCAGTGAGGCTAATTGGAAAGCATTGTTGTTCTTGCACTTTGTGACCACGTATGGGCCACTCCAAATGGCATCAAATTTTGAATGCCTTCCCGATTTTTCTCTGTCCACATCCCATTTCAACACTAGATCTCTAACTTGAAAAGATCTATCCTTGGCCTTTCTATCAAAGGTCTTCTTGATCAAAGCTTGATCCTTTTCCATTACTTGGGATGCCTGATTTCTGATCTCTTGCAGCTCCATCAACTCTGCATACCTCACCTCCATGGGCTCAAATTCAAGCAACTCCAGCTGCTTCATGAGTTCCAATGTTGGCAACTCAAGTGACATGGGCAAGATTGCCTCTCTTCCATAGACAAGCCTAAATGGAGAGTTACCTGTGGATCTTTTGGGAGTTATCCTATCAGCCCATAGGGCTGATTTCAGTTTGGTGTGCCAAGACCTCTGATTCTCATCAAGAGTCCTCCTAATGATCCTCAACAAGTTCTTGTTTGTAGACTCGGCCTAGCCATTACCCTGAGGGTAATAGTTCGATGAAGTGCTTAGGTAAATACCGTTCTTGACATCCCACTCAGTCACCTAGATCCATGAATGTCAATGCATTATCGAAGATTATTGTGGCGGGTACACCAAATCTGGTTGTTATCCCCTCATAAAATCTAAGATCTTTAGACTCATTCGCCTCTTTGAGTGCTTCTACTGTCCATTTGGTGAAGTAGTCGGTGGCTGTCAAAATCCATTTGTGCCCTTGGCTTGAATTGGGATTAATGACTCCGATGAAGTCCAAACCCCATTGCATGAATGGCTGGTCAACTGAGATTGGATGCAATGGAAGGGCAGCAAACCTCTCTTTTCCTGTGAAGAATGCACAATTCTTACACCTCTTGATCCATGCATAGTAATCACTGAATATTTTAGGCCAATAATAACCAGCCTTCATGATTTTTAGAGTTGTCACTCTTGGTGCAAAATGGCCACCAGCTGGTCCACCATGAAACTCTTCTAACACCCTTTGAATCTGATTTGTGCTAATGCATCTCAGCAGCACTCCATTCACATCTTTCTTGAACAAAACTCCATCAACAATGGCATACGGGACAGCCTGCAATCTGAAGTGTCTCCTTTGGGTCTTGTTCATCTCTGGAGGGCATAGGCCTATGCCTAGGAAGTGCATAATACCTTGGGTCCAGCAAGGAGTGGGGCAGCATTGTCTTCTTCTTGATTGCCACTTGGCTCATGGCTGTCTTGGACTATCAAAACAGTTTCTTCTTTGTTGCATACTTCTTTTTGCTTCCCCAAAACCAGCTGCTCACACAATCCTTTCCCTCTTACCAGCTTGGTGATCTTGATCTCAATGTCATATTCCATGACACGGGTGATCCAACCTGCCCTTTTCTCATTCAAATCCTTGTTGAGGAGGAAGTCCTTAACTCCAGCATGTGAGACCAGCAACTGGACCTTGTTGTTTGAGATTAAATGCTTGAATTTCTTCAAGCTTCTGATTACTGCAAGCACATGCTTCTCAATAAAAGAGTACCTCACCTCATAGTCATCTAGGCTCTGGCTGAAGAAGGCAATCGGCTGCTCATCATTATCTTTGTTCTGCTTTGTACTAGAATGGTAGAAATAGTGTCATCACCTCCAAATGCATAGAGGATGAAATCCTTGGAGAAGTCTGGGTTGATGAGAGTTGGTGCTTGAGAGATAGCTTCTTTGATTGCTTCAAAACTCTCCTTGCCTTCTGTTGTCCACTTAAAAGCCATGCTCTTCTTTAACATTTTGGTGATGGGCTTGACAAGGGCTGCAAAATCTGGGACAAACCTGCGGACAAAATTGATCCTTCCCAAGAAGCTTTGAAGAGCCTTCTTGTGACTTGGCAATGGTAGTGCTCTTATGGCTTCAACCCTCTCTGGATCAATTGCCAGTCCCTCTTTCGAGACAATATGGCCTAGAAGTTTCCCCTCATGAGCCAGGAATATGCATTTTTTGGGATTCAATGATACCCCAAATCTTCTACACCTCTGAAACACTTGCCTGAGGTGAAAGAGATGGTCTACTGCATTCTTTGAGAAGACAGTGATATCATCTAGGTATACCAGCACTATCTTGTTGATCAAGCCTTTGAATGCCATATCCATTGCCCTTTGGAAAGTGGCTCCAACATTTGATAGGCCAAATGGCATCTTCTTGTAGGCATATGTTCCCCATTTGGTTGTGAAGGTTGTCTTGAATTGGTCTTCCTCCCTCACCATAATCGATTGTAGCACGAGTAGCCATCAAGTAGTGAAAACCTTTATGAACCAGCTACAACCTGCAATATTTGCTCCATGGAAGGGAGTGGATAATGATCCTTGAGAGAGGCTCTATTCAAATCTCTGAAGTCGACACACAACCTGATCTCTCCATTCTTCTTTCTGACTGGGACTAAGTTGGCGACCCAACTTGAGTGTTTGATGGGGAAGATGATACTGGCCTCAATAAGCTTGCTTAACTCTTTTCTCATGAGAGGTTCAATATGGGGATTCACTGGCCTTTGCTTTTGCCTGATAGGCTTGGATTCCGGATCCAGCTCAATAGTATGTTGTGCCAACTTTGGGTTGAAACCTCTTAGATCTTTGTAAGTCCAAGCAAAGACATCTGGGAACTCTTGACAAAGCTGAACAAAATCAGATTTCTCTTGTGAGGTACTTACTTTGCCAATCTGCAATGTTTTGCCTTCTTCCACTAAAATAGGCTCTGAATCTTCACCCTTTACTTGAATGTTCGCTTTCTCCTTCCGGAGCCATCATTCGGGTTGAAGATTGACTCCAAGGTTATGAGGCCTTTTGGTAACTTGTTAGTTCTCAGCTGCACCACTTGGTCACCATACCTGCTGATGCAGCTTGTCTTGATTCTGGCGGAGAACTCAGCTTCTTCTTGTAGGAAATTAACAATTTGTTGATCATTCTCGAAGACTTGCCAACTTGTATTGTTATCGGAAACAGTGGTCTCACAACCAATTTGATATGAGGATGAGATTTTCACTTTTGATACTTTCTACAACATCAAATGCAGCCCCAATTCTTGCTGCTTGTCTGTCGGCCGGCTTCATTCTTTTTCTTGGGATGGAATTGATGCTAAAAGCTTCAAGATCTTGATAAGATCCCATACCCGATTTTTGTAGTTCTTCAACAGATCATTTTTGGCAGCATTTTTTCCTTTGACTTGGTTTACAATCAGCTCACTATCACCAAATACTTGTAAATTCTTGATGCCTTTCTTCATTTCCCAGTGCAGTCCATGAATTAAGGCTTCATACTCAGCCATGTTGTTTGAACAGGAAAACTAGAAACGGAAGGCTGAGTAATACCTTATACCTTGCGGTGAGATGAGCATAGCTCCTCCTCCTGCACCTTGTCTACTCCTTGACCCATCAAAGAACAATTGCCATACTTCATTCTTGTCTTTGTGATCCGGCTTGGTGATGCTGGGGAGAGGTTGATTCTCTTCATGTAAACAATAAACTCCTAGCGCAGATTCTTCTACTTCTTGATAGGGATCAAAAGCATGTATCTTGTTTTCCCATTCATCAAGAGTTAGATCCAGGATACTTCCACCTTGGTGTCGGCCTCATCGGTGCTAGGGTGATCTTCTTGATCAAATCTTTGAGAAATTGGCATTAATCGACTTGGAGTGTAAGGCTCAATATGGAAGTTTGCAATAGGTTCGGATCTGATTGTGGCCTTAGTTCCATATCTTGTTACGAATAGCATGTGTGACCAATCACGAGAAAATACCCTCGATCTTGGCGGTGAAGTCCCTTGACAAGCACAAGGGCAAAAAGAGTGGTGGAAGGTCTATGATTGATACATCTTGTAAACAACAACATTTGGACATGCATGCAGTAAGACTCAAATTTTTAATCACTCCAACTGTTGCTATTGCTGTCCCATCTAACTGCACTACCCCTTTGGATGTTATTTCATACTGGAGCCCTAGCTGATCAGCTATTTGTTTGGGCATGACAGAACTACTTGCCCCGGAATCAATCATGCAATTGTGTACTAGCTGATTTCCAATGATCAACGAAACATAGAAAGGAGGGGGCTTCAACATCTTACCTTGTTGTCCTCCATGATTTCCTTCAGGCTGGGCAGCATTTGTAAGCACTTTGTCTTGCATCTGAACCCGCTGATTTGAAATTGGCCAATCCTTCATGGCAGCTTGCAGCAGATCTCTTTGTCCTGGGATGGATAGGGATTCCCACATTGATATATTGATGTTTGTCTTCTTCATTTGTTCAATGATACTGAATGGGGATGAAGTATCCTTTTGTTGTCCCTTGGTTTGCACATTTACTCCTTGCACGTGGGCAGCAACAGCTGGCATTTGAGTTGGCCTAGGGGCTGTTCTTGGCTGCCCTTGTGCATTTGAAATCTGGACTTTGCTTGCCAATCATTTGTGGAACCATGGAAGGTTGTGGATTGGCTGGGGCTAATGGCTGTTCTTCACCCAAATTCCTCCTTTTGACCTTGTGTTGGCTGCAACACCTTGAGAAACTACTTGATTCATGCCACAGAAATCTTCTACTTGCCAGTTCACCAATGTGGTGTCATTTGGGGCTGATTGCTGTTGGAATGTTTCTTGTTGTTGGTTGTTTCCTTGACTTCCCTCACCCTCCACACCAGTAGTTGTCACCATCAATGCTTGATTGAGAGCACCATTGAAACACATGGATTGGTTATGAGGCTCGTTGCATGGAAAGCACCAATCATATTCCTGAGCAATGTTGTTTTGTGTTGGCACTAATGCCTTAGAGGCAGATATGGCATTTGGATTATAGGGCTGGAATGGTCTATTGGCAGGAGGCCTTGTTTGATTCATATTTGCAGCTGGATTAGGTGGTCTTTGTGGTTGGTATGGCTGCCTATTAGGCTGAGCTTGGGGTTGATAAGAAGGTCTGAAACCTTGGGCTTGTTGCCTCTTGAGAGTAACTAGCTCATTGCCTAGGTTTTGCAATTGCTTCATGACCTCTTGAAGCTCATTTGGGGCACTTGGAGATGAAGTGGAAGCTTCATTTGAACTCTGATTTCTAGGAGTGGGAGAAGGAGCCAAATTAGGTGCTTGACTAGTGTTTGGGCTCTCTAAGCTTGGAAACAATGGCATGGGAGGTCTAGGGGCAAGTTTTCCAGCTTGGATTAAACAATTTTCAGCCCTAATGGCAAAATGCTTTATAAGCCATAGGGATAGTTATGCCTCCATGGACTGAATCAACATAGAAATATCAGAATTTAAAGCTTTGAGATAGTATAGAAAAGCACCTTTTGCTTTGTTGGCCTGACTACCACTTGCTGGAATCCTCTCCCAAGTTTTTGAAATCTGAAGTTGAAGTCGGTCGGCTCATTGGGAGCTCTCTTGATGGTTGTTAGCTGCTCCAAAAGAGACAAGTTGTCTCCCTTCTCTCCAAATTGCTCATGAAGTGCAATACACAGCTGATTCCAGTTTGTGATAGAACCAGCTCCAAGGCTCCTAAACCATTGTAATGCTTTACCCTTGAAGGAAGATGTCAGTAACTTGACAGCCACTTGCATTTCATTGATTTCATGAATTACACAAAGGTTAGCAATATCTTTAACATGATCACCTGGAGTAGTCTGATTTTCTCCAGTGAAGTAGGGAATGTTCTTCAAGGCTGCAATAGGAACTGGATGTTGTGCATTGAGAGCAAGTGGGCTGCTGCCTGTGAAGTTGACGTAGGGATTGTTCTGAGCCATTCTAATTGGTCTTAAAACCCTTGTTGACTGAATGAAAGGCCTACTAGGTGGAGGAGTTGAGAGAGTTCTATTTGGTGGAGATGGAGACCTTTGAATCCTTCTTCCTCTTTTCCTTCTTCTTGGAGATAATTACGGGTATTCAAACAACACTTCTTCTTCTCGACTCTTGACCTTGTGGTGATTCTTCTCATGAGTTTTCGGCTGCAGCTTGGAACCGAGTTGATTCTTCCCCTTGGAGTCGCGGATATGCAAATAATAGCTCTTTTAAGCAAGAAAAAATGCAGCGAGATGCACATCAACCCTACTGCAATAAAAATGAGACCTCTAGTCCCACCGGGCATGCCAAAACTGTTGTTGTTGAGACCTCTAGACTCACCAAAATGCACCACACTACGGATGCGAGATCGGGCTTCTAGGTTGATCACTCTAGCATCCGGTGTGATTGCACAACATGGAAACCTCTCTCAGTGTGGGGACTTGTGAAACGAGAGAGGAATCTCCAGTTAGAGGCTGGTTCCTCAAACTCCTCGATTTAGATCTATATTTTGCAAAACTACGGAGGTTCGATCCTAATCCTACTCTAAATTGCAGAGAGGGGGGATAGAAATGCAAAAATTGAAACTAACTAAAGATGGTGATGCACCAAAGGAGTGGTGAAACATATTTGTCATGCAAATAGACACAGAGACCAAAGTTCACAACATAAAACATACATGGGCCGATAAGGTATAATTTAGGATCGAAATGAAGCAAATAATACAAACAGAGAGGATGAAACCCATTCATAGAGCTTGCATTGCATTATCATTTCGAGTGTCAAAAACACGCATTACACCTCGAGAGAGGTAAAAACTATTACAATCTTTGGAGAGGTTTGGGTTCTTGCATCAATCACTTGCTGGAGGTGAAAGAAGAAGTCTGCTATGCCCAAAATGTTCCCCCTTTTTGAAATGAGCCAAATCTAGCTTTTACATTGCATGGGTCGAGCCCAGAGATAGAAAACGTACAAAAACATGAGAGCCCATCCCTCCTCATTGTAGAGATGCATTAAAATGGCATGGGGGACCTTACAAACCCATACCCTATCACTTTGACCAGAATTACGGAGAATGTGACCCATTACGCATTAAATCACAGTGTTTGAAATGTCACTTCTGGCCATGAACATGTGTCAGATCTGTTTCTCAATTTTCTCTCTCCATACTACACCAAAATTCAAGATTAACCCTAGAATCACGTAGAGAATTTCATAATATTTCCGTTGATATAAAGAACATGCAAATCTGAGCTCTGGATCGAAAGATATGTCGATCTGAAGATTTAGGGCACAAAACAGGTGAAAACGTGTTTTGAAAATCTTTCCCGCTGCTCTGCCACCTGGATGACACGTGTCAAGCGCTGATTGGATGTGTAATTCTCTCTCCTTCCCTACTTCATTGGACACATGTCCTCTTTTTATTGGCTTAGGTCAGTGCTTGAAACCTCACCCTTTGACTTTTGGACTTTCTCCCTTGTGACACGTGTCGTGATTTGATTGGTCCGCGGGTCTGCCGGCTTTTCGCGCCCTTCGCGTCCCTCTGTCCCGGATGTCCCAAACTGTTTGGGACAAAAACTCCCGATCCACCCGAAATGGGCTTCCTTGTCCCTCATTCGGCCGATGACACGTGGCATTGCTTGATTGGCTTTCGGCTCCTTCGGCTATCCGCGTCCCACGCGTCCCTTTGTCCCAGCTTGTCCCAGTCTGAAGTTCCCGTTTCAGCCGAACCGGCCGGTTCGCGTCCTTTGTGTCCATTTGTTCCAACTGTCCCGGACTGTCTGGGAAAAATTCTTCCGAACCACCCGAAATGGGCTTCCTTTGCTCTCGGCCGCTTCACCTTTTCGCGTCCTTCGCGTCCTCGCGGCCCAGATGTCCCAACTGCTTAGTGTGAAAGTTCTCCTTTTCGGCCGAACCGGGCGGTTCGCGCCCTTCGCGTCTTCATGTCCCAAATGTCCCAGAGTAGTTAGTTGATTTTCTTCTCCTTCGGCCGAACCGGCTTTCTGCGTCCCACGCGTCCCGACGGCCGGATGTTCCTTTGCCTGCGCGGTTGCTGGCGGCCTTTGGCGGTGATTCGCGCCCGAGCGTCCCTCATGTCCCGACTGCTGCGAGGACTAGGACTTAGCCAATTTTCACAATTTTTTCTGGCCCAAGCTTGTTTTTTGCAGCCTTTTCACCTTTTCTCAGAACTTGCTCTTTTCAACACAGACGGAGAGTTAGAAAAAAATTGCAGGGGGACCACTAGAAACATGATTTTTGCCACTGAATCCATCCATTTGCACAGGACTTGAGAATTCGATGTATGTTATCAAATCAACCACGGGGTGAATTTGGATAGTAAAACATCAAGTTTGCTTGTATTTTTGACTTTTTAAGACCTTGAGATTGACCATAAACCATGGAATAACCTCTTTTAACCTTCTCGAGCATCTATTTATATGATTTGTAATATTGAATTAACAACAACATACCTAGAAACACCATAACTTATACAAGAGTACACATGATCTGATCATATCATTGCCACATATATTTACCCTCAAGATGTTTGACTCAAACTATCTTACTTGATGGCATACCATATCTTTAAATATTCTTCTTAATTCATTAAAAATACGACATTGTGATAGATACTCATACATGGGGAATTATGATTTAGACAACACTTGTGATACCATGACAAGTCAATGATTGACAATGAAAACCTTAAAAGACCTCACAAATCATGTTTTAATTTTTTAAGACCATTACAAGCTTCGGACACACCATAGACATATGTATACACTTAATTCATGCCTTTATGGCTTATGAAAATCTCATTATACTCCTTTTACAAAGAGATGAATTCCTTAAGACACCATAGACCATTAGACACAAGACAATAGTGCAAGACACCAAAGAATTCCATTTTCATGATTATCAAGACACAAAACCTTTCATATGACACCAACATGACTCATATACCCTCAGAGTCATCCCAACATGACAAAACAAACTTGGATAGTGGAAACACATATTTTCACACTTTGAAGGATTAAAAGACTTGAACCTTGACAAACACAACATAACCAACCATATGGAAATGATAGGAACATGCTATATGACTTGAAATGACATACCTCAACATCATTGATAAGACACATACTTGAATAAGACACCCCCACTCTAAAGATTCATTTGCACCTATACACCTCTATGAAGCCTAATAGAGGCATATGTCACCATGGAGGAGCTTGATGAGAGACCTAAGTAGGTCTCAAGCCCTCTTCTTGGACCTTGACTATTTCCTCTTTATCTAATTCCACATTTGTTGCAGAATATCCCTCCTTTAGCTCAGTCACATCCTTGGAATCTTCTTTAGCACTTTGACTAGTCTCATCCTTCTTTTTGTATGCTTGAGCTTGTGGCTTAGGTCTTTGAGACTCTTTCTTCAATGACCTGCATTACAAAAACCTTGCAATGTGCCCTATCTTGTGGCACCTAAAGCATTCCACTTTTCTTCCTTTGCACTCATAAGCCCTATGTCCATATCCATTACAAGCATAACAATAACCATTGAATTTTCTTACATACCTTCTTGTGTTTGATGGCCCATTTTTGCAATATTTTGCAAGATGTCCTCTCTCATGACAATGATAACATTCAGCTCCATATCTTTTACCTACTTTTTTCTCCTTCTTGTCTTGACATTCCTCTTCCTTATTTTCTTCACAATGTTCCTTTCCTTTTCCATCATCCTTCTTTTCAACCTTAGGACTACAAAAACTAGCCCTATGTCCATAATCACCACATTTATAATAATTACCATGAAAAAAACCATACCTATATGCATTTGGCTTCCTAATAGGTGATCTTATAGGAGGTGGAAGCCTTGAAATCTCTCCCTTGCTTGGCTGCCTTATTTCATTAGATCCTTGAATTGATTCTTATTCATTCTTATTGGATGAATCCTCATTGAAGCCTAAGCATGTTCTATCACCATAAGCATTTTTTTTCCAACATCTTGCTTATACTTTTTGAACTTCCTTGAAAATATAGTATTTTTCTTGTCATAGTGCCTAGATATTTCTTCAAATCCTCTATTTCTTTCCTCTTGATCTTCATCTCAACTTGTTCCTCTTCAAGTTGATTCATTAAAACCTTGACTATTTCTTCTTTCTCAGCCTCATGTTTGATACATTCTTCTCTCTTGGTCTTCAACTCATCTTGAGCCTCCTCAAGTTGAGTTCTAAAACCTTGACTACTTCTTTATGAGTTGTAACCAACCTGTCAATCTTGTCTGCATTCTCACCTACCCATCTCCTTATCATGAAGGTATTACCCTCAATTGTTTCCAATGATGGAGGTGTCATCTTGTCACCAAAGATCTCCCTCTAGCTTGTTAGGCTACTTCCAAGGGCTTGATCTGATACCAATTGTTGGAGGTGACAAGGAATGAGGGGGGGGGTGAATCAGTCCCCAATAAAACATTTTCCACACTTGTGCTTCAAACCCTAACCACACATGCTCATATACAACACATCAAAGCATACAACCTTTTCAATGAAGTAAAATCAATGCAAGGAACATAATATAATCTCAAAGATACATATATTTATAATAAAATCAGATCCACACACACTTATATAGATTCTCAAATCAGATCACAAAGTGTAATGTCTTCAACAATGATCCACAAGATACAATGAAGTGCTCTCAAGACAATCAATGTCTCATGAATACATATGAATAAGTAAAAATATGATAATGTATTCAACCTTAAATATCAGATCTAAAAACTCCTTAGAAACCTGAAAATTACATCAACATGCTATGAAGATAGCATCCAAACACAAGCATCCAAATCTGCCCTCCTTCAACTCTCTCTCAAAGAAAAAAACACAAAATTTATACTTGCTCAAATTCTCCTCATGAAAACTCAACAAAAATCATTAGAGAATAATATTCTAGATGTTTTGGGATATTCCCAAAGGGTTTTGATTTTGAGAAAAAAATTCTTCAAAAGAAGATAATGAAAATACTAAATCATAATTGCATAAATTAAATTTGAAATATTACTCTTCATTCTTACTATTACGAAGGAAGTATTACACCTATATATATAGGAGAGGTAGTTCCTATATTTAAGGAGTGATAATCTCCATAAATATCTCCACACATAACTCCTAAAACAACTCCATGCTATTTTACGGGAGATTTTGTTTTCTCACAAAACTAATATTGTTAATGAGTTGTTTACTCAACAACTCATAACAATATTTACTCACCCACTCATAATTACATTTACAATAATGTAATTAATTATTAAAACACATTATATTATCCTAGATAATATAATCACTCACATAATATTCTATGTTCACACTACAACATAGATATTCCTAACATTCACCCCCTTAGTGTGAACATGGGGAAAGAGCACTTGAAAACATGAGTATGAGAGAGTTTCACATTTGCTACTAGATCTTGCTGCACATGATCACCTCTTTAGCTCACCATCTGATCATGATCATCTTCTAATGAAGTATGGCGGTTAGAGGACCGTCTGTGATCAAAGGATCGTGCGTAGAAGCTTTCCTCCTGTAAACAAATGGTCTTAGCATCCAAAATGTACATACTTCTCTTTTCAATATTTGACAAGGAACATCTTTTATTTCTGCACACGTCACTCAAAGAAAAAAACTAAAAATATTATTAATGTTAGGAATATCTATGTTGTAGTGTGAACATAGAATATTATGTAAGTGATTATATTATCTAGGATAATATAATATGTGTTGTAATAATTAATTACATTATTGTAAATGTAATTATGAGTGGGTGAGTAAATATTGTTATGAGTTGTTGAGTAAACAAATCATTAACAATATTGGTTTTGTGAGAAAACAAAATCTCACGTATAATAGCATGGAGTTGTTTTAGAGTTATGTGTGGAGATATTTATGGAGATTATATCTCCTTAAATATAGGAACAACATCTCCTATTTAAATGGATGTAATACTTTCTATGTATTGATCAAGAATAAAGAGTAAGATTTCGAATTTTCTTTATGCAATTATGATATTAACTTTTCATTTGGTAACAGAGCGGTTTGATGCAAGAAATTTCAGTGCTTTCATGATCAGATCCGTCTCAAAGAATATATTATATTTTTCGTTTCCAGATGTGGGTTTTTCTATAATTTTGTGTACAGAATCACGTGCTGGTCAAGAAACTACAGAAGAAATTTCAGAAGAACCCAGAACGTAGTTTGGAAGAAATACAGATTTTACTATGCAGCTATCAAATTAAGCACATCAATTCTTCTACTGAAAGTTTTCTCCAATTTTCAATAATGTTGAATTGTTAATACAAGTTCTTGACTTGCTTGGAGGTTAAAAGGTATTCAATATAAAATTTTAAAGTACTTGATTCAATTTTGTATTTTTTTATCAGTATTGTACAAAATAATGGAGAAACTAAATCTGATTGAAAAGTTTGAAGGACAAGATTTCCATACATGGCAACTACAGATGCAATTACATTTAATAGAAAAAGATCTATGGGATGTGGTGAAGTCTAATTCAACTCCACCCACTGGAGGAAATGAATTGGCAAAATGGAATGCAAAAGATCAGAGAGCATTGGGTACCATTGGTCTGGGCTTATCAAAAGCCTATCTACATCATGTGGATTTCACAAAATCTGCAAAAGAAATTTGGGAGTCTCTTAACAAATTGTTTGGTTCTGAAGCTGAAATGGCAAAGACTACATTGAAGCAACGCTTGTACGGGTTGAAAATGGAAGAGAACTCAAAAATGGCAGATCATATAAGTAAGTTTCGTTCTTTGCTAAATCAACTAGCTGGAATTAAAGAACATGTAAAAGATGATGATGCTAAAGCTATTCTTCTTAATAGCATGCCTAAGAGTTACTCAAATATTGTATTTACTTTGAGTAAAATTACTATTAGTCTAGAAGGAGTGATTTCTACATTGTTAGAACAAAGCAATCATGAAGAACATGAAGAAGTACTATATGTAGGAAACAAACCGAGCTCCTCATCTAAGAAGGAAAAACATAAACCAAAGAAGGTTCCTTCACATGGAAAAATAAAATGCTTTTATTGTAATGAGATTGGGCATGTAATACTGAACTGTAAAAAGAGAGCTCAGGATCTTCTTGATGACAAGATAGATCGTAAAAGCCCTTCTAGCTGAAGTAGAAACTGATTGGGAAGTCTACTCAACTGATGAAGAACTTTCATGTCCTAGTGATGAGGATTTCCTATGGTAGACTCTTTTCTTGTTGGAGGAAGGAGGCAATGGAGGAAGGAGGAAAATCAGCGTCCTCTCGTCATTCACCAACGATGGGGTCGCAGACAGATGTGGTGATATTTTATTTCAGTTATGTGGTGTGTTTATACACAAGGGGGTGAAACTAGTTTCATGTTTTGATTTTAATGTGTTCACATAGACTAACAACAGTTCCTGAGTGTCTATTTGGTGTGGAAGAAGCAAACTGCATGACTCAGCTTACAGGGGAAAATCATCTACGTACGGTCCTCCGATAGCCGTAAATGTCCTCCTCGACGCCATACTACGGTGGAAGGTACTTCGGTGGAAGGTGATCGATCGATGAAGATGTTCATACGACAAGGATGATCATTAGCGGCAAAGAAGATCCAGAGATAAGCAAGATCCATGAAAGAATGAATACTCCGACAAGGTTGATGTTTCAGAGCTCTTACCCCATGTTCACACTAAGGGGGCGAATGTTAGGAATATCTATGTTGTAGTGTGAACATAGAATATTATGTAAGTGATTATATTATCTAGGATAATATAATATGTGTTGTAATAATTAATTACATTATTGTAAATGTAATTATGAGTGGGTGAGTAAATATTGTTATGAGTTGTTGAGTAAACAAATCATTAACAATATTGGTTTTGTGAGAAAACAAAATCTCACGTATAATAGCATGGAGTTGTTTTAGGAGTTATGTGTGGAGATATTTATGGAGATTATATCTCCTTAAATATAGGAACAACATCTCCTATTTAAATGGATGTAATACTTCCTATGTATTGATCAAGAATAAAGAGTAAGATTTCGAATTTTCTTTATGCGATTATGATATTAACTTTTCAATTAAAATGTGCCACCGGTGCTATATGCGACCCCATCATTGGTGACTCGACGAGAGGCCCTAAAATTCATCCTTCCTCCTATTCCTCTGTCATCCAAAAATTGAACTATTTACCATAAGAATTACTCATCACTAGGACAAGAAAGTTCCTCATCTTTAGAGTATTCATCCCAATCGGTTTCTTCTTCAACCAAAAGAACTTTTTGATCTATTTTTTCATCAAGTAGATCTTTTTCCCTCTTTTTCAGATTCAAGGCTACATGTCCCAATTCATTACAAGTAATATCATTTCATTTTACCATTAAAAGGAAAGGTTTTGGTTTTGGTTTTAAATTTCCTTTCTTAGATGAAGTACTTGTTTTATTATGTACATACATTAATTCTTCATATTCTTCATAATTACTCGATCAAGTAATGTGGAGATTACTCCTCCTAATATATAGAATACATAATTGAATCGGTACTTTAAAAATTTATATAGAATACCTTTGAACCTCCAAGCAAGCCAAGACTATGTATTAACAATTCAACATTATTGAAAATTGGAGAAAAATTTTAGTAGAAGAATTGATAGAGCAATGATAGTGAAATCCATATTTCTTCAAAAATACGAATTAGGTTTTTCTCTTCAAATTTCTTACATTGTTTTATGACAAACACTTGGTTCTCACGTACAAAATTATAGAAAAACCCAAATCTGGAAACAAAATATAGAATCTATTCTTTGAGAAAGATTTGATCAAGAAAACATTGAAATTTCCCACATCAGACCTGCTCTGGTACCAAATGAAAATACTATATCATAATTGCATAAATTAAATTTGAAATATTACTCTTCATTCTTGCTATTACAAAGGAAGTATTACACCCATATATATAGGAGAGGTAGTTCCTATATTTAAGGAGATATAATCTCCATAAATATCTCAACACAACTCCTAAAACAACTCCATGTTATTTTACGTGAGATTTTGTTTTCTCACAAAACTAATATTGTTAATGAGTTGTTTACTCAACAACTCATAACAATATTTACTCACCCACACATAATTACATTTAAAATAATGTAATTAATTATTACAACACATATTATATTATCCTATATAATATAATCACTCACATAATATTCTATGTTCACACTACAACATAGATATTCCTAATGAGATAAAATGAGTTTCAAAAATCTAGAAACAATATGCCCATAACTTCACTTTTATAGCCTCTCCAAGGCTCAAATTCAAAATAATTTTTTTCCCTCCTTTGGCTCAACCCATGCATCATATAAAAATTATAAATTCAAATCATAACAGCCACAAGTTACCCAAGTAGGTTGGCCTATCCTAAACCATCATTTCATGTGCCAAAAATGGCTCAAAACCCCATGGGCACAAAGATAAAAATTCCCTTACTTCAAAACCATCCTTATTCATGACCCATAAATCAAAAAACATGTTTAAATTAAAATTTAAACATCATACATGGTTGAAATTAATATAAACCAATCAAATTATTTCGTTTAATGGGCCTAATGCTCTTTGTATTTCTCAAAATTGTTGTTTCCTACACCCTTCAACATCTTGGAAACTTAATTTGATCACAAAATCACTTATACTAAAAAAAATATGTGATGTGACCATTAAATTGAAATGGAAGAACCTGTAGAACACTTATAAGTAATTTATAAGTCATGAAACATCCTTCACTTCAAACCACAACAACATTTGCCTTCATTAGATCAACCTTCCAAAAATGTTGTTTCCAAAGGTTAGCTCATAAAATAATTTACAAATACAGTAATTAAATCCAAATGGATTAATTTGATTTAAAATTAATATTTATTCACTTTATAGGTGATAGGAATTATCACCCAATCCATATCATGCTTCAAATAACACCAAACTTTCATTAGAACTCATTCTGTCTTGAACTGCCAAAGATATTATTCTCCAAAGAATGCTATGGAAACCATGTCAAATGACCTCATCATGAGAAAATAAATATATCACTGGAAATATATCTGAATCTAATTTCCAAAAAAACTTTAATCATCTAAAATCCACCTGTAGCTCAAGTTATGACCATTTCTTCGACCATTACTTTGCTATTTGAGATCCCAAAGCGCCTTTGACTAGTCAACTTGTTTGGACCTCAAAACACCATGAAAATGCATGAACATGTCCTAAAAACTCCATGTACATAAATAAAAACTCCCAAAAATCATGCACCATCAATTTTTCATGCTACTCCTTTGGACCATCTTTTCCTTAAAACTTATTTTTCAAAATTTGTTATTTATAGGTGGGACCCACATATCACCATGACCTCAACCATACATTTATGGAAATCCTAAGGAGTCCCATAAAACATAAAATCATCAATTTTTATGAAACAATAACAATGGGTTAGTATACTTCATTCTCTCTGCTCCTAGATAGGGTTTAACTAGGGTTTTAAACCACTTTACCTTCTTAACATTCGTTCATAAAATGATGACGATAAAATGATCTCATTATTTTTTTAAAATTATAAAATAATCATATAATTTTCTATGAAATCCACAAGGTCCCATGCAAATCACACTATTCACAACGAGCATCTAAAGTTACAACTGCGTCTTTGGAATTTTCCTTGTTTTTCACCATGTCTCACAAAATCAGTCATATCTAGAAAAATACACATCATGGGCACTGAAATTTTTTTGAGAGCATCATGACTCATCCCTATAACATATTCAATCATAATAATGTGAATTCCATATCTCAATCTCTCCATTCACTAAGACTTACCTATGCTTACATCTTAGATCCTCACTGTAGAAGCTTGGGTCAACTAAAATATTGCAATAACTCATCATGAAACATCTGTAAATGACCCAGAAATACCTAATACATCATGATATACCTAAATGTATGCTTCCATGAGATCATATTTTTCCAAACCACTCTATCACACCTCCAAACAAACTTACCTGCTCCCCAGATGAACACACTATAACCAAGTGATCCACTTGTACCTACACCATGCCACTACAGTGAGTGCTAAAAAACCATAAAAAAATTCTATAAATTATGTCAAAATGCTTCCTAAGCATCCAATAAGCTCACATTTCCAAGCTACACCTCCTAGGCACTTGTATAGGGTTATAAAAGCAAACACACCTCATTGAATCCCAATGTAGCAAATGATATACACACAGAACCGATATGTTAGTATTAAGAACATCATCATTAAACATTCAATTTTTAATTAATGTGGTTTTACATCAATGAAAACACCTATTAGGACACCATGCCAATAATACCAACAAAATTTTCTCCCTTAGGCACAAAATAGAGGGTCGACCCAACACCTAGGACCAAATTATATTTTTCATCACACATTGACACATAAAGTACAAATAATAAAAGTTCCACTAATATAGATGTGCCAAAAATTCTTCAAAAAAATCATAAAAAACAAGTAGTCTTCCTTTACATTCCAACTAACTCTCAATCCACCATAGGGGTAAGTAAATCAATACCCACATCCAATATGGGGAAATCAGTACAAATGAAATAAATGTAAGAACAAATAATAATTCTAATGGAAAAAAGTATATTTTCTCACCTCAATAGTTCCATCCATCTTAGTAACTTCCTTAGTCACAAGAACCACCACATCCTTAAGAGTGGGAGATAACAAAATGCAATTAAGAATCCCTACCTAGAAAAAACCTTTCCCCATTTCTACCACTTGCATGAGAATCCATAGAGTTCAAATTAAATTTCAAATAATCTCACTCAGAGATCTATTCTACTCCATCCTTCTCACTTCCATCATTAAGAGTCGAAACTCTTGAAACTAAGAACAATGCTAAAGTACCTAAGAACCTAAAAGGGATTTGTTTAGAGAGTGAGAAAGATATTCAAGTGTAAAATTATTAATCCCTCCTAATTTCCTAATGTAATAAAGCTATAATTTCATATCAATGATTATTTTATTCTATGCACATATACTTTAGAAATACCATACTCGACACATGTATATGACTTG
Organism: Taxus wallichiana var. yunnanensis; assembly: GCA_018340775.1. Taxonomy (NCBI): domain Eukaryota; kingdom Viridiplantae; phylum Streptophyta; class Pinopsida; order Cupressales; family Taxaceae; genus Taxus; species Taxus wallichiana. The sequence goes on from CM031234.1 coordinate 10,405,098, forward strand.
AGAGTAGACTAGGAATGTGTATATTAGTTATTATATTTATTAATTGTTATCTTTTTATAAAAATATTATATGGTAAAACAATATTGAACATTAAATGGGTCTAAATAATTCCTTACTAGATAAGATAAAAATATAATGAAAACCTAAATGGCTATCATCAAAGAATTGATGAATCCATGTGCAAAAGATGAAACAAGTTATCAAATGTGTGAGTAAACAATATAAAATGGGTATACAACCACACCATAATGTGTCAATGAAAAATATCAAATGAATATGTAGCCACACATGTGTGTGTGTGTGTGTGGGCATGCACACGTGTGTGCATGCACCCACACACAATATCAATGGATTCCTCTTATGTGACTATAAGGGACAACCATCTTGTAAATTATTAGAGATGCCCAAAAATGAATTTCATCCGATACAAAGAGGATCACGGTCTCATGTGACACCAAATATTGTATTTCTCTTGCAAGTTTTTGAAAATTTAGAGAGAAAATAACCCTTATGGAGAAGGTATTAAGGGGGAGTGTGGATGTCAATGACACCTCCTATAGGATATCTTGATGCATCTACTATTTATCTATGTTGGTCAAATATTGGTTATACTTGATAAAGTATTTCATAGTGAAATAATAACCACCATGTGTATGACACAAGATTATTTCATTATGAAATCATAAATATTATAAAAATTATAAGGTGTGGTTGGAACCCACAACTAAGGTTAAGTTATTATGGTTTTTACTAATTAGACAATATTTATAATTTTTTTGGTTAATGGATGATGATTTTTAGGGTTTTTCCTGAAAGGGATTGATCTATAATTTAATATTCTTATCATTATATATGATTTTTGAAAAAATAACCTATCCAATCTTTTTTTGTAAAGATTATTTGTTATCAAATTTCCTAAAATAACATATTAATCTTTTGTTGCATATCTACAGGAAAATTTGGATAATCATCATTGAATAGATATTCGCATTAACATGCTAGCCTCTAATAATCTTATATGATATATTAATTGTAATTTATAGGAAGGTGATAATTGTAAATCCTTCCATACAAAGGTGATGTTTTTAATTTCTTATATAATAAAAAGGTGATGATGAAACATATCCCCACTAAATATTAAGGGGGTATTGAAATATCTAATAAATTTGGGGTTCACACTTATTGCGACCCTATATATTAAACAAATTAACCTCTACATTATAAATATTATATTTATATTAAAAATTAATAAACATTTAAGGTATTTAAATTATAAATAATAACTACTCTAGAAAATATGTGATTGTAATTGTATAACCAATCATGGATATAATTACCAATCCCCTTTATATATTTGGTATTTCCCGGTTTGAAACATGATTATATAAAATATATTCGTGCATGTTAGTAGAGTGGAGAAGTGGAAGGATTCCTAATAATACTTAAACCTATTTTATGTAACCAAGGGTGACCATAATTATCCTAAAACTATTGGAAAAAATAAAAATTTCTAGAATTTTCCTATATATTCTAAGTACATGGATGTTGAAATCGACACAACGTTGTCAATGGATTGAGTATTGAGTTAATACCCCTCACACTATAACTCAAATAAAATTGATAAATTATTAACCCATATTGAAACATCCTAATGTTTTAAACTTTATTAACATGGCTCTACCTAGGGAGTTATTTAAAAATACCTAGATATAAACCCTACATAACCTATAAATTTTATTGAATTCTAATCATCCCATATAACATGAAGGGAAATGTGAGAGAATAATATTTGTTAGTCATATAAAGTCACTAGATATATATAGTAACTTCAAAATTTATTAAAAAATTACAATAAACATGAATGCATATAGAAATTATTTAAAAACTATAGATTTGGTTTGGGTATGTAAAAAACAAAATAAAATTGAATGGTCAATCTATAAAGTTACATGTAGCATGAGGTGAAACTTTTACTACTCTAATACCATTATTTAGATATTCATCCTCAATTTATTTTTGTAAAAGATATAATGTGTGCAATTTACATTCAAAATAACACTCCCAATCAAGATTTCTTGATATGAAACTAAAATTAAAATGGTATGGAGTAAATATTGATGTTTCTAACTTTGGGGGTTTTAAATGTAATTCATGGAAAAAATCAATGGAAAGGAAGGTCCTCTCTTCTATCAATTTTGGTCACTATTAATATGTGAAGGCATATTGTCTTCTTATTCCAAAATACTCTAAGATATGTTTCTAGTGTGATGTAATGTTTGATGAATAATCTCAATATTATACGTCATTACCTACACATCATATATTTCCTTCCATTGATCCAAACATCACTTATGAAATTATTATTATGAAACTTTTGAAGAATATCATTTAGTGAGTTCCTATTATTTGAATGACAAGCCATAAGGGGATAGTAAACATCTCTACTTCTAGTGCTATATGAAATTATTAATCTACATATGCTCAAACCACACATCCTCAATTGAAGAAATTTTGCATAGTACACAATATGGTCGGTGCATTGATAGGAGATCTTAGAGATCCAAGTATGATGGTATCCCAACATTATTATAGTGTTATACATTTAACAAACTTGAAAGTAACACAATCTATATATTTATCATCAATCCTATAATATTCCTAAATGGTGTGAGGTTATGGTAGAAGAAACTCTTTCTTTGAAAATAAAAAACTTGGGATTTGATTTTACATCCAAAAGGAAAAAAATAGTGAGGTATATGTAGGTGTACTAAACTTAATATGTATAAAATAGGCCCAATGATAAGTATAAATCTGAAATTGTAAAAAAATATTTTTCACATGTTAAAGTTGTTGATTACCATGAAACACTTTCTATAATTTCTAAAAATGAATTGTATTTACTTAGTACTCTCCTTAGGTGTGAAACAATGATGTGAATTACACCATATGGGTGTTAAAATTTCCATCTTGTTTGGTTATTTATATGAATAAATATAATTTTTTAACCTACATATTTTTTTGATAGTGATAAATTTAGTTATGTATGTAGATTGAAATATTCCTTGCATGTGATTGAAACAAGCTCCTCAAGTTTTGTATAAAAATATCAACAAGCTTATTATAAATTCTAATTTTAATGATTATTTCACTAAATATGGGCATATTCTAGTCCAAGGAGCTAGAAATATATAGCTCTCATTGGATTCCAATATAACAAGTTATGGAGTACAAAACATTAAATACTTTGGCATTTACTATCTCCAAAATTACAAATATTGGAATCCAAAATTAAAATTTTGGAATCCGTAAATTAAAATATTGGAATCCAAAAATTAAAATATTAGAACAAAATAATTAAAATATTGGAACCATTATACTACCTTCTCACATATGATATATCATATTACGGATTTAAGCGATGAATGTGGGAAAAATAATTTATTGATTTTAGGGAATCCAAAATTGAACTAAAAATAATAAAATAGAACTTAGTTCTATTTTATATTGGATAGTGGCCACTAGGCTATATTTATGATTTGAAATATGGTTCTTTTCAGTTTTAAAATTCTATTAGTATTAAACTATAGTGATTTGAATATTTAAAACACCTAGCAGCCTAGTGGTTGTTAGGCTAATGACATCTGAGATGTGAGATACTTCTAGGTTTATTTATAATGATGTGATTAATCAATGTATCCGAGAGAATTGGTGAAGATGTTTTGATGAAATTGGCAAAGAGGGATGATCAAGATTAAGAGGAAAGTAAATCCCTAAGTTAGTTAGATTTCAAAAAATTTAAAGTGAGAGTGTGAGTGAAAGAAAATATCAAAGCGCGAGTATGGAGCACGAGTGGGAGGAAAAACAAATCCATATACCATGTATTATATGAATAAAATGATATAAAGAGTAGACGGATCTAAAGGTTTTCTCTTTTTGAAAACTTCTCTAGTTTTAAAATGGTCATAGTCAAATAGTAGAACTAATTCAAAATCACCTTCACTACCAACCCGACAAAATAATTACCTTCACAATATCTAATGTAATAGTTTTTAGAGTTACCATTAATGATATCATTTTAGTTTACATAGATGATATCACATGTTTTTCAAATAAGTGGGAGGATCATCTAGAACATCTAGAGATGAAATTCTTAATATGTAGAGAGTTAGGGATTTATCTCAATCTGAAATTGGTAGAGGGAAACAATCAAGTCTAAGAGAATAAGCTATTGATTCTTTTAGATTATGAAAAGTTTTATCTTATTACATTGCTTTTACATAAGACTTATGGATTTATCTCAATCTGAAATCGGCAGAGAGCAACAATCAATACTAGGAGAATAAGCTATTGATTCTTTTGGATTATGAAAATTTTGATCTTATTACATTGCTTTTACGTAATAGGATAAAATAATTTGACATACTCGTTTGGCTAGTAAAAAGATTAAAAAAGGAAGAATATTGAATATGAAATGAAAATGGGAGAGCCTACCCTTGCTACTATCCTTGAGTGGCTACATGCTACAAGGGCCAATTCCAAGGAATGATAGGAAATTATTTAGCGCAACATCAAAGAGGAAGCTAATAAATTAAGAGATGAGGGTGGATATGGAGAGAGGGGAGGGGATGGTGGGGAGATAAAGAAATGGAGAATAACGAGTTACTGAGGACAATGTCAAATCCTAGATTTGGATAACATTTCATTCCACCAAGTGTGACTACGAATGAAAAACAAGAGATATGAGATACCTCCAAGTTCATTTATAATTATGAGGAAGGTTATGAGTAAGTTCATGTCCTTGATTTGAATCCAAAACCCCTTACAAAAAGGGGAGGAACTAGTCAAAATATCAGGCATGTCAGATTGGGTAGAGCCTACATTTAGGGAATGAAGAAAATTAATAGAGCTCGAGAAGAGTACATATGGCACTTTGCACTATTTACGATGAGAATTTTCTTTTATGCGTAACCACAGGTGTTGGTAAGACCAAATTTTCCATCTTAACCATAATTCAATAGATTGATCTCAATAGGAGTCTAGATGGTTCCATTGATTTGATTAAGTATAAGATTGTTTATGTGACACCTATGAAAAATATCATTAGTAGCTATAGCCACCCCTATATTAATGGGACCCATATATATAGAGAGGGTTACCCCACCCCAAACTCTATTTATAGATAGGGCCCCAATACCATATATGCATGGTAATTTTTCAAACTCTCAAATTTCCGACTACCTCTATAATGAGATTTTTCATAGGTGCCACATAAATAATCTTAAACTTACTCGAATCAATCGAACCAACTAGAATCCTATTGAAAGCAATATTTTTAAGTATGATTAACGTGGGAACATTTTTATTACCGAAACCTATGGTTACACACAAAAGAAAATTCACATTGGTAAATAGTGCAGTTTCATACACTCTTCTCTACACTCTATTTAGTTTCTTTATTCCCCTGAATGCAAGCTTTTCCCAATATGGCATGTTCAAATTTTGACAATTTCTTCCCCTTCCATAAGGGTAGTGGCTTCGAGATGGGACATTAACGTCCAAGAATGACCTTTTGTACTCGATCTAGTTGAACCTAGAGGTAGCTCAAATCTCCCACTTTCCATAAGTACCGCCCTTGGAGAAATAAAATTATATCAAAAGCCAAAATCTAATGTTTTCCTCTCAACTAGCTATTCTCCATTTCTCTATCTACCCTCCACTTTGTCCCTCTCTCCATCTCCACCCTCATCTCTTAATTTAATAGCTTCCTCACCAAAGCAACATTGAAGCTTCATACACCATTCTTTAGAAGTGGCACTTATTGTGATTGGTTTCTTAAGGATATCAACAAGGGTAGGGTATCCCATTGTCATTTCATCGTCAATATTTTTCCTTTCTTTCAGATCCTCTACCCTAGCCGAGAAAAGTACACCAAACAATCTTGAGCCTGTAACATAAAATCAATTTAATAAGATCAAACTTTTCATAATCCAAAAGCATCACCAACTTGTTATGCAATTAAGTGTAATATCATTCCCCTACTATGTCATATTTACATATTATAACATTACTAATGATATAGTCAAACATTAAATAAAATTACATTACTCAAAATAGAATCCACCTTATAGATTTTTTTATTTTTATTTTAATTTAAACTAACATATCTATTGGTAGAAAAATAATTTAAGAATTTTTCATATTATAACATTACTAAATGTAAACACACACATTATACAAAATAACATTACTAAAGAATGACTCACACATTATATTGCCATTTCCCTACTAGGATATATTTACATATAAAACCATTACTATAGATAGACTCACACATCAAAGAAATAAATTTATTGTTTTTTTCATAACATAGCTATGCAATAATTTGGTATCGCATGTTTTTAGACAAAAAATCATGCACTTTGGGTATCTATCTAGTTCTGGTCACATATTACTATTCATATGATTCATAAGTAAGAAAATTGCTAATCAACCCATGTATTTGGCCATCTTTACTTGCTTTACTGTTACCACTTTTGGTCTTACACTCTTAATTTCCCGGTCTATCTTTTCATACTTTGACACTTCTCATCACGGACACTAGCACCTAGCTAGGACCCCAGAGTGTAGGTGCCTCCTCCCCTCACGGTACTCCTAACCTCTTTGTAATTTTTCACATATTTTGGGACCTTTTAATCTATTTGGGCATATTATATTTTTGATATTTTCCCTTTTTAGGGTTAATTATGAAATTCAATTAAGGGAATCCTATAAATATAAGGTTATGTGATCATAATAAGGGACCAAGCGCTAAGAATTAGCTATCACTACCTAAGGTTGCATTGAAAGGCCATTATTAAGAGCATTCAAGCATCCATCTATCATCCATATAAGGTTAAGGGAATGAATTATTCTACATATAGGATGGAAGTTCATTCTATTCTATGCACACATCTACTTACATTTTCTACATCTATATATTTCTCACTATTAAGTGCGACACGCACAAGAGCCACCTACGACATGATTTTGTACACATACACATAGAACTACATTGGGTCTAAAATGTAGTGAAACACTCAATAATAAGATCATTTATTTGTGATTTAGGACAATCGACCCCTCATTTGCATTCCTTTATTTTTGGTATTTGACACACTCTTTATGGTTTTATAGGTCATTATTTCTTTTGAATGTTATCAAAACATCAAAAACTTGGTGTGACACACATGCAAAAAAAAATGAACACCTTGCGACCAGTCAAAGATGGTTTACTAAGGTTTTTAGCAGTCATAGACACCTAATGTTGGTCGCAGTGCCCACATGAACCCCCCCTCTCTATGCACCCTTGTCCAACATATTCCTCTATCTCTACATTTTTTTGGGTTTTATTACAACAATATTCTCTTTGGAGTTTCAGTTCATCAGATTCGATTCGGTCCAAATTTAATTGTGAAAAAACTAAGTCATTTTATCTCCTCTTTGCACTTAGGGTTTTAAATCTTAATTGCTTATTTTCTTGGGTCATATTTATTCTTAGTGCATACATATTTATTATAGCTGCTACATGCTTATAATATTAGGCATATATTTATTCATTTGTAATAAATAATTTTGCATAATCAATATTTAAATATGGATATGAAGTTAATTATAATACCATTACTAAAGGTATAATTATAGTAAAACATTTAACATTTTTTGAAATTAATTGCAACACTAAATTTAACAAAAGAAATCAAAGAAAATTTCCTAAAATAAGCTCCCTATAATTTGGTTTTTGATCTAATAACATCTTAGACATATTCCACATCCTTCAATGGTTGAAACAAAGGCCATAAATCATCTAACAAGTAGTTGTCTATAGAATTAGAATTTATGTTAAATTTTTAACAATTATGTAGTTCCCCACATCATTGAAATTGTTTTTCTAAAGATTCATCTATAAACACTGTATTGTTACAATTGTAAAATGCATTGAACTGGCACCAAATGGAGCTAATTTATTTGAGAAATAAGTTGGGATTCCCATATCCTTGATAATCGGTATATTCTGACTTGACACAATCTTCTTGTGTAAATATAAACTCAAAGCTTCCAAAATCTAAGCCAATGTTTTGAAGGAATGAAGGCATCATGTCATTAACATTTGAATTTCTTGCTAATGTCCATAGCGCTATTTTGAAATATTTTTTGCAATGTTGCAAAAAATCTTTCACATTTTATCTAAGAAAATAATTATTTTTTCAAGCTCTATTCTGCTAAACATTTTCTTCTCATGTGATAATTCAACCTTGTGTATGGTGTGTGCCAAAACACCATTTATATAGAATATTATTAATTTCATGTTACATATGTTATTATCTACAAATGAACAAAAAAATCAAATGGTTGTGGGTGGTGAATTAATCCAAAAATAAAAGAGTGTCCCTTTTTTCTTTTTATACTAAGAATAATTTTTGTAGAAAAAAATTGAATCGAATAAAATGTTTTGGGCGGGAATATTTACAAAATCTAATGTAGTTATTTCATTCCATATAAATGTGTCATGATTTTTATTTTGGAAGCACAAAATATTATTCAAGCACCAATAGTGTGTTTGAAAGTTTTTAATGATCTACACATGTTATTTGTTGTCATGCTCATTTCAACCATGTACATAATTGAGTGTACTTCACAAGTGTTGAATCCATACATGTAGACCATAAGGAAATGTCAAAATATTCCATTTTAGTTCTTATTAATTTAACACTAAATACTTATTTAAAGTATTTATAATTCATGTGTGTAAAATATGGAACCCTATTACAAGGTATTTTGTTGCCAATACCGAAATACCAAACCGAAAACCTTCATCTCTCAAAACTAGTAATTTCGAGGCTTCGCAATTAAGTCTATAAAAACAACTCAAACTATTGTTATAATAATAGATTTTGGTAATTCACTCACACAACTTATACATTTATACTCTCAACTTATAAATAGTGAAGATATAAATACTCTAACTTATAATGTATAATTTAAACATATAAAATAAAGATTGATCATATGAATTTAGCTTCCTTCCAATGTTTATCAAAGATCATTATCAAAACATTTTGAAACGAAAAATAGTTTTCAATATTTTCTTTATCCCAAATTTTTAGGCTCTCTACAACACTCAATCCCTAAGATAATATTAATGTTAAGTATTTGTACAAATCGGTCACCAACCACATATATTTGGAACAAATTTATATATTTCTTTTCCTGCCAACCATAAAATTTTCTAGAGGGTTTCCCTTTGCACCTATTGTGATACATAACATGTCTTTAGAATTGAAGGAAATATCATCTCTACTCCAAACCTTTTGTAGATATATTATTTTGATTCCATTTCTTATATTGCAATGTTATTTTCCCCAAGTAAGCATTAGATTCAATTCAGTTGACATTTTTTTATTGAAGGCCTTTATCATCTTTTCAACCTCGGTAGAAGTGAGATTGTCGAACCAGAATCCCACTTCAACCTCGCATTTCGATAGTCTCCTTGCTGAACTTGAATGCCATCTCCTTAGGGTATGATTGGTTTTTCTCATATAACAAGCCCTCCAAATCTAAAATAAGTAAATACTTATTTTGGCTAATCTATGAGGAAGTAAATTATTATTTTTTAATCAGCCGCATTTCAATTCTAACCAATTATAATAAAAAACACTTTAGGAAGGTACTACTTACCAATTGAGCATGTGGTTTGGCTTGCATCACCCTCACCCATTCTTGGATATTTTGATGCACATTCTATTTTAAATAACCATTAAACAATTCATAATCAATTTCATGTTGTGGTAAATGAAATCATAATTCAAAATTTTTAGTGTAGACTTCCAAATTAAAAAAGCATAGTGGTCTCTATGGTAATATGTTAAGTTCAAGATCAATTATTCTCTCAGCTGTGAATGAGATTTAACAACCTCTAGGCTATGCTTTTATTCACTTGACTACCCTTTGGTGGACAAGTATTTCGAGCTATTGATGTAGATTAGTGACGAATAAGATACAACATTATTGGTAGGACTACCTTTGGCTAGAAAACCTTTGATGAGGCTAGCCAAGTGTTTCTCTACATACCCACAAGTGGGATCAAGCCTTATGTATTTCTCTTTATTATGATGTTGAAAGTATTAATTACATAAGGTAAAATAAATTTAATTCAATATAATTAGTCGAAAGTGTGTGAGGTAAATAGTGACATGATAATAAAAGTATTAATTACATATGGCAACACAATGTTAATTCAATGTAATTAGTTAGTATGTTGTAAGACAATTGTGTCTGGACATCGCCAAGTCTTACAACTACTATATTGAATGGGGATGTATATATTCCACTAAGATATATAATGTATCTTATATTGTTATCATAGCTTACAAATGGATATCCTTAAACTTTATCTTCTACCATATATCAAGCGTCGAAATGAGTATCTCATTAGTTATCAAACCTTAACAAAAACATATGGAGCTTTAGTGGAAGCCATGATTTATATGGACATGGTCTCATATGAATATAGCAAATAGGTCATTTAGTTATTATGGTTTCCTATAAATTTGTGGGGATTATAAATGGGTTTGTTTATAAATGCACACAACTAACATATCGGGTTTTGACTATGTATTCATGTGTGATGTGTCTACACCCTCCAAATTTTGTATCGAACTATAAAAATAGAGTATTGTTAAATAAATGAAAACCATGGAAATTGAAAACATAGCGTCGTGAATATTTTTATAAAAAAATTGAAGGTCAACCACCGGGATGTTTTTTTAATGTTTCATCGATTGTTTATGTACTAACACCTCACACAATAATTTGAATTGGTTGTACATGAAGAAATTGATCATCTCTAGTAATTTGAAGTGGCTTGGAGCTCATGGTTACTTCCTCTCTTTTTGGTTGTCTACATAAATATTGAATGTATAAGTAGCTTATATCGGTTCAAATCCATTAAAAAAATGACTAGTTCAAAATTTTTCTTTATCTACGAACCTTTTTTAAATGAGAATAGTAATCCTTTAAAAACATTTCTTGATCAAGTGTCTCAATAATAAAAACACCAGCTTAGATCGAGTCAAATAATGCATGAAATGCAACACTACTTCTAAAAGCACTATTAATGGGGAATTTACAAAAAATATCGCATGAACATTTGAGACTAGAACTCATAAGATCACTCACAAGGAAAAGCATGGATGTTTCCTTGTACTTAAGAACAATTTTTTTTTACATTACCAATCATTTTGGTAGTTGCTTCATCCAATCCCTAGTGAATTCTTCTATCTCATCATCATTATCTTCACAATTATGTACACCGATTATTGTGTTCATAAGACACAAACTTTTAAATTTCCCATTGTCAGCCATAGAGTCTATAACAACAATCCATACTTGATTCCCTAGTGTATTTAACCTTTTCCATATATTTTTTACTATTTCTCATAAAATTTTTGTATAAGAAATTAGTAAGAGAAAATTAATAATATAATTCATCAAGCTTGATCCAACAAAGGTTAGTAGGTCCATTATTGCATCAGAAGATATAGTGTTAAAAAATGCAAAAATCAACGATTACACACTCCACATTGAATGGATTAGCTGAAAGAATAAATGATAAAGTTGATTGAAGCTGGAAGGGATGTACAAATTGAAAAGTAAAATATTTTGTGTCTTCCATCCTTGCTGGCATATTATCTTTCTTTGAAATCACATAGTTGTCTAAAATTATTTGAGCCTCTAAGGGAATAACTTTTGTTATCTCGGGGTCTAATTTTGTTTTTGTTGATTTTTCAACTCCTTGAGAATTAACTTTTATTTTTCCTTTTCTCTCTTCTCCTAAGAGTATAAACAATTAGTGCTAGTGAGATTCGTGCAATCCAAATTTTTAGTAACATCGGATTCACTTTGCATGCTTCCAATACAATATTCTATGGATGTTTAATTCTCAAATAATATAGGAATTTTCCTCTCATTTTCTCTCACCTTTTACTCTCTGTTAGTAATATTCAAATGTCTCTACTATGATGTATGCCTAAATATATAGTCATCCATACATATCCTAATTTTACTTTATCAAATAATACTATTAGTTCTTCATCGATCAATCCTCTTGTAGCCATGTAGGAATTGGCCATGAATATTTCCGTGAATTTTGATGAAAGTTAGGATGATAATAATTAAAAGGTGAAAAAGCAAGGCTACCTAATCTAAACAACTAAAAGGTTGTTTTCCATTTATCCTTAGGTAACAATAGAAAATTCCATTTATCATATAAACTCTTTGGATTTTACATGATGAAAATAACAAGGAATTGCTTCTCAAAGCTCTACATTCAATGAACAAATAGATTGTTTACTTTGTGCATATTACTAAAATATATGTTAATAACTAATGTAATAAAATTAAATTACATTATCTTCCACTCCTCATTATTTATGTTTCCCACTCTGGGCCTCTCGAGGACAGACCTAGTGATTATAAAACCGATTGTGCCTTGTAAAGTAGATCAATAAACTTGGTTTCAATCCAAGTTTTATTTTCTTCATTTTTTTGCTTGTAAATAGTAACAATGTATTTGTTAGATGATTTTGAAGACAAAATGCGAGCCTTTCAAAACTATAACCTTGAATGTTTCTTGAACCAAAATGTTATTTTGGGAACAAATTTTATGTTGGCCATCTAGTATGTAGAAATTCACATTACCCCTTTTGCAGGTCTTGAACCTTCGAGTTCCAAAACCTCCTAGAAGAATGCTAGAAGGGAAGAAGAATTGTGTCCCTTTGTGTAGGAATAACATTTATCAACATGGAATGGAAAAGAAGGTAAAAATTATCATCATCTACATAATGATACTAATATTTTTGAGGTGCTACATGACACTTCAAAACATCAATTAAAAATACTTCACCATCAAAAAAAAAAAATCAAACTATTGAATGGTTGAAGATTCTACTTTCTCAAATATATTGGTTGCTTTCTTCAACAATGCAATTGATTTAGTATTCTTTTTAACCCATGCAACTTTGAATTAGATGGGTCGATCTCTAATTTAGAAAAATAAGTTCACCTTAACATAGTAAATAGCTTGGCATGTTTTGGAGGAGAAAGAAGACATTTTCTATTCAAATGATGACAAAAAAAAGAGGTAGTCTTGTATCTATACGCTTTCTTACAGACTAAAATCATAGCATTATGAATTTGAACTAAATTTACACATTCTTCCCCAAATTCTAGCCATATTTAGAATATGAACTAATATGGGTTTCATTTGAGGATTCCATTTCCCATGTCATGAATAAGGAAAATTCCAACTCCATATCCAAAACAATAAAATTATTGATTTCAACGTCAATATGTTTAACTGAACACAATGTTTTTGGATCAATTAATTTTTAGGATAAAACCATATTGACTTCCTCATCTCTTTTCTTCATGGTAGTTGTCGATGGAATGGATTTATACAAAAAAATTCCTCATCTCTTTTCTTCCAACACTTTGCACCTTTGATGAATGGTATTTGTGTGAATGAAGTGTGGTCAATGAAAGACATATTACTAATAATTGAATTAGAATACATTAATAATTTATACATATATAAAGTATAAAATATTTTTGGTCATTTTCTCGTAAAGAATATAAGGATTACCCTAACATGTACCACCAACCTCTAGAGTTCATTAATTTATATCAATGTAGAGTAATTAACTTAATGGTTAGCAACTACTAAGATTTGAATCAAAATGGTATCAAGCGTAAGTATCCATTAAATTTTGTATCTAAAATTCAAATGGTTATTATAATCCATGTTTTTTTATCAACATTACTTTTGAATATGAATAACCTTTAGGTTGTAAGGCTCTAAAATCTATGACTTTGAATATTTGGTAAGATTAACAAATCAATAATAATGGAACTTATCCTAAAGTGTTTAAGCTAATTATCATGCATTGAAAGGATAAAAAATCATTTAAACTTATTGAAAGGATTATCCTTGAGTTGGACAACCTATAACGTTCCTTACATTGTATGAAAGGAATGTAAGAAAATATAGAGCTTAGAGGCTGCTAGGATTCACTATGATTTGTTGTTCATTAACACTTATTGAAAGGAAAATATTAGAGGCCACTAAGATCTAATGTTTCTTATTTTGAATAGAGCATTAGAGAAACAAATCATAGTGATGGGGTTATTAGGCACTAAGCATTTTATTTTCTACAAGCCGATGTGAAATATGTATGTAGTAGAAATTCTGTAGTCGAGAGGATTATATGGCTTTAACAAATCAAAGTAATATATTTAAAGCTTAGCGGTCGCTAGGTAATGCCTCAACAAGCTATCAAATATAAATGGGTAGGATTATGATTTTTCTAAATGTAAGTATGGTCTACACCAAGATAGTCATTTCTATGGACAAATGTGGTCTTGAAGGGCATGGTGGGTTATACCTAGATGGGTAAAGAATGGAATGATTAAATTTTTTATAAGGTGTCATTATAGAAAGGGTATGTTGTCTCTTACTCGATTATTTGTTAGATTTACAATTCATATTAACAAAAATTATCCCAAACCATTCAAACCTATGTTAATGTATTGAAACAATCAGTCTTCATTGGTCACCAACCTCTAATGTTTGTAACTTTATATCTAAGAAAATTAAAAAACTATAAGCTTAACATATGTTAGGATTTGAATCAACATGATATCAACTTGTAATTCTCTTAGTTTGAATATTAATTTTGAAATGGTTATAATACTACATTTTATGTTATCAATATTAATTTTTAATAAAAAGTAGTCTCATGATCACAAGGATTTAAAATCTCTCAATATGAAGTTTTGGTAAGATTAAAAAATCAATAACAATAGAATTTATCCCAAAGTTTTCAAGACAATTATCAAACAATGAAAGAAAATATAGAACTTAGTTATCATTAGGATTTTCCTCGACATATAAATGGACATCATAAAACAGTCCTTGTTGTTCATTAACACTTATTGACAGGAATATCTTAGCGGATGATAAGACCTAATGTTTATTATTTTGAATAGATATTTGGAATAAGAAATAATAGAAATGGAGATCCGCGGTCACTAAGAATTTTATTTTATACAATATAATGTGAAATGTGTGTGTATATACAAGATTATATGGAATTCACAAATCAAAGTTGAGATATTTAGAGCATATTTCTTGCAAGGTAATGCCTAAATAAGAAATCAACTACAAAAAGAAAGGATTTTACTTTTTCATAAATTTAGGTCCCTTCTACAGGGATGGGAAATATATTTAATGTTCTTTTGGTTATAAATTCTACCTACTAAAAGAAATGGACTAGTGACTACTAAGCTCGGTTTCATTTTTATTTGTACATAACATTATGGCGATGAAGAATAGTAATGTAGATAAGTTCATATGATATGATATTTTGTTAAATAGGTCGAGATAAATAACATATGCAGTCGAATCCCAAGATTTATGTGTCGTATAATAGGTTTACTAATGTGAAAGGTAAATAACACTAAAACATTGACCAACTAAAACATTGACCAACTAAAGATGTTATGAAGTTAAAATCACTATATTTTTACAATTGTACAATGCATTAAACCACGAACAAATGAAGTTAATATTCTTGAGATATAATTTGGGATTCTCATACCCTTCATAATTGGAGCATTTGGTCTTGACATAATCTTCTGTGTAAATATGAACTCCAAGTTTGCAACCTCTAAGCCAATGTTTTGAAGGAATGAAGGCATCATGTCAACAAAATTTGACTCTCTCGTTGATGTCCATCATATTTACCAAATACGGTGATTTCCAAGGAAATCACCGTTTGTTTCCGTTTTTTAAAGCTGCCACATAAAAACAATTAAAAACGATGGTTTTTTGAGTTATGAAAAAGTATAATTTAAAGCAACCATAATTAAACAAAGTTACCTTATTATTAGTGTTTTATTTTTGGAAACATCAGATTATTTTTTGATAGTGAATTTATCACTTATATGATTTTAATGTTAGTAATAATTGTGATATTATTATAAAAGAATTGTTGAATTATTAATAATTATTATATTTTTAGAAAATATAGCTTACCGTATTTTTTTCCGTATTTATCGTATTTTTTTGTTAGTCCATTTTTTTTCCATATTTTATGTCCACCGTATTATACACTCCATACGAAATTCTTTACCTTGATGTCCATATTGCTATTTTGAAATGTTTTTTACACCGTTGCAAGAACTCTTTCACACTAGGTTTGAGAAAATAATTTTTTTTGCACTCGATGCAGCCAATTTTTTTAATTTTGTAAATGTCGAATCATCCTTGTGGAGGGGTGTGCCAAAACTTTGTTTATATCAAATATGATCGGTTTCATGTTACATGTGTTCATATTTAAAAATCAAGAATAAAAAATCAAATGGTTGAGGGTAGTGAATCAATTGAAAAATAAAAAACAAGTCCCTTTCGATATTGTTATATCAAAAATCAAATGATTGTAGGTGGTGACGAAGGTAAAATCTAAGGGCATTCCTCATTTCTTATTGTTATAATAGGAATATTTTTTTGTGCAAAATTTATTTGAATAAAATGTAATGTTTCAGTGCATCGAGTCTTTACATACCGTATTGTATTTATTTCATTGCATTGGAAAGTGGTATACATTTTCTAATATCAAAGAAAAATTAGTATTTAAGCATGCTCGGAATTAATTTAGGAATACATATTTCATTAATAAAAACTACTCAAATATTTGTTACATTAAATATTTTTGTTAATTCACATTTACAACTTATACACTCACACTCTGAACTTATAATCAGGGAAATTTAAATTCTCCCAACTTATAATCATACAATTGTAATTTAAATAGTTACGTAGAACCATCACTAAAACATATGAATGTATTTTATTTACAATGTTAAGTTGTATCATCATAATAACATTTTGAAATGATAAATTTTTATTTAACATTTACTCACTCCAAATATTTGATGCCCTCTACCACATTCAATCCCTTTGACACTATTAGTGATAATTCTTTGTACAAATTAGTCATCAACCACATATCTTTTGAGCAATTTTCTCCTCTGCTTGTCATCCCAACCATAAAATTTGTTGGAGGGTTTCCCTTTGCACCTAATGTAATACACATTATGTCTTGAGTCAGTAGGTAGCATCTTTTCTACTCCAAACCTTTTCTATATATTTTATTGCAATTCCATCGACTATATTGCAATGTTCTTTTCCCCAAGTGAGTACTGGATTCAAGTCAGTTGATAAATTTTTATTGAAGGCTTTGTTATCTTTTTAACATCAGCAGAAGTGAGTTTGTCTGACTAGAATCCCATTTCAAATTTTTTGATAATGACTTTACATAGTCTTTCAAGCCACCTCACATGTTGAATGTCTCCTTGCAGAACTTGAATGACATGTCCTTATAGGGTGCTTGGTTTTTCTCATACAACAAGCCCTCCAAATCTAAAATAAGTAATTCTTATGGCTAATTGTAGGGAAGTAAATAATTTTTTAAAATCGGTCTCATATCAATTCTAACCAATGGAAAAAATCAACATTTTAGCTTCTGGCTACCACTTATCGGTGGGCCTTGTGTGTAGGATTGCATCTTCTTCACCCATAGCTATATCCTTTGATGCAAGATATGTTTCAAACAAAATCAATATATTGATTATTAATATGGCTCTTGCTTTGGAAAATTATAGCGTATTTGAAAAAAATAGTGATTTATGTGGTAAAGCGGTAAATTCAATATATATCACTTTAGGTAGCTACCACTTACTATGTTGAGATTATGACTTGGCTTGCATAAACCTTATTAGTTGCTGGTTTTTTTATTCAAGATGTATTTCAAAAATATTAATCAATTCATAAATGATTGCATGCTATGGAAAATGAAAGCATAATTGAAAAGCATCTTTTGGTCTTTGTGGTAATATGGTAAGTACAAATCAAAATCTTCTATGTCCTCTGAATGAATTGTAGTGGCCGCTAGGGTTCATTTATATCCATTGAACTACCCATTGACAAACAAAACTTTTGAGATATTGATGTGGATTAGCGATCACTAGGATATGTCATCATTGGATGTAATAAGAACCAATTCCAATGTCTATATCATTATGTCGATACTAATGGTTTATGCAGATAACCAACAACCTAGTAACTACAAACTATGTTGCATTGGATGCCACCATGAACTTTTGAAATAAGTTATTTAGTAATTCCTTCTTTGAAAATGGTTCCACTTCTAGAATTAGCTGATATCATTTTCTATAACTTTGTGATCCTTAGAAATGGTTATGTTTAAAAATACACATGGCTAACATACCGCTCTGCTCTACATATTCATCCTAGTTACCACCATGCACATGACAAACATACTAGGATTTGATTACATATTCATGCATGATGTGGCTGATTTCTCCTCATATGTTGTCGAGCTAGTGAGCATTGAGTATTGTCAAAAAAATAAAATAATGGTAATTGAAAACATATCTCATTAAACATATTTATAAAATGATTGAAGGTTAATCACCATGTTGATTTGGTTGTGTAGTGTCAAGTTGAGAGGTTTGTACATCAACTCCTATTGAAAAGTAAATTCTTTTGTGTCCTCCATCCTTATTAGTATATTGTCTTCCATTAACACCACATAGTTTTCTAATGTTGTGCGAGCCTCAAATGGAAGAACTTATTCCGCCACCTGGTCCTTTTTTGTTTAGATTTTTTCCCCCTATGTGGGAATCAAATTTTATCTTTCCTTTTCTCTCTTCACCCAATAGTATAGATAATTGGTGGTAGTTTGATTCATGCAATTTAAATTTTTCAATTACATTGGATTCACTATAGGATGCCAATAGATCAATATCTAGATGTTTGTCTTTAAAATATTGTAGAAAATTTTCTCTCATTTTTTTGTCTCCTTTTATTCTCTAGCAATAATAATCAAATGTCTCTACTAATACACTTTCCTAAATAGGGCCGATTAACCAAGAATCGTTTGATTGTACTTTATCTACTAGTACTGATAGTTCTTCGTCATTTATTCCTCTAGTATCCCTTAATGAATTGGTTATGAATATTGCCAATGAATTAGGCTAAAAGTTATCCTGATTATCTTTAATATGTGAACAAGCAAGGCCACCAGATCTATAAAAACTAAATGTTATAGTCCATTTAATCCATATATCATCTGGAAATAATAGAAAAGCCCATTTTTCGTATAGATTGTTGGTTGTGTCTATTTTGAAATACAAAAGGAATTGTTTCTGAAATTTCTGCATTCAAAGGAAAATCATATGTTTTATCTTTTCATATAAGGAAGATAAATGTTAATAAAAATGCAATAAAATTAAAATACATTACCCTCCACTCCTCTATTTTGTTTTTTTGTCAATCTGGGACATTGAGGAAATCCAAGCGATTTCCAAACCAATCTAACTTTGTATAACAAATCAATAAACTTTGTTTCTATCCAAGTTTTGCTCACTTCACTCTAGTTTTAGCAAATATTAGTAATGGCTTCGTTAGTTGCATTTTCATAAAGAATGTGAGCCCTTTGAAATTGTAGCCTCTTATGTAAAGACTTGTATGTATCCGAGCCCAAAATATTTTTTTGTTCACATATTGTATGCTTTGGATGTCAAGTATATAAAATTTAATGTCATCCCTTTCCAAGTATTTCAGATCTTGGAGCTCCACAACCTTATTCGTAGACTCCAAGAAGGGAAGAATAATTGTGTCCCTTTGTGTAGGAATAACATTTATCAACATGGAGTGCACGAGAAGGTCAAAATTATCATTATCTATAGGATGATATTGATACTTTGGAGGTGCTACATGGAACTTAGAAATATCAATTGAAAATACTTCACCATTGAACAAAAAGTAATTAAATTGATGAATAGTTGAAGGTTCAATTTTTGTGAATATAGTGGTTTCTTTCTTCAGCAATATGTAGCTGATCTAGATCTTTCTTGGCTCTATTCAAAAATGACAAATAGAAGGGGGTTATCACCTCTATACCATTTTCTACATAATGTAAGCATGCCATCGTGAAATTTTTCTGCATTTGAACAACCACTTTTGTCTTTATCTACTAACAACCCCAAATCCCAACCATATATTAAACAATAACATTGTGTTTTGTCTTATGAGGCCCTCATTTCCCATTTCTGAATAAAGAAACATCCAACTCCATATCTAAAATAAGACACTTATTATTTTCATAGTCAATGTGTTCGACTTAAACACACAGTGTACTTGAATCAACAACTGTAAAGGATATAACCATTCCAACTTCCTCATGTCCATCATCTATAACAAAAACAAACACATGTCATTATAGTAGTTGTTAGGGGCATGGATTTCAAAAACCATTCATCATCTTTTTTCTTCCAACTATCAGCACCTTCAATGAATGAAATTTCCAAGAATGGATTGTGAACAATGGAAGACATTGTACCTACAATTAGAGTAGAATATATTAATAATTACTTCACATATGGAGTAATTGTTTTCCCCATTATATGATAATGAATGTAAGTATTATCCTTTGCGATCACCAATCTATATAATACATTACTTTTTATCATTGGTGAGTAATCAACGTAAATGTTAGCGACTGCTAGGCTTTGAATAAACATGATATCTAACCTTCAATTGGTTACTGTAAATCATATTTTGTGGATCACATCATTAATACTAGAAACTATGAAAAATTGTTCTTGATAATTAACATGCAACATATTTTGGAAGGATTATCCATTATCTGACAACCATCCACATGTGTAGATAACATGAAAGTAATGTTTGAAAACATAGATGTTAGTGAGAGAGGATTTAAGTTGACATATGAATGGACTAGTGTAAAGGCCATTAAGATTTAATTTTTCAAATTTTGAGCAGAGTGTGCAAGAAACAAAACACAATAATGGGTCCAAATGATCGCTAAGCATAATTTTTAAAACGTAAAATCATCTAGTTATCCCATAACACATTTTGCAAAGAATAACGTAGTGCCCATTAAGACCTAATGATTTTTATTTGAAATTGAGCATTGGAGTATGTCGTAATTCACATCCGTCTCATATCAAAGAAAACACTACATGGCCATGAATCTTCATTACTAATTGAAAAAATAACATAAAGACCGCTAGGATTTTCCGTTCTTGATTTAAAAAGAGGGATAAAATAACAAATCATTGTCTAGCCTATCGGCCTCTAGTTTCCCGACATTACCTCTTGTGGTTGTATAACTATCTCTACACTTTTGAATAGATATTTTTTTTCAATGACTATAACTTTATCATATTGGCTTGACTATTCCTAACAGAGCCAAGCTCTACACTACAAACCCTTGGGAGGGATGAAGCCTTATATCGTTCTCATAAGATATATATTTTTTTATAGTATATTCAATTAGGTTCTTATATTATAGAATGCATAGATACCGCTAAGCTACATTACTAATTATAAGGAATAACATAGTGGCAGCTAGGCTCAATAGTCTCTCAATTTGAAAAAGGGACCTCTAATCTCCATTACTAGTTGAAAATAATAATGTAGTGGCTGCTAGGATCAACATTTTTAACTTGAAAATAGCTATATAATAACAAACTAAGAATCCCATGTCAAAATTGGAGCCCACCGTGAGATCCATCCTTGCTAACTTTTCTATCTTGAACTCCCAAAAGAAGTCTTTCTCTTAGCATGAATCTTGTTTCTCCTTGAAGTGGTGTCTGGGACCTTCTACCCTTAGGCCTCCTAGTCTGAACCCTAGACTAAATGGATGGGTCAAACCTAGCGAGGATTGTTTAAAATTAAACTCGATGGAACTTCCAAGGAAATATTTGTTGAGCTGGTTGTGGTGGGATCTTTTTGATTCTCAAGAAGAATTTTTTCTTGGATACTTATACAATTTGGGCACTCAAACTAATAATGTTGTTGAAGTTGCTTTGGGGTCTTTTGGGGTCTATCTATATCTCTTCAACACAAATTTGTTAATCTGGAAGTGGAAGGTGACTCCCTAAACATAATTAATAGCATAAATAAGAAAGGTCCCATCTCTATTGCCAATTTTAACTCTATTAAGAGTATTAAGCAAATGGCCCATTCTTTTAATTTTATCTCCTTCAAACATGTGTATAGGGAAGCAAATGTTGTGGTGGATTTCTTTGCTAATATGGGGGTTAATGGGCATGATTTGACACTTTTGAGGAAGGTGGAAATTCTTGATCCCAAGGTGTGGGCACACTTATTAAAAGACACTAATGCTCACGTATAAGGTCTTTTCATGGGGTGTCTATTCTATCATGATCCTTTATTGTATGATGAATTTGCTTTTATTTCTTAATTATGAGAAGATCGGGTTTGTGATTTGCATGTATTTTTGGAGAACTCTATCTGGCAGCTACTACTATAGAATCATTTTGTGGTGTGTGAGTAAGCTCTCGGCTCTCTTGTTTCTGAGTCATTTTGTGAAGAGGCCTTTGTTGTTTAGCAGAATGGATGGGGATCTTGTTAGGATTGAACCTATTGACCTCACTGGGGTCACTCCTAAAGCTATGTCCCTATTTGATAGCAAGGGTTTTACCCCCTTTTTGAAAATATTTGAAGGGCACTATGATAATCTCAGCAAAGACTTTGCTAGCGCATGGAAAGTGACCAAAAAAGGATTTGTTGTTGAGATGAAGGGGATCAGTATGGAGATCATTATGGATTTGATGGCTAAAGTTATAGGTATTTCGGCGGTGGGGAAGGAGGCCTACAAACTGAAGAAGGAAGCCTCGAAGAAATGAATCTATTTCTTAAAGGGATTTATCCTTGCCCTTGTTAAAAGGGCGGACCTAGACATCGAAAAAACTACTTGCCCTCAAGCTGGCTTTGGAATCTTATGCAGACGGTTTGGGGTTTGAATCGGAGGAGGAGGATTCAAGCGATGATGAAGATTATCTATATGGCAACATAGAAGAGGATGAGGTGGAGGTGGTTGCAACCCAAAACCTAAGGGATCTTAAATCTAAGCAGATCCCAAGCACTTTGAGCCGAACACTAAGGGTGAGTCTAGCAAATAGGGTGCCTCGACTCCTATAAACGCTCAATTAGAACAACACTATGAGGCTATGGGTCATGTCAGACTGATCAAAGGGGACAATCACTTAGCCAGGATGGTGGTTGATATTGATGAGATCAATGGGGAAATGTGGCTCACTAAGATCTTGGTCTAGTTTCTTTTTAATGATTGGCACAAGATGAAGGAGCAGGTGCAGGAAGTAGTTAGCAATGGGCAAGGTGGCGAGATTGAGATCCTAAAGGCCAAATTTGGGGCCATAACCAAGGAAATGGATCAAGTTAAAGCTATCCTCCATAGCTATATGGAATGG
Organism: Taxus wallichiana var. yunnanensis; assembly: GCA_018340775.1. Taxonomy (NCBI): domain Eukaryota; kingdom Viridiplantae; phylum Streptophyta; class Pinopsida; order Cupressales; family Taxaceae; genus Taxus; species Taxus wallichiana. The sequence continues at coordinate 10,428,537 of CM031234.1, forward strand.
AGCATCGTGACTATTAAGTCAACCCTAGCAACACCTTCAAACTCGGGGCAGCTTGCCAATTCTTATTGTGTTGTGGATAGTCAAGGAAGGAAATGAAAGGCGACCCCAAATGGTTTAGACCTAGGATCTTTGGTTGTTAATATTGATGCTCTTGCAAAAGAATGGGCTAAGGTGCTGGAGGGGATTGAAAAATCCTACAAATGACTTTGGTGCGGGGTGATATATATTTTCACTATCTTTGTCTATGGCTGTTAGTTCCTTCGATGTTGTTAGTTTCACTTTGGTTTTTGTTCTTTGTAATATCACTATATGTGCTCTTAAGTGCTCTTATTACTATGAACTTCTATACTATGTTTTTTAATGTTATTATAATTGGCTTTATCTACTCTCATGGATCTTTCTTGATGTATGGGATAAGGTCCCCTTAACCCTCTTTTTATCACTAATCAAAAAATCAAAAACAAACTAAGCTCCTATGATTACTAATTGTCATTATAAGAACTATATGTTGATTTAGACCAATATTATTTTTCAATGATAGTAATTATATCATATTGGATGGACTTCACACGTTGGACTCAATTACAACATTACATTCCAACAAGATGGATAAATACTTATATATTTCACCTAAAATATATCTTTGTAAATTATAAGCCATATTCATTCATATCAAAGAAAAATCCTGATGACCATTAAACTTAACAATTTCTTAATTTCAAAATAAATATTGAATAACAAATCATGGTCTAGCTTAACGGCCGCTTATGATACTTTCATTACCTCTTGTCGTAGTAATCACTAGCTGTACAACTTTAGATCGATTGTAATTGTCAATGACTATAATTGTATCAAATTAGCCACACATTATTTGGTGGAGCTAATTTCTGCACTACTTTCCATCAAGAGGGATCGATAACTTATCTTCATATCAAAGAAAATGTTTAGCGATCACTAAGCTCTATTACTAGTTGAAAGGAATAACATTGGGACCGATAGGCACAACAATTCTAAATTTGAAAATAGATATATAATAACAAACAATGGTCTAGCTTAGCGGCCGCTTGGGCTCCTATCATTACCATTTTCCATTGTAATCACTATCTATTCAAATTTGGATGGTTAGTGCTTTTCATTGATTGTAAGTGTAACATATTGGGTAGACTTCACATGGCAGACCCAATTATTGCACTACATTCCATCGAGAGGAATCAAGTCTTTTTTTTCTCCTAAGATATATCTTTGAAAATTGTAATCCATATTCATTCGTATCAGAGAAAAAGGGTATCAACCGCTAGGCTCAATAATTTCTTAATTTCAAAATATCCATTGAATAACAAATCATGGTCTAGCTTAGCGGCCACTTCGATCATATCATTACCTCTTGTCATAACAATCACTATCTATACAACTTTAGATCGATTGTAATTGTTAATGATTATAATGTTATCAAATTGTCCACACGTTACTTGGTGGAGCCAATTCCTACAATGATTTCCATCGAGAGGGATCAAGACTTTCTATTCTTATCAAAGAAAATGCTTAGCATGACCAGTCTTCATTACTAGTTGAAATGAATAATGTAGTGGCCGCTAGGCTCAACAATTATATATTTGAGAATAACTATATAATAACAAACAATGGTCTATCTTAGTGGCCACTAGGCTCCTATCATTACCATTTTTCATTGTAATCACTATCTTTTCTACTTTGGATCATAATTTTTTCATTGATTGTAATTATATCATATTGGGTAGACTTTACATGGTAGACCCAATTACTGCAATTCATTCTATCGAGAGGATTCAAGACTTATTTATTTCTCCTAAGATATATCTTTGTAAATTATAATCCATATTTGTTCGTATCAAATAAAAATCCTAGCGGCTGCTAGGTTCAACAATTTCTCAATTTCCAAGTAGCTATTGATTAAAAACTCATGGTCTAGCTTAGAGGCCGCTAGGATCCTTTCATTACCTCTTGTCGTAGTAATCACTATCTTTACATCTTTAGATCGATTGTAATTTGCAATGATTATAATTGTATCAAATTGGCTGCACGTTACTTGGTGGAGCCAATTCCTACACTACATTCTATTGAGAGGGATCAAGACTTTTGATTCGTATCAAAGAAAATGTTTAGTGACCACTAAGCTCCATTACTATTTGAAAGGAATAATGTAGTCACCACTAGACTCAACAGTTTCTAATTTGTGAATAACTATATAATAACAAACAATGGTCTAGCTTAGTAGTCACTAGGATCCTATCATTATCACTTGTCATTGTAATCACTATTTTTCTACTTTGGATCGATAGTGTTTTTCATTGATTATAATTGTATTGTTTTGGTGGACTTTACATGGCAGCCCCAATTATTACACTACATATTTATCTCGTATAAGATATATATTTGTTTATTGGAATCCATATATACCCCTGAGAGTAAGTGATATTTTTGTAGTTTTGATAAGATAAATCATTGAAAAATATAATTCACATCAGTTCTTATCAAATAAAATGCATAGTGATCGCTAAGCTTGCTTTATTTATTGATTGAAATGACATAGGTCCATTGGGCACAACAATTACTTAATTTGGAAATAACGATAGAATAAAAATCATGATATAGCTTAACGGCCGCTAGATATATACCAATACCTCTTTTCATTGTAAACACTATCTTTACAACTTTGAGGTGTTATTGTTTTTCATTGTTTTAATGCAAAAAACACCTTCTGGGATTTTAAATTTTCATGCCACGTGTCGTCATTTTACTGGTAGCTATTTATATTATAATATCACAATTTCATATAGTTTTGAAATATTTTATAATCATTTTTTATTTAAATTTCATAATAAATGTGTCAATTATAATGTTTTCTAATTATCAAGTTCAAAACATGCCACATGGCACAAAGTAATTGGATAATTATTTTTCATTAGCGCACTACATCTAACATTGTCTAGGTTGACTTTGAAAAAATAAAAATAAATGTGCCTATACATTCATACACTTTATTTCTTTTGTTTTATTATAATATTATATGTTTTATTATGTTTTAACTATTTTAAGCTATAACCAATAACTAAAGGTGTTATTTTAAATATTGTTTATTTTTTCGATATCTCGCACCTTTTCTTAATGAGTGGTAAATTCAAAATTTGAATAAAATCCCCCACATTTTTGAGAATTTGAAATTTCAATATTAACACAAATTCCCCGCTCTAATTTTCAAATTTCCATATCCCGAATTTTTATATTTTCAAAATTTCTAACATGGACTATGCCGGAAAAAATATTAAATACCCCAAAGAACTAGTTTTTAGGGTTTTTACTTTTTGGTCTTGTAGAACAACAACTCATGAAATCATATAACAATACAAGCAAGCCGAAGATTACAGGGCCAAATGTAATAATCTTGATAAAATTTTCTAGGGAATAATCAGGAAGTAATTATAATATCATTCATGGATTAACAAAAAGGAACAATCAAGCAGTAACAAAAAGGGTGCACACACACTGGGGAAGCAAAAGGGGTTGCGAAAAAAGTGCAGATAGATAGTTAGAATGACATCACCAAACACGAAATAATCTCAGATCTAAACTAGGTATTTATCAAAAATGTATACTATACTAAATGTGCACCTTTTTATTGTGGGATTATTCATTTGTTCTATTTTGACCAGATCTTGTCTTTTTCATATCAGTCCAGCCATGTTTTTCCCTACAAAAACACGCTCCGTGGACTAGCTCACACTTCTTGGTTCCTTTCTCGATCATTTTGTAAAACCTCCTTGTGCTTATTAGTTCCTATATTTTTCATCATTCTAGCCCTACTTTTCCCTACAAAACGTTTCTCCCTGCCCAACTCTACTTAGCAGTTCCTTATGATCATTTTGTCACACCGCCTTGTTCTTTGAAAACAAGGAATCTATTGTGCCCCAATCAAAGAAAATTTAATCCCTTTTCAGCTCTGGTTTTTATTTATTTCATTTGAACATTTTCAAGTATCCGCTAATCTATGTCCCCCTCTAGATTTTTTTTTCCCGATAATGATGGCCAATTGCATAATCACTAGTTTTAAAATTGTAATGTTTAGCGAGACTCAAAATATTGTTTTGGTATTTGTTACGTCTACCTTTTTTTCCTTTTAATATGATGATAGAAATAACCGAGGTAAATATTTCATTGTACATTGTTTATATGGTTTCCGCATTGACTTTGTGAGAAGATATTTGAGGTTAACAAAATGGTTTAAAACTGTAAAATCATATTAAGTTTTCAATTGTGAGATAAATTTTTGTGCAATGGAAGGTAAACATATTATATATACACCTAAATTTTATATATTAAATATTTTAATCACTATGTATTTATGTATTTTAGTCACAACAATAATAATGTATTTTGTAACAATATTATCATAGATGATATATTATTTTGGAAGATATTATCGTGGTCATATATATTATTCAAGATAGAGTTTTGAATATATATTAATTAATTACTAGTTGTCTATGGAAGGCCAAAAACTAATATGTTGAACATTAGGGTTGCTATAAATTAACACATTAATGAATTATATTCTTAGTGTAGTGTCTGCTAGGTTATGCTGCAACATATTATTTGGATATTAGTTATTTCTAGGATTTAACAAAAACAAGAAATCTATTTCAAGCTTAGCGGTTGCTTTGGGGTATAACAAATACCACATTTGTAGCTTAATGATCGATACTCAATAACGAATATTTGTAGCTTAGTGATCGGTACTCAATAATGGATATTTGAGCTTAGCGGTCACTAGGGTTTCAAAAACTAAAGTAAAACAATGCTTTTGACCAGATTTAACATTTTAAATGAAATTTATTTTATCTTAGTGGTCTAGCCTTTACAACGATGTAATAATTTAAGCTTAACATTCGTTAGGATTTAACCCATAATATTTGGGGCATAGCGGTCGTAAGAATTTAACACATTAAATTAAGATTCCAGGAGGCTAGTGTCCACTAGAATATGCATACTCATAGTGTTTTCAAGTTGTCGATGGTATGCTTTAACAAATCAAATTAACAAATTTTGAGGTACATGGCATCTAGTTTCTTCCACAATAGAATATTTTGAGGTTATATGTCTTGAGCATTTAACAAGATGAAGAATGAAAATTTTATCTTAGTGTCATGCTAGCTTATGTTACAACATATTATTTGAAGATATGTTGTCACTAAGATTCAACCAAAAACATGTAAGATATTGTGATCTTAGCGGCTCACTTAGGTTATGCACCAAAAAATTTTATAAGCTTAGCGATCGATACTCGATAACGGATATTTTGAAATATTAGGCCACTAGGACACTACCACATCATAATATTTGGAACATAGTGGTCGTTAGGATTTAAAAAATAAATAAAGATATTGTGATTCTAGCGTTTGATAGGTATTTCCGTAACATATTATTTGGAACTTAGCAGTCGCTAAGGGTTTCACAAACTAAAGTAAGGTAGTATGAAATTAGTGGCCACTACGTACTACCAAAAATAATATTTAAAACAACTCTTTTGACTAGATTTAACATTTTAAATGAAATTTATTTGAGCTTAGCATATCGCTAGCCTTTACAACGATGTAATAATTTAAGCTTAACACTCATTAAGATTTAACCCATAATATTTGGGGCATAGTGTTTGTAAGAATTTAACACATTAAATTAAGATTCCAGAGGCTAGTGTCTACTAGAATATGCATACTCATAGTGTTTTCAAGTTATCAATGTAGTATGCTTTAACAAATCAAATTAATAAATTTTGAGCTACATGGCATCTAGTTGCTTCCACAATAGAATATTTCGAGCTTAGATGTCTCGAGCATTTAACAAGATGAAGAATGAAATTTTTAGCTTAGCCCACTAGATTATGTTGTAACATATTATTTGAAGATATGTTGTCCTGTTAGGATTCAACCAAAAACATGTAAGATATTGCGATCTTAGTGGCCACTTGGTTATGTGTCAAAAATTTTTTTTATGAGCTTAGCGATCGGTACTCAATAATAGATATTTTGAAATCTTAGGCCATTAGGACACTGCCACATCATAATATTCATAACATAGTGGTCGCTAGGATTTAACAAAATAAAGAAAGATATTGCGAGTCTAGCGTCCAATAGGTATTTCCGCAACATATTATTTGGAGCTTAGCGATTGCTAGGGTTACACAAATTAAAGTAAGGTAGTATGAAATTAGTAGCCATTATGTACTACCACAACATAATATTTAAAACAATGCTTTCGACTGGATTTAACAGTTTAAATGAAATTGATTTGAGCTTTTCAGCCTCTAGCCTTTACAACGATGTAATAATTTAATCTTAGCTCGTTAAGATTTAACACATAATATTTGGGGCATAACGGTCACAAGAATTTAACACATTAAATTAAGATTCCAAGAGGCTAGTGTCCACTAGAATACTCATACTCATAGTGTTTGCAATTTTTTGGTGGTATGCTTTAAAATCAAATTAACAAATTTTGAGCTACATGTTACCTAGTTGCTTCCACAATAGAATATTTCGAGCTTAGATGTCTCGAGCATTTAAAAATATGAAGATTGAAATTTTTAGCTTAGTTCCCACTAGCTTATGTTACAAAATATTATTTAAAGATATGTTGTCATAGCTTTTACAACTATGTAATAATTTAAGCTTAGCACTCGTTAAGATTTAACCCCATAATATTTAGATCACTATGGTTGGAAGGATATAACTGATTAAATGAAGATTCTTGATCTAGTACATGAAATTGATTAGTATTATTAGTAACATATTATTTGTAACTCGGTGGTCGGTGCTCGATAACGGATAATTTTAACTCTTAAATAATTTGAATTCTTAGGACATTACCACATCGTAATAGTATGAAATTGCAAGCTTAGCAGCCGATAGGTTATGCCTTAAAATTTTTTCCTGAACTTAGCAATCAGTACTCAACAATGGATATTTTGGAATCTTAGGTCGTTAAGTCACTACCACTATTGTAATTTTCTAGCTTTGATGTTGCTAGCATTTAACAAGTCAAACAATGAATTTTTTAGATTAATGTTCACTTGCTTATGTTGCATCATATTTTTAAAGATTTGGTGTCACCATGATTTAGCAAAAAAACATGTAAGATATTACAAGCTTAGTGATTAATACTCATTTATGGATATTTGAGCATAGTGTGTGCTAGTTTATGCCACAATGATATATTTGGAGCTTAGCGTATCAAAACAAAAATGCAAGTTTAGTGAGTATAGCATTTGGAATATATACACAAACATTCAATCAATTATAAATATTCATCTATTAACATGTCATACATATTACATTTCTTACCCACCTATCTCAAATACTACAATTTATGATTCACTATGGTTCTTCCTTAACTATGGGTTGTTGTTGAACCGAGCCCATGGGCACATATTTCTTCCTGGGTTTGTTACTCTCATTTAGGACTTGTTTTATCATCTCGTTGTCATGCCTCCTCAATAGCTATTTTAAAATATGATAATCTCTGGATATCTTTTTCATGTCAACAATCGGGCTTCTATATAGCACAATGGACTTGTCAAGAAATCCTTTTGACTACCAATTTCCTTTTTGGCAATTTCCTTTAGAGTCTCTATTTTTGTATTTTTTTCCTTATTTTGGAAACAATCTCAATGACATGTGAAGTTTCTCCTTCATTCACCTCAGTTATTCTCCTTTGAAAATTACCCAAGAATTTCTTAAGCGATGTGGCGAAAAATCTTCATCGAAACCAATTCATGGTTTCTCGTTAAATACTTCCATGACTGAAGCTTTTGTGAAAACATGATTTCCTCTAGAAATAATGTCATCAAACTACAAAGAAAGTCTTCTTACCTATTCATTCCATTCCTTAGTCTTTCCTTCATATAATTAGCATATGTCTGGCATATACCAATATCATCCATGGTCATAATTGAAGGGTCTTTACAAATTCCTTTTTCAATGGCCTGCCCCATATGTGTTAATGTTTTCTTAATGATGTCATCCGTGTAATGATTTTTTTTCTTCATCAATGATGGTTCTTCCTACACCTTTGCACCGATGCATTCCTTTATATTTTTTTGTACAAAATCCATGCAATGCCTCTTCTACATCAGAAACTATGCTTTGAGGAGGAACTGGCCTTTAATTGAGTTTCAAGCTCTTTATTTCTAGCACATACTCCCCTCACTACTTCTATGGTTGCCTCAGTTATAGCCCTTATCAAGGATTCCAAATCTTCCTCATATTGCACCACTTGGGAGCCTTTGGCTTTCCTTTTCTTTGTAAGAGTGAAGAGGTCTTCTGAAGTTTCATGCCAAACAATGGATTGTTATGTTGACATCTTCTTTTTGGTTACCCTTTTCAAGGTTCCATCCTTAAATTAAATTCAATGTTAACTAAGGGATCTTCTTGTGCCTCCCAATCTAGATGTTCTTTGTAGGAAATTACAAATTTATCTACCCAATCTGTCTCGCTTCATGTGAAGTGGAGGGAGAATATTGAGAGGGTTGCATTGGGGCTTTGCTAGCTGGAAATTTCAGTTTTGGTAGTCTCCTCTTCTTCACTTGATGAAGTTAAGGCATATGTGACCAAATTTGGAGCTTTATTTGGTTCAAACAAGACTTCTCAAACTTAGATCGAGATTCATTTGGTGGAGATAAGGGAGCACAAGGTTGTTGTGAATGTTTTGAATATAAATCTTGCTTTCTCTTATAGCCTCCTTTTTAATAATTTCTCTCGGAGGTGGAACCACCCTTGTCTCCTTCATATTCTTCTTAACAAGGATATCTTGTGTTTGGGTAATCCATACCCAATCATTATCATCATGCACGTGAGCATACAATATATTTAACTATCCTTTATGTGAATTAAGGTGTTGGGAAACCCTTTTCCTTTTTCATATTTCCTTAAAGGGTGTTCGGGAGATGAAATGAATTTCTATGGGATGAGGTAGCCTTCAAATTGGGCCACCTATTAAATATTTTATGTCCCACATGGACTAGGAGGGGGATGTGTTTTAAGCTTCTTCTCCTTACACTTTAAAGCAATATTGTTGCAAATATGATATGCAACCTCTTGTTCTACCAATTTTTTTCTAACACATAATATGGAAACTAAAAAGGAGGTGTAAGGAGCCCTCAATCATGATAACTATATATTATGGATAGAATAATATGACTCCCATTTTCCTTATGGAAGTGAGGATGGCATCAATATTCTCGGTGTCATCGTTTCATGTAATTTTTGGTAGAGAGAAGATACAAATAAGTGCATATATCTTGAATATGTGATCTAAAATGATGGGCATACAAGTCTGAATATTGCTCATTTACCTTCAAAGGGCTCAAAGGATACCAGATTTGACAGAAATCTAGACATTCGAGAACACCAAAGACAACATCGAGAAGATAGGAAGCCATGTAAAATGATTTCCCTTTGTCAAAAAATTATTTCTTTGTCTCACTAAATTGACACAGAGCACCTGACCTAAGGAGGGAATCTTGCCATCATCAATAATAAAATAAAGTAATGGGATCTAGGAAACATCCACCTTAGAGATTGATGAATTTCCATATAGCCTATTCATGAGTGCCATGCCAATACAAACTCCTAGTCTAAACCTTTTAATAAGGATATCAAACATATTAGAATCATCCATATTATCAAATGGGTCAAATGCCTAACTTTGCAAAACATCTCTTACTCTCCTTTGGGCCATCCAGGACTCGATTGTGTTTGAGTTGTACAAGCAAGTCTAGGATCTAGAAGTTTATAATAACTTTTGTATGCATTCCCAACAAAAAAACCTATTCTCTTTTTCTTGATTTAGAAAATAATGACAAATCCTTGGACTTGGCATGAAGTAGATAGGAAGCGATCACTTCCAAATGGAAGACCTCTGTTTAGTGGAAATTAAATGGAGACCAAATCTTTTTATTTCCCTTATGTCTCAAAACCATAGTGCTTTCTCTTCCAGTATACCCTTTTTGATCTACAACATCAACATCAACACTTTCATCCTAAACTATGGAAAATAGAGCTGAGTAATGCTGAAATTCATCATGTAAGGTAGCTAGATCAAACACGATATCTCTTATTACTCTTTTATCCTCATTGGAATATAAATAAGCATCTACCATCGACATTACCCGCTCTCTCACCATGTTGAAAATTTAAAGGGCACAAATGATTGCATACATCATCAACAGAAATAATTATGAGACAAATGACGTAATTGATTTTATGAAACATTCATTTGTCCTTATTATGAATATTAGGTAAGCTTAGAAAATAATTTCCAAATAAATGAAAAAGTGTTTGATCCTAGTGGTCACTAGGGTCAACAATTACTAAATATTTAGAGCTTAGTAGATTAGGCATTATTCATAGACTTACTATTAATGGAATGAGAAAAGACACGCATCATATACACCAACCATGGGGGTCAAGATATATAGTTTTAACCATGGACATTTTGAGGCTTAGACATGTCACTCCCAAGTAAAAAATTCAATGCAATGATTTAAGTCTATCAATACAATAACTCTTGAGGCTTTTAGAAGACTTATAGTTTTGAGATCCTAGATATACATTAATTTCAACCACAATAAATTATTTATTTAGATTTTCATATCTAGGCTTATTTCAAAGCCCAACTATTATTACGATGAGAAATAGAATGTCAATCCTTGCACTACTGATGGGTACAGACAAAAGTATTTTGATCCTAGTATCGGTAGGGTTAGTTAACATATTTTTTTAGAGCTTAATAATTTTATAAGAATTTATTAACAATCAGCCACAATGATATACCTATAGCTTAGCGGTCACTAGGAATCATTAATAGGAAAACTACTAATGCATTAACAAGAAAATATATAAATCTTAGTGGTCAATAACATCCACCTCGATAAAATATTTTGAACTTAGTGTTAGCTAAACACCATTCAATGGACATATATTATTGACTTTAGAAAATTTTTGTAATACATGTATTTGCAAGGGATCAACCTTTACTTAGGTCTGATTAGTTCGTTGCAGGATCATGAATACGTCTCATTGCTAGGCATCATTCATAGAATTACTATTAATGGAATGAGTGAAGAATTGTTGTACATGCACCATTGAGGGGTCAAGATATAAATATTTTTAACCATGGCATTCACTAGGCATCACTCTAGTAAAAAATATTAATGCAATGAGAAAATTATGTCAATACAAGCACTCTTGAGGCTTCAAGTCTTACGTAGTTCATATCCTAGCGGTCACTAAGTTGATCAACAACAAAATATTTAGAGATTGGCCATATCTAGGATTATTCACAGGATAACTATTATTAGAATGAGAAAATTTCTACATTCTTTGAACTAGTGGGGGGCCAAGATATACGTAGTGTTGATCTTAGCGGTTGCTAAGTTCAGCCACAATGAACTATTTAGACCTTCTCTATATCTAGGCTTATTTCAAAGCACAACAGTTATTGCAATGAGAAAAATAATGCCAATCCTTGCACTACTAGGGGTACAAACATAATTATTTCTTATCCTAGTAGTCACTTTGAGGGTCAATAATGAAAAATATTTTTAGGAGCTTAACGGTTATATAAGAATCATTAACAAATAAATATGTGCTTCTTATCCTTCCTGTTACTATGATCAACCACAAGGATATACTATAGCTTAGTGGTCACTAGGAATCATTAACAAAAAATACTAATGTATTAACAAGAAAATATATAAATCTTAGTGGTCAATAACATCCACCTCGATAAAATATTTTGAACTTAGTGTTAGCTAAACACCATTCAATGGACATCTCTTTAATTAATTATAATTGTATAATCTCCTAGGTCATTAAATATCACAATGAGGAGTCAACACATACAAAATTTTGTTCCTAGTGGTCTCTAAGGTCAGCCACAACAAAACATTTACAAGCTTAGCGGTCACTATGATCAACATCAACAAAATATTTTGAACTTAGTGTTCATCAGGAATCATTCACTAGACATCTATTATTGAACTGAGAAAAGAGTTGCATTACATGTTTTCTTCAGGGGTCACGTTTTGCTTAGCTCTCATTAGTTTGTTCCACAAATTTTTTGAGCCAAGTGTTGCACTACATACCCTCGAGAGGGATCAAGCCTTATGTAGTTCTCATACTATTTACTATAAGTTATTGAAAGGAATATAAAAATTCCACATTTTAATTATAAATGAAATCTCAAAAGTGATGGTGATCTATAATTAGTTAGTAAATGAAGTCTCAAAGGCCATGGTATAATTTTAATAAATATAATGAACACACTCTTTGTAGTGTTAGTATGAACATACAGACTCAACCCTATGTATAATCTCCCTTGTCATTAAACATCATAATTTTCCATGATATCACATCTCCCTATTTCCATATGCTTATTGTCACATTAAGAAAGAAAATCCATGACATCTTATAATTTTTAGTGTTGATATATCATTAGCTAATTTAACTAAAACAACCAGAGCCTGTAATTTTAATCTCTAAATGTTGTATATGTCTTTCCAGAACTATCAATTAAGTGAAACATTATTCAAAATATTGTTTAGCCTAACTTCTCAAATAGTAGGTTTTATAATTCCTCGATTCACTATTTTTCAAAGAGGAACCTACACAGATAGAACTCTTTGCATTTTTTCTTTGGCAGTCACATATATATGTTTTTATAAAAATTTATTTCCAACAATTTCCTTATGTAATCAAACAATTACTGTAAACAAGAAAACAATTATTTGTGTTACTATTACTATTTCATCTACTAGAAGTTACTATCATTATTTCATTACTACAATTTAATTTATAAAGAAATGTCTATAGAAACCGGCATTAGCGGTCCAAAATCCAAAATTAACACTAAATGATTAATAACCCTTTTCCTCAACCTTTTCAACAACACCCATTTTGTTCACTTCCAGTAATCATTGATGTCCATGTTAGGTATTTTACTGAATCATTTCTCAGTCCTCTTGAAAAAAATACCCATAACATGTTTTACATTACTCATAAGTGGGGTACACACATATTTAGAAAATCATTTAGGGATCGGAAAATAGAATGAAAAAATGATGTCAAACCCTATCAGTTGAGAAGTGTTTATCAAAGAGCGTTAAAGAATAGACAAATTTGACTACTGGAAGTAGAAAAATAGGGTTTTGTTGAAAAGGCTATGAAAATTCTACATTCATAGAATTTCAAAATTTTGGAAGGAGAAAAGGTGAGAATGCATACTGATTTTTTACACCTTCATGAAAACAAACCGTGCTCAAAATTTTGGCAATCAAACCATGATCATATTTTCCAATGAATTATTACGCTTATGGAGTTTTTCCCTTACGCCAATGTTCTCACCAAAAGCTTCACAAATTTAAGTGTCCTTGAAATATACTAATAAATGAAAATCTATAATTACATGGAACAACACTTCCAACCGCCACTTTCTTCGGCACACGAATTACAAAAGACACACGATCTACCATTAATTTTCTTTATATTTAATGGCTAATTAATGGCTATATCAAATGGCACACATATTTGAATATCAAAACTTTACTTTGTTTGGTTAATGGCCAATTAATTTTAGGGAACCACAATATTAACCATATATGCCACACACAAAAATTATCAATATTAACAACAATATCATCAAAAGAACACCATGCTCATTGTCAATATTATCATCTTTAAATTACATAGTGAGTATATAAGTATTCCATACTTTGACTATACTACCAATGATATGTGGTTCAATTGATGTCTCACATATTGAATTATCATATTTCTGAATATCACACGAACTTTACATTGTTCGGTTTAATGGACACACACAAATATTAACCATATATGCCACACACAAATATTATCAAAATTATCAACATTATGAACAAAAGAACACCATGCTCATTGGCAAATATTATCATCTAAAAATTACATAGAGTATATAAGTATTCCATACTTTGACTATACTACCAATGATATGTGGTTCAATTGATGTCTCACATATTGAATTATCATATTGTCCTCAACAAAAATATACATGTTTACCGACATCATTTTAAAATTGTTTTGTTACACAAAAATATCTTGGGATGTGTGTGTCAATGATCTTGGTGGCGCCCATGATGTTGATTGTTGGAATTGTTCTAAAATAAAAGAAAGAATGCAAAATAGAGAAGTATTAGCTAACTCCAATGCATGATATTTTTTCTTACACAATGTATACCATCTTTTATAATGGAATGAATGATGTAATACTATATTACTATGGTTATAAAAACTGTAATTTACCTAGGTAAAAAGACTTGCGACTTGAAGTTGTACATCCAATATTTTCTCCATTAGCTTTCTCTCTTGTTCCATTCTTTCATGCTCAAGTTGAAGCCTTCCTACTCAATTTCTTTCAATGTCTGACTGAATAGATGCATGCTATTTTTTATTACCTCTTTCAAATCTCCATAAGAGTTTCTTTTTCTCTTCACACCTTTTCTCTGAATTCCATTTTTATTCAAAGGGGTTTCTATCTTTTCTCCTTCCAAATTTTCAATGTTGATAGAAGGGATTTTGATTTCCCTCTCATGTCTTTTTCAGAAGTAGAAGTGGTTGTATTAACCCTCTCTTTTCCATTAAAACCAATAACCTTGTGTGTTTTCTATGTAATGTGATCCATATCTTCATAGAAAGTCCATGTTGAATATGTTTCCAATGTTGTGTTTTCCAATTATTTCTCCTTCTTGAGGGTTTTCTTCAACATGTTCATCTTGTATTTTCATTGCATCCCAGTGAATTTTTTTCCACAAACTTGATTCAAAGCATCTGCTATATTATCCCAATGTTTCTTTCCAAGATATCCATGGTTTAAATGTTCATACACCTCTTCATATTTTGAAATAAATGTTTTCACATCAGATTTTGACCACAACTCTTCTTTGTATTCTTTCATCATCTCCTCATTATTTCTATCTCTTTCATATGCATGGGTTATTGAAAATGTTTCTTCTAATTTTGAATCATCAACATCATCAAAAATATATGGAGAATTTAGATCGATTTGTGAATGTGGAATGCAAGGACCCAATTTATGTGCCCTCTTATATTCTCTTGAAAATTTGAGACACTATTTCCATCTAAGTTTTACACATAGAAGTCCTTTACACAATAGTTGCTTAGTTGTGTTGAAAAAACCATATTGTTTCATAGTTTCTTGGAGTTGATTTGAAAACTTGGGATTCAAAATGAAAAACAAGGAAAATGGTGATATTTTCATGTCCTGAAAATTTATTAGTTACTATAAACATTCATAAATGAAACAATTTACGTACTCCATCTTTTATCTAAACTTAATTTCATTTTTCATTTTCTAATAATAAATATACAAGGGTCTACACTCTTCTGTAAATTCACATAATCAAAACATGTGGAGAAACATTGAAAATTGGTTAATTACCTACTAACAAATGCAATATTTATAATCACTATGAAATGGGTGTATAAAATGAAATTCTTCAAAATAAAATAACAATGCTTTACCTCTTTTAATTTTTTATAACTTTGTTCTTCCCCATTTGTATATGTGCTCCTTGTTTTGGTGTTGTCACCTTTTGAAATGAGTATACATTTTCCATTTTATTGCATTAAATACAAATGTTAACAGAGTTTGTGTGGATTAAAATTTAATATTGTACCACTTAACATTAAATGCAGTACGAAAAATAAAAAAATACTCTCAAGTGGTAGATTTTACATTATACGGTTTAATGGCCATTTAATGTTTAGGGAAGCACAATATTAATTAGGTAACATTTGACCTTACAAAAAGTGTAATTGTTATTGTAAAGAATTAAGGTAACATTTTTATAACATAATTTTTAATGTATGAAAACTAAAATTTGACATTGTTTGAAACTTAAATTTGACATACATATATTTAATTGAAATTAAGTCTTTAATATTGACAATTATTAATAAAAACTACGTAGCATGGGTTACTTCTACTCAATATTATATACAATTATTAAAAATAAACTTATATTGTTAAAAGATTACGTAAGATATAAAAATCTTAGAAACAATTAATACACATAATTGAATCAAAGCATATACCACCATCGTTAATCAAATAAAGACTAAACTTGAACTCTATACCATAAAATAAACATAGCTATACAATTAGAGAATTAAATACATGAATGATTTACTTTGACACAATATTAATGGCCCTAAATTTAAGTCCAAGAGGCCGCTAGGCTAGAAATTTTTACTAGAATGGTAGGTGAAAATATGCCCTTTGATATGCAAGTGATCGCTATTCCAAGTGTGAATGTTCACACTTCATCTTAAAATGCTCATACTTTTTCGTCATGCAGGGATTGCATGGTATCACACTTGACGTGTGAGGATCACACTTCAACGTGTGTGGATCACATTCAAATGATGTGATCCCTCACACTTCACGTGTGAGGGGGTCGCATGTCAACGTGTGAGGAATCACACTTCGTAGATGTACAAGGCCATGACTCTCGCACTATGATGAGCTATCACTATCACATCTAAGTGTGAGTTTTGAACTTGGAATTGTGCTCACTCACACATTAAAGTGTGATCACTAACTTTTGGCCTCCCATTCTAGTCAATATTTGAATTTTAGTGTGTAAAAAAAAATCACATGGATGCTTAGGGTTATACAACATTTGAAATCCATAGGGGAAAGAAGCCAATGATGCATAAGCCAATGATCTATGTGAGTGGTAATGTGAAGTATAGACTAGTTGTAAAAATTGAAGTCAACATTTATAAATTTTATACTAAAAATTTAGAAAAAGGTAGCCAATAACACAAGTAAAATCAAGTCAAATGTACAAATCAACCAATAAAAAGGTGACACATCATTGTCCCAAAAGGTGATTTTATTCACAAGTAAGGGCAATATTAATTTTCTTTGTACTAAAAAGTACCTATTTTAAATCCCTTAGAAATATTTTTCAACAAAATTTAAATGCACAAAAGAAAATGTGTGCATTATAAAAATCTTAATCTTTTAAAGGGTATTTTTTAAAAAATGATAGTTAAGTAACTCTAACAGCCTCCTACATTAAGATTCATGATCATTGGCTCCTTTCCCCTACACTATGTGTTTTATGGATAAAATTATACACACAACAAATGAGATCTAAGGGTGTAATACAATTTGTTATATGTTTAAATATTTGGATTAAATGAGGTTTTAAAGATGTTCATATAAGATGTATATTTTTATTTTCTCATTGTGATTTCAATTCTCCATACTAATGTTAAATATTTAAGTGTCCTTAGTACTAATTTTATCTTTTTATTTGTGGATATAGTTGAAAATGAACTCTATTTTTGAAGATGGAGCACATGTGGATTTACTATCCAAAGGTGTGAAAGTTGCGAGAGGACTAGTTTATCCATCCAAAGATACACTCCATTGTAGAGATGTGGGGTCTAGCTTATTTGTTGTCACAATAAGTATTGTATTCAATGGCAGAGTGAGACTTCCATACATAATTGATGATTGTGAAACCCTGCAAAAATTAAAAACAAGGGATACTTTATCCCATGGAAAAGAAGCAAATGATTAAGCATGTGATTTCAAATGTTTCACATGTGGGGGTGATGGAATTCAAAACATCATGATCGAAGTGACTCGAGGATACATTTAATGAGGATGAGGGTTTGAATTCTAACAATGATAGCCATTGTTTCACAACTCCTAAAGACATGGATGAATTTGCTACAACCTATGTGGTGCTAAAACATAAGTGTCCTTAGAAAGAAGGTGACATAGTTGAAGGGTTTATATCCCTGTACAAGAACATGTGATTTTGGGAGTAGTGTTGGGACCCACACAGTTTGGTGTTTTTGTGGAGAATATTATAACTACATGCAATGATTGTTATCCAAGTCTACAACGCAACAACAAAGTTTTCTGGCCAATCAAAAACCTAGTTTATCTAGAAACAAGAATTACACTTCATGTGAATGGAAATTATGAACTCCAAGAAACAACCGCCACATCAAACAATGAATTCAATTTGAAGTTCAAGGGGTTACTACCAAGTTGATACATTTTTGTTCAAAAGAACACAAATTTGTTATAGAAGCAACAATTACAAATGTATGTGAAGGAGACATGGTGCACTTTAAAAAATTAGATGGAAATACATTTGGGGTGCATGTTGATAAATTAATTACACCTTTTTGCAAGGTTGTTCCATATCAGAAGGATCTCTCATCTAATGGCATGCCAGCCAGTTGGCCCATCAAGATGGTTCCATTATGGAAGTAAGGCTAAAAGAAATTCTAGAAGAGTTGTCGTAAATGTGGAGTGCATTTGAAGATCCATTGCCTCAATTGGTATACCCAAATTCATATGAATCCTCCATATGTAGTAGTAATGAAAACTTGATAAAAATACCTTACAACACCTATAAACACCAAAAGGTAAATTCTACTCCATCTAGTACACAAAAGGTAAGGGAAAATG
Source organism: Taxus wallichiana var. yunnanensis (assembly GCA_018340775.1). NCBI lineage: Eukaryota > Viridiplantae > Streptophyta > Pinopsida > Cupressales > Taxaceae > Taxus > Taxus wallichiana. Next base: position 10,447,122 of record CM031234.1, read on the forward strand.
ATAAGAAATTAAGAAAACATTTTTTGTCTAGAGTTGAGGAAAAACCTTACTGCAAGGAAGGATGTATCTCTAATATATCTCTAAGTGCTTTCAATCACAATTGGAATTTAACTCTAGATATGAATGAACCTACCATCAAAAAATTTGTACTTAATACATTCACTACAAATGCTAGCAGTTGTGATCAAGGTCAAAATTTAGAACATAATATAGATAAATTGAAGTTATGTGGAAGGGATGTATGTTAGAATGCATGGTATAGATGTCATGGAATCTAAAAGTACCTATTATGGATACAAAAATCTTGGATTAATGGTGAGAGGAGGAAAGTAAATGGAAATATAGGAAAACAAAAAAATTCCAAACACTGTTGTAACTATTGCATTGATATCCAAAATGGTGGAGAAGAATTCTTATATATCCCCACACATATCTCGTTCAAGATGGTACTAAAGGATATTGACAACATGTTATAGTTTTTCTTACATACTAAAAAAGTGTAATGAGGGCCTTTCACTTTTGGACCTTCCTCCAACATCACATTAAATCTCAAAAAAATATGGAAAGAACATTTCTCCCATGTTTCAATCACCAATAATAACTTCTTCGCCAAATGTGACAAGTGCACAAATTTTAAGAAAAAATGTGCAATGACCTCATGTCCAGAAACACTGCACAAATAGATCAACGCTAGAAATGACACAATGATTACATTCAATTTTTTTGTGCAACTTACTATGCACATAGAGTGTAATCACAAAAAATCCTAATATTTATTTGAGCATTATGCATGACAAAATGGACAAGATGAAAACTACAATACCAAGGATGGGAAAAAAGAAAAATCAATAAGCAATGCTATTAATCTCCTCATCACCTTGACTAGTATATGATGACACATGGGCATAAAACAGGGGGTTTTGGGCACTTTGGTCTCCCTTTTGTTGAGTGAGGAGCAAACTTCACAATAACATCATTGGCACTATGTATCCGAAAGCTAGAAGAACCACTTACAAATCAAGTATGGTGATTTGTTATATAGTAGTGGGATGTCAAAACACCCATTACATGATGCACTGTTGCAAAATGATGTATATGAAAAGTGCAAGGAATACAAGTAGAAAAATGAGGGTGCTCATACAACTAATATTGTAAGAATATTTTCAAGTTCATTTAGAAAACAACCACCAATTCTCTACTTACAACTAGATAATGCTACAAGTGACAAAAAATTGCACATTGTTTGTTTGCATCCATGCTTGACAACTAGAAGGGTTTTCAACAGTGTATGTGAGTTTCCTTCCAGTGGGTCACACACATGAAGACATAGATGGGACATTCGGCCGATTATCAACAACATTGTGTAAATTGATACATTCTCTTTGCCACAAATAATGGACACTTACAAAACATGCCAAGAGGAGTCCAACACATTCACTCCGTACCTTATCAAGGAAGTCTACAACTTTAAGGCCTTTGTGGAACCACACCTGCTAGATGGTAACCACAAGATTGTGGGTATCAAAAAACCAAAGATGTTTAAATTCCATGTCAAAGACAACATTCCCATCATGGAGTTCAAAGCATCAATCATGGAGTCTGATTGGTCACACTCAATTAAGATCTAGAAAACAATGGATGAGAAACCTTTCTTTCTTGAAGGGGATCCTCCATTAAAACCCTTCAAAGAACTAAAAGAGATGGTAGACATGTAGAGAGGCATTTAGGAATACATCACACACTAGAAAAAGAGTTCAATTGATGGTGGAGAAACATACTAGGTTCTAAAGATTGCATATTGGAAAAATGTTCTACGTGCCCTAGAGAATCCCTTTGTCAATTGTAGCATGATGAGGAGAGATTTTTTTGGCCAAAAATAATTCAAGATAGCATAATGTATGATCAAATAGTGGGTGCACCACGTCTTGACATGGATAGATACTATATTAAAAATTTCCTTTCAAATAAGGATATATATATATATATGTTAGGCCTATTTTTGTGATAGAACTCAGAGAGGAATTCAACCCAAAAGAGTGGATGTGAATGTTGGGAAAATGATACTAGTAAGACCAGTTGATGATAATGTACCTATATGGATGGGCAAGGCAAAACTAAAACTAATACAAGATGTTCACACAAACACTCAAAAGATAAGGGTACACTGGTGGGAACCCATACGAAAAGGAAATAAAGAAAAAGAAAGGTATATGGAATGCTTAAAGAAAAAGTAATGGTGGCGAAAAATTCAAGGGACACATCAGATATTGATATAGACAACATCATTTGGGCATGGAATCCAAGAAAAATATGGAAAGGAGATAATATTAAAATACCGAATCGGGGTCATGAAGCTATCCAACAATACCTTGCATAAATTCAAGAACAATAATTAATACCCTTGTGATGGATCAATGATTATGTATTTTTCAATGTAATTTTCTCAAAGGAATGATTGCCTATGGAAATACATTTTCAAATCCATTTCCTCAAAAAAACGTGTTTAATGTAATTCTTAACTCTTTGTTGATCTTTATGGTTTACAGAATGGAAAAGCATAAAAGTAGTTGACTTTATCACAAGTAACTTTCATATTTACAATATCACTGATCATTTTTATAGTTTATATAAATATTATATCAATATTTTATATACATAAAATATTAAATAAATATAAATTTGAAGTATTTAAATAACTACTATTTTATTTTTTAAAGGGAAATATTGTAAATTTACCGTTATCTAAAGATTTTTTGACAGCATAGGTGGCCATCAAATTTAACCCCTGGGATGATGTAACTTTGTGGCACCTAGGCTTATATAACTTAGCGATCGCTAGGCTGATGTATATTAGTGGTGGGTAGGCTTATGAAACTTTCCACCGGTAGGCTGGTGTAACTTTCCAGCGGCTAGGATTATTTCACTTAAACAAATCTACTCTTATGTAAATTAACGAACCACTGTGGCATATGTAAGGTAACAACCTATACGCTTATGTAATATAAATGACCGCTAGGCTTATGTAAGTTAACATCCTATACACTTATTTAAGGTAGAAGACAATAGGCTTATCATCCTTTTATGTAACTTAGAGGCCGCAAGGCTTATGTAACTTAGTGGTGCAAGGCAAATGTAACTTTGACGCCACTAGGATTATTTCACCTAGCATGCACTTTCATCATGTAAGTTAGTAGGCTTATGTAAGATAGTGGTCATGAGGCTTATGTAAGATAGTGGCCACTTGGCTTATGTGGGGGATTCAAATAATAAAAAAATAGAAATCCTAAAATAGTGAAACTAAAATCCAAAAATCGGATTTATAAATTAGATTACAATAGTGGTGAAATTAGAATCCAATAATAGCATTATTGGAATCTAATATTAGCCAAATTGGAATACAATAATAACGATATTAGAATCCAATAATAGTGAAATTGAAACTAGAATAAGTCCAATAATGACAATATTGGAATCTAATATTGCTACAAATGAATTCAGATAATAGTAATAATGGAATCCAATATACGCAAAAACAAAGATGGATTTCTTCCAATACTTGAAATACTAGATTCCAAATTTACTTGGAATATGTCCATATTTAGTGAAATAATCATTAATCTCTCTGGAAGAAGAAGAAGAGAGGAGAAGAAGGAGAAAAGAGGAATGTAGAATATTCCATAGATGGATATAAACTCTGCAAATTTAGGAAGTCTCAAAGAAGAGAGTTGATGAAGTGGTCCTCGACATCTAGGTCAAGAACCACCCGCACTACCTTGTGTGTCTATCATTGTGAAGGAAAGAAATAGAGTATTAGAATTCTGCCCACTCCATGAAGGGAACCAAAAGAAACAATATGAAGAACTTTGAATCTGGTCCATAAAAGTGTGACATGGATCTCGAAAATGAGTGCTAAGGAACCAATGGTAATGCCACGAGTGTAGAACTGCCGAGTTTGAAGGAGGAACATCCACCAAAAGGATGTTTGTGTGAAGTGAAGGAAATGCAAAACCCCAACAACGAAAAGAGGATCCACACCCAAGGGTGTATTAATGAAGATTTCCTAAAAAGTGGAAAAAATAAGAGTCCTGGAAGGGGAACTCCTGAAAAAGGAGATGAAGGAATCCTCTGAAACACTTGTAAAAGGATGAGGAACCTATACTTCATCACAAGTAGGAACTACGAAAAGATGAAAAATGTCTTATAGATACTCATCCCAAGAAGGAGGCTCAACAAAAAAAGAGAAATGTCGACATGTATTAATCATCACATGAAAGAAGAGGAGTGGAAAGGGCCCCGCACACTAGAAGTTGAAAGGAGGTGGATGCAATGAATATATGAGGCTAAGAAGGAAACTAATCGATGTTTGATGATAAGGGAGGAGTGTAGACATACTCTGGAAATGTGAGAGAAGGAGGAGAAGAGTCCTCAGTAGAAATCTCGTCATTAGAACTAGAAGCATAATCCTTGTCATCGGAGGTATAACCAAGTGAGTCTCATGTCAATGGAACCTGTCATCACATGAATCAAAAGAAAATCGGGATGAGCTTGGTGTAGATGAACCAGTCCATAAAATCAATGCATGGTTAGAGGAACACGTCAAACTCATAGGGTGGAAGGAAAACTAGAGGAGCGGAGTTCGAATGGAGTGGAATGAAAATTAGGGTTCGAGGGTACTTGGGAACATATAATAATATAGAGTTTAATGTGTAGTAGGATCAAGATGGAAACCTTGAGCACCAAGCATGAGCCAAATGGTGGAGAAAACCAATTGGATTCCACGAGTTGGGGAAAGATGAAGGATATTGAACAATCAAAGGCCTATAAAAATAAACCCACAACAAAAAAACACAAGTGAAGTTGGTGAGTTGTAGTAGAGCAATGATTTGAAAATATGTTGGAATAAAATAGAGCTTGGGGTAACTTGGTTCCCAATTTAGTGAGTTGGGGCCGAGTTGGGCCCAAAAACCAACTTTACACCTTTCAAAACTCAAACAATGAACACTAAAATCTGAAATCTGAAACCTCAAAACTGTAACATGAAACTACAATAGAATTACAAACCTTAGAAATCCACAAGCACATGAAAACCCGAAAAACAACCATGAATGAGATTTGAAACCCAAATCAATGCAAGTAAAGCAAAAATGCAATATGCATTACAACAAATGCACATGAAACCTAAAAATCATGAACGAAGAGAAAGAGGGAAATGATTGATGGTCGAGTGGCATGGATCCCACACTGTGCGCTCGACGATACCATGACGAAGAATGTAAAAACACGAAGCACAAGGATCATGTGGGATAACAAAAACATCGGCCAACTTTTACTCTAGAAGCATGAAAAGGTTGCATGGAGTGCGAGCATCAACCATGAATGTGCATGCAATCATTTGAAAAAGAGAAAATCTCATAAGCCTTTCATATTCCACATAGGTTTGAAAAAGTAATGTGTACAAATATCTTGGGGTTTTGGGTAACCCTCGGTGCATCAAATCATGACTCCTCAAGTGGATAAGGGGACTTACATTCTTAGAATGGAAAGTAACTCCCATATGATGCATTGATGCTTAATGACGCATAAGGAATCTAATGATGACCCCTATGACACCTAAGACCTATGACCTCACCTAAGTGAGATGACTCGTCATGTGATGTGGAAAATGAACCACACCAACATACACACACACACACACACACACAGTCAAATTTATTCATTTTTCATTTGCAAATTTCCAATTTGATAACTTCTATCCTAATACACCCAATCATAAAATAATTTTCTCGCCTAGCCACTAGGCTATATTTCTCCTTTTTAAACCTAAAATATTTACAATTTAGTTTCAATGTATAATATTATTTTAAAATACATAAATCCCTCTTAAGTAATGTAGTTGTTCGATTAGAAGCTCTATATGCTCTATCTCTTTGAACTTGTTTTTACGAAATAAATTTTTTATAGCTTAGTGGTCATGCAACTTAGTCTCTTGATTTTTCCTATAGGAAAAAATTGTTGTTGTTAATGGTATTATATTATAAACCCTTTGGTGCTATATTAGTTTATCCTAGTGATCGCTAGCCTATATTTCTCTTGTTTTAACCGCAAATATTAACAATTTAGATTTATAATACCACATCATTATAAACAAGATAAAATTACCTTTTAGGATAGTGTAACAACCGCTAGGCTCCAACCCTTATATCTCATCATTGTAAACAAATCTTTGTATATATTTTTGTATGATAATATAATTTTATAAATTATCATATAAGAAAAAAACTATCCATCTAATTCTTGTCACAAATGTAAATTATTTAAAACAATAGATCTTTTTAGCTCTTTTTCATTGTTTATAATTGTATCATATTAGTTAGACTAGCCTAGCGAGCTAAGTGTTGCACTACATACTCTTGTGAGGATCAAGCCTTATGTAGTTCTCATAAGATATATTTATATATCTTTGTATATTTATATAATTGTATGCATATTTTATATTGATATACGTTAGACACAATATTAAATAAATATACAAATATATAAATATATGCGATATATAAGTTTATATATTTGTGTACATATTTTATATTGATATGTATTTTATATCAATATAAATCAAATTTACAAATATGAAAAATCTATATACACATATTTATATATAGATTTTATTGAGAGCATAACGATCGCTAGGCTTATTCAGGACATATAAATGGATAACATAAAAAATTCCTTGTTGGTCATATATATTTAATGAAAGGAATGGCTTAGCGGTCACTAAGCTCCATTACTACAATTTTTAGTCCAATGTTGTATTCAAAATAAGAAACAATGTGAAATATGTGTAGCATCCATTCCGTAGTCCACATGATTATATGTGTTTAACAAATCAAAGCAAGAATTTTAGAGCTTAGCAATTGCTAGGTAATGCCTTAATAAAATATTTAGGGATTAACAATCGGTAGGTAGTCTTGAATGACAGACAATTATTATTGAATTAAGAAAAGTACTAAAAACATGCCATTTTCATGTGTATGTTTAGATATGTATAACATTTGGTATATTTAGTAGAATTTATATATGCATATATTATGCATACCTATAATCAAATTAAATATAAATCTATTTACATAATAATTCTTTTATAGAGTATAACACTATATATAGTCATTGACCTAATTAAAAATAAATGTGAAACCAAAGAATGATAGATTTCAAATAAAATAAAAAATTTGATATCTTAGGTACACTATAATTCTAGGCCTTTCTTTTTCTGCCTGATTGAGACCATTATTTACAAAAGAATTTAAGTAAAATTTTGATAGCTGGTCATTTACAAAATATCTTGATAAGGAAAAGGTTATAATGACCAAATATGACCACTTAGGAATCATTACGCTTCCTACTTGACTATGGGCCAATGTTGATCCGTGCCCGCTTGTGAAGTTGCTTCCTAATTTGGTTGAGCTTGTGTGGGGCTGTTGTATTTGGATGCTTTCCCTCTGCAATAATGGCATCCTTAAAAATATTGTAATCTTTATCTAACTTTTTAAAGTCCACAATAGGATTTTTGAAGAGCACATGAGCCTTTTCTAGCAAAACCTTCTACGTAGTATTTTCTTTTCTGTAATTTCCTTCGGATTCTCTATCTTTTGGATTTTTTACCTTGTTTGGGAGATAATCTCAATGACCTTTGTGAATATTTTGCTTCATTTTCCTTTTTCATACTCCTTTAAAAATTGACCAAGAATTGCTTGAGTAATATAGAAAACTCTTCAGTAGATACCAGTTCAAGGTTTTCCTTACAAACTCCCATAACTGAGACTTATGTGAAAATCATATTTCCTCTCGAAACTATAATTATATTGGGGGAGACATTTTTCTTATCTGTTCATTCCATTCCTAGATTATTTCCTTGGTATAATTGGAATATGTCTAGAATATGCCAATATCATCCACGGTTATAATTGAAGGGTCCTTGCAAATGCCTTCCTTAATATCCTATGCCATAACTCTTAACATTCTCTACATCCTTCCCATTATTTGAAATATATTTTCAGCCTTCTTTAGGAAGGCTTGTTCCTTCATCTTTTCCTTTTTGCACTCCTTTATAACATCGTATAGGCCAAGTAAGGCCTCTTCAACATCGAAACAATACCCTTAGGAACTGTAATATTTAATTAAGAAAGATATTTATTTTGATCTTGTACTCCTCTCACTAATTATACTCGACCTTAGTTGAATTCCTTAAGGACTCTGAATCTTCCTCGTATTGTACCACTAGATAACATTTGGATTTACTTTTCTTGGTAAGAGAGAAGAGTTCCTCTAAATTTTCATGCTAATTGATGGCTTTTTGTGCTAATATCTTATTTTTGATTACTCTTTTTAAGGTTCCCATACTTGAATAGAATTCAATTTTTATTAAGGTCTCTTCTTGTGCCTCCCAATCTAGCTATTCTTTTTGAGAAATCATGGCTTTCTCAACCCAATATTGTTTAATTTTATGTGGAGTAGTGGGTGTAGGATGAGTTATTTTCACTGGTTTTGTGCAAATTGAGGTTTTAGTTTCCATTTCGTCTCCTTCATTTAAATAAGTTAAGGCATAGGCCACCAAAATAGGTGTTTGAGTAGGTGTGGCCCCGACTTATTGAACCTAAGATAGTGTTTCAATTATTGCAAGAAAAAATGGAGGATATGGAGGAGGAGTTTTGGATTTTCTAAAGGATTTGAATAACATGATACCTTTCTCTTTGTAGACTCTTTTTAATAGTTTCTCTTGGAGGGGGAACTTCCCCTGGCATCCTCATGCTTTCCTAAACTGGGCTATCATCTTTTTGGGTAACCCATACCTAATCATTAAGATTAGCCTTATGTGTATATGCTATATTTATCTATCCCTAAGTGACCCTAGGTGTTTTTCCACCCTAATCATTAGATCATATTACATTAGAGGGTGTTGAAGTAGATGGAATGATTTTCTATGGTCCATCGTATCTTTTAAACCAGGTCACCTCTTGAATTCCATGTATCATATAATTATTGATAAGGGGGTGTTTATCTAAACTTCTTCTCTTTTCACTTTTTAGAAATAACATTGTAAATATGTATGCCACCTCTTTCTCTTCTAATTTTTATAGAACATAATATGGGATATGAAAAGAGGTGTAAGGAGTCCCTTAATAATGATAACAATATAACATGAGTAAAAGAATACACATCCCATTTATCTTATTGAAGTGAGGATGCCATCGAAACTCTTGGTGTATTGTTTCATGAATTTATTAGTAGAGATAGGGATAGAAATAAGAGAAGACATATTGAATATGAGACCTAAAATGACAGAATATAATTCTGAATACAATTCATTTACTTGCACTGATGGACATGAGGGAAACCATCATTCATAGAATTCTACACATTTGAGAACACCATAGACTACATCGAGTAGATATCAATCCATGTAAAAAATTCTTATTGACTAATAAATTTGATCTTTGGTCCACCAAATTATAAGCAACCACTTTCCTTAAAGAAGGAAACTTTCCTTCATCAATAATCATATTAAGTAAAGGGAGCTAGTATACATCAAATTTATATATAGAATTTTTTCCATATAACTTGTTTATGAGGGCCATGCCAATATGGACCCTAGGTCTTAACCTTTAAATATGGATATCGCTCAGGTTAGAATCATTCATATTATATTTTGGGTCCATGACCTAATTCTATAAAATGAATCTCACTTTCCTTATGACCATCCATGACTCATTGTAGTTGCAATATACGAGTGTTAGACATTGGTAGTTTCTAATAGCCTTTGATTGCATTTCCAATAAAGAAAGCTATTTTTTTTCCGATTTATAAAATAAATCCCAACCCTTGAGATTAACATAGAAGAAGGGTTTATATCCCTCGTACAAGAAGAACATGTGATTTCGGGAGAAATGTTGGGACCCATACTCTTTTTTGATTTTTATGGAAAAGATTAGAACTACATGCAATGATTGCTATCCAAGGCTACAACTGAAAAAATAAGTTGTTTGGCCAATAAAAAATATGGTGTATCTCAAAATAAGAACTACATTACATGTTAACAAAAATTAAGAATTTTAAGAATCAACCTCCATACAAAATACTGAATACAATTTTAAGTTCAAAGGGGTTGTTGTGAAGTTGATACATTTTTGTTCAAAAGAACACAAATTTGTTACAAAAGTGATAATTACAAATGTATGTGAAGGAGACATGGTGTATTTTAAAAACTGGATGACAATACATCTGGGGTACATATTTATAAAATACTTAGGCTTATTTGCAAGGGTTTCTCTATATATGAATGATCTCTCTGATTTGATGGCCTACTAGTCACTTGGCTGATCTATATGGTTTCTGTTATTGAAGTAAGGATAAAAGAAACTCCAAAATAGGTATCGATAAAAATGCGGAGTGCATTCTAAGAGCCATTGTCTCAGCTGGTATATCCAATTTCAGTTGATTCCTCTAAGTGCGATAGTTATGAAAAGTTGATAAAAATACCTTACAAATTCTAAAAATGTTAAAAAGGTAAATACTACTCCATCTAGTATAGTCAAGGCAAGAGAAAATGGGAAAAATAAGAGATCAATTTTTGTTTGAAGTTAAGGATAAACCTTTCTACAAGGAAGGATATCTCTCTAATATATGTCTCGGTGCTTTCAATTATAGTTGGAATACTACTCTAGACATGGATGGAAATGCCATTAAAAATTTGTAATTAACACATTCATCGCAAATGCTATCTTACTGATGGAGGTCAAATTTTGGAGAAAACTATAGATTAATTGAAATTATGTGGAAAGGATGTATGTCAAAATTCATGGTACAGGTGTCATGGAATCCTAGAGAGAACCTATTATAGTTATAGATAATATTGGATGAATGGTGAGAGGTGGTAAGTAAATGAAAATACAAGAAAATAGAAACAAATGCTAATCAGTGTTATCGTAACAATTGCTTTGATATATAAAATGGTTGAGAGAAATTCTGATATATCACCACATATGTCTCGATCAATGAGACAAGATGGTACTAAAGTAACAATGAGAGTGATTCAAACATACTATAGTTATGTGTACATTCGAGGGCCTTTCATTATTGAACTTTTCTCAAATGTCACAATCAAATCTCAACAAAATATGGAAAGAACATTTTCTGCTTGTTTCAATTACTAAGAATAACTTTTTTCCCAATGTGACAAGTGCACAAAGCTTAAGAATAGACATGCATCCTCCTCATGTCTAGAAACACTCACACATGTAGATCAATGTCGAAATGGTATAATGACTACATTCAAAGTCGTCATGTAAATACTATGCCCATAGAATGTAATTAGAGGAACAACCTAATAGATTCATGAGCATTTTGTATGAAGAAATGGACAAGATGAAAAATAGTGTACCAAGGACGGGTAGAAAATTAAAGTCAATAAGAAATACTATCAACCTCCCCATCACTTTGACTGGTATGCTAATGCATGTAAAAAAACTAAGGGTTTTGGACACTATGGTTTGCATTTTATTGAATGTAGAGAAAACTTCAAAATAACATCATTGGCTCTATATATAAGGAATCTATAAAAACAATGAATGATGATTATGGTGATTTATTTTATAGTAGAGGGATATAAAAACACCTTTACATGATGCACTATTGTATAATTTTGTGTATAAAAATGCAAGTACGAGGAGAAAATGTGCATTCTCGGATAAATAATATTGCAAGTAGATGTACAAGTTCATTTAGAAAACAACCACCAATTCTCTACTTATAACTAGATAATGCTTTAAGAGATGATAAAAAATAGTACCTTGTTTGCATTTCAATCCATGATGACATCTAAAAGGGTTGTCAACATAGTGTACATAAGCTTCCTTCCAGTGGGTCACACACATGAGGATACAAATGTGACATTCAGATGATTATCAACACATCATTGTGTAAATTAGAAAAAATATATTTTCCACAAATCATAAGCACTTATAGAACATGCCAAGAGGGGTCCAGAAAATTCACTCCATACCTTATTCAAGAAGTCTATGAATTTAAGGCCTTTATGGAACCACACTTGTTGGGTGGAAACCACACAATAGTGGGTATCATCAAACCAAAGATCTTTAAGTCCCATGTCATCAACAACATTTTCGTGATGGAGTAAAAATAATCAATAATGGATGCTTTATGGTTACAACCAATTAAAATATGGTAAACAATGGGTGAGAAATCATACTTTCTTGAAGGGAATCATCCATTAGCACCCTTTAAAGAATTAAAAGAGATGACAGAATTATAAAGAGACATTTAGGCATACATTACATATTGGGAAAATAGTTTTAAAAATGGAGGAAAAGCATTCGGCCTCCAAAGATAACATATTGGATTTTTTTTGCATGCCCTAGATAATCACTTTGCTAGTTGTAGAAAAATTACGAGAGATTTTTTTTGTCCAAAAACAATGCACGATAGTACAATGTATGATCATATAATGGGAACCCCACCTCTTGACATAGATAACTACTTTAGACAAAATGTTTTTTCAAATAAGGATATATATGTTGGGCTTATTTGTGATAGAACCCGAGACAGAGTTTAATCCAATATTCGATATGAATGATGGGAAGTTGATACTATTAAGACCACCTAATGATAATGTACATATATGGATGGGTAGGGTAGAATGGGTTCTATACGTACCCGAAATTGTAGGGTACTGCACTGCCGGAATGATGTTACATATAGCCCAATGATGATACAGGTCTCCTCACAAGGTGTTCGGGATCTAGAAAAGCTCGCCAAGTATATGTTTGTATCCCATATGCCTCACTTGGCCTCTACATGCTTTGTTTTGCCCTCTGCCCCCTTTTTTCTTACATTTTGGTCTTCAATGATGAGACCGCCACCACCGACCGGGCGGCGGTCACATGACCGCCACCCGAGACAAGGCGGTGGTCCCATAACTACCGCCACGCACAGGCGGAGGTCCTGTGCGCATTTTCCGAATGCTCGACGATTGCATCAAACGTAAATCTTCAATTTCTACCTGCATTCTTCAGCTACTTTGCTTTGCATTTATGTTTTGGCCACCCTGTGAATAGTGTTTTCCCTTTGTTTATAGTAAAAGAGTTCAATTGAGAGTTACCCTCTGGTAAATGCATTTGCTATAAATAGCCAGCTTGTTTTCAAACAAATGGCCCCTCACCTTCTCAATTCTATTATTCAGTCTTTTGAATTTCTCAATTAGAATTCCCATAGTTTCATGTTTTTCTTCCATTGTTAGTTTTCCTTTGTTGTTTAGAGGTCATTTGATCTTCTTGTTCTAGTCTTTCTTCATTGTTGTTCCATGTAAGTGAGTTTAGAGTAAAATAGTTTCATTTGTAGATTGGAATCCATTAGAGTTACAGGTTCTTTTCATCACAAACGATAGTTTCAAAATCTCTTGGCGTATTTGTGTTGTATTCCCGTAATAAATCCTGCTAGGAATTACATAATCAAGCTCCATTCACTTGCGCTATCCCTCTCATACTCGCATTGTATTCCGTCTATATCAAAGTTGCCATGGTCGAATACCTTCTTCTATTGATGCTACCATATACATGCTTTTCTAAATTCATGAGAACACGAAGGAATGAGGAGATCACACTGAGGGGAACAAAATCACACACAACTAGATTTACCACTATTCTGTAAACGCCAGGTTTGAGCTATCAAAGTTCTAGTTACAACGTATCAAATAGAGTAGTGAATTATTTTATTTTAGTTAAAATTTCACTCTCGATATCACCGAGGAAGCTATGGGGATTGATAGTTTCTGAGAAAATGTGATTCATTCCTCACTTCTAAGGTAGGATCAAGAGTCTTTCAATTTAAAATAATTAGTTTCTTAGATATTTAGGATAAAATCACAATTGCACAGGCAAATAGCCACACCAAGCTATTTTGTTTGTTTTAAATTCTGTTACTAGATTAGTTGTTCATTTTCTAAATATACTAGAATAGCTTCTCTTTAATTTCATTAAAATACGTCATTGAAAATACAAAAATAGAAGAATGCTTGCATAGTGTAAATACATATTTTGTAATCAGTTTATTAATTTTAGTTAAAAGTTGAATCATTTTGTATGACAATCACAGGACCTAGAGAGCCTAGAGAATATATATTTGAACCAATAGTGCCTCAACCAAATCTACCCACAACATTAGCTGATATAGATCAAGACCTTAGGATACAGGTCTTTCGAGCAACGACAAACCTACAAGCAATTAGTGAACAACTGAGAGGGTTAAATATTGAAGATGATAAGGCATACACATTTTGGTCAAATCATCCTAACTATAGACTGCCTTGATAAAATATCCGAATGATCGTACAAGGATTCGAAAGAGAACAAGCATTTGGTTGTGATCCTTTAGTTCCACAACTTGATGCAGGAGACCTCCTCATTGACATAGATACTAGATTACACATTCAAGTTTCCAGAACACCTATAAGGTATTCTGAGAAAATTATACAACATCTAGTTCTAAACATATAGGCTGAAAACGGTGTATGATTACTGGATAGTTGGAAGAAGGGATTGATTCTTCACATGAGCATAATAGGTCCATAACAACCATGAACTCATGGTTGTGATCCCTAAGTTCCACAACCCAACGGGCCTATAAATAAGTTAAGCGTTGACACCAGTTTACGAATGCTGGTATTTTCCTCACCACTCCCACCATATATCATCACGCAGTTCTCTGTATTAAATATAGAAGCCAATCAATCAAATATTTTTTGGACTAGACTAGAAAACCACCCATAGTTCACTACAAATCCACTAAACCTCCTATCGCCATTTTCATGACCTTGTCTGGAGATATATATGAAACTCCCACAGGTCACTTCCCACGTATCCAACAACCAAGAAATAGGATCTCGGTAGAGCTCAACATTTATTGGAGCCTTCGAACAACTATTATATCTGAATGATCCATTACACCAATTCAGGTTAGGAGGACCTTCTATGCGTTAGATTCGTAGAGTCCATTATTGCATATTGAGGATATAAGAT
This sequence comes from Taxus wallichiana var. yunnanensis, assembly GCA_018340775.1. Taxonomy (NCBI): domain Eukaryota; kingdom Viridiplantae; phylum Streptophyta; class Pinopsida; order Cupressales; family Taxaceae; genus Taxus; species Taxus wallichiana. Next base: position 10,462,208 of record CM031234.1, read on the forward strand.
TACCTGATTAGCTTGTCTGTATCCATTCATATTCAACATTCACGGTTGTCTCAAAGACGACGACCTCGGAGGTCGGGTATGAGGAAGAGGTACTTGTAGATTCCCATGCTCGCATGTCACTTTTCCATCGTACAAAATTGGTGAACCGGATGTGAAATTCTATGTTCTTATTCGAGTCGATTTCTACTTGTTCTTCCAATTAATACACTTTTCATCTTCACCACCTCTTTAGCCTTCACATTAGCTTCACCAACAAAATTGATGAACCCGACGTGAAACAAACAGCTTATTCCTCTTTTATTTTTCATTTCTTTCCCCCACCTTCGCTTTTTCCCATTATTCTGCGGGTATTTATATACCCCCTGAATATGTCGGGATACGACGCATATAGCAGACCTCTCTCGGGTCTCAAGCAAACTATAGTCAAACTTATAGACAACCATTGCCCTCACTTTTTGCATGGGATGATAACTATTCAAGTAATTACTTGTCATCCGAAAATCCCCTCATAGAACTAGTTCTAGTTCTTCGTTCCAGATTGAGGAGTTAGATCAGCTTGCACAAACACAATAGCCAGAGCCCTTATGCTCTAACAATATGATGTTTACTGGAGAATCCACTTCATCTCCTCGGGTTTTGTTCAAACCAAAAATCAGTAGACGTTTAGATCCACTCCCATTTTTGGATGAGGAGTACTTAGCACGTTATTCTAAAAGTGAACAATGTTTCCAAAACATATACCCACCTATATGGAGTTTACAAACACAATCTAATACCCTATTCCAAGATAACACCCCATTCCTCCACCAATGGGAAATACCCTTGTGAAGCTTGGCGAGGTAAATGATTAATTCATATCGAGGTATCACACCCTTTACAACCTCAAAGTATACAATAAATTCCATTAAGGAAAAACACAGTGTCTTCACCAATAGAGGTCATTTCAGCCTTAGTTGAGAAGGTTAGAGGGCTAGAACTTGCTAAAACAAACCAAAATTCATATTTTAGGCAAGCGGAAATCCCTAACCCTCCACATCACCCTAGTCAAGTTGATCTCCTTACACGAACTAGCACGTTAGTCATGCCTCCTCAACATCCATATAATTACCCATAGTGAACTCCAACTAGGATAGCATTTTCAAATGCCGCTCTATTTGAAAACATGACACCTCCCGGCTTGGCACCAAACAACCCATACCAGAACATTACTCCTCCTTACTTAAACATTTATTCAAATTCACCACAGGGGACATGTTCTCTTCTCCCCGGATATTCGTTCAACCATTAGGATTCACTTATGCCCCTATAAATACATATGCTATGTCATATCAACAACCCATGCCATCCCCACCCCCTCGTGAAGCACCATCGATGGTCGAGGCCTATGCGATGAGGGACTTATTTAGAATATTTAAAAGCCCCTAGAGTTCACCATACAAAGTGTTATGCTTCCAAGGCCTCTTCGTGATTTACCCAAATATAAAGGGGAAGGTGACCAAAACACACACATTAAGGCCTATGCCACACCATACGGGAATTACTCCCTTGGGACGGGGTTATTGCTAAGATATTCCCTAAAACCTTGGAAGGTATTGCCCTTGATTGGTATTATAGAATACCTGAAACCTCAATACACTCATTTAAACAACTCATGTCAGAGTTCATCAAAGCTTTTGATATGAACAAGTTGTTAAGAACAGGAATTAGGAATTATTGCATATTAAACAAGAACATAATGAATCCGCTGCTCATTTTATTCAAAGATGGTGTACGGTTCTCTACTCATCAGAAAGTGCTCCAAACATGGATCAAATGGAACTATGCAATTTATTCCTTAATTATCTCAATAGAGAGATAAAGGAAGAAGTCCAGAAGTTCCCACTAAGAACTTATGATGAAGTACTCAAGAGTTCTCTCTGAATCTACCAAGCAACAATAGATAGTGGTCGTAAAACATATGAAACAAATGGGAAATTAACCACTCCCAATCAAAACACTGTGGCCTATCCTAATATCAAGAATGCTAATCAAGGACCTAAGATCCTTAACAAGAACTCATGAAGTTACAATAGATGGAGTAATTGACCAAGTTAAAAGGGAAAACATTGTAAACATTTCGCCACCGTTAATAATCAGTGAAATAACAATTTTACTCCAACACACAACGCAATGGATTTTAATCGTCCCACTTTGCAAACACAACAACAACAATGACAACAAAAATCTAAACACAAGGTCCAAATAAAAACCCAACTAGATATCAGAGTCAAAACCAAAGGCAACAGCCTCAAAATTTTAACTCTAACAACCAACAACCTTATCAGAATTTTGGGCCACAACAGGTTTTAAATCAACAGCCTCAAAATTATAATCCCAATTTGTATTGTGGCTTTCACAAGGTTCAAGGCCACGATACTAGGACTTGTCATTACTACAATAAATTCATACAATGTTTTCTAGAAGATCAAAAGCAACTCTTTATATATATGTTTTTAGAAAATTCTGTAATACCTACACTAAACACTTATGCAGGGGTAATTTCCCCTCAAAATGCAAGATCTTTAATGATCCACTCCCAAACCATTCTAACAATAATAGGTTAGATCCTAAAAGAAAAAAACAAGGGTTTCATAACAGAAACAATGATCATGAAGCTTCAACTTCATTAAATCCACCACATCGCACCCTAACTAGGAACTTGATCCCAAACTAAGATAGTTGGCCTGGTGGAATTAGACACCAAGTTACCCGTAGAAACCATAACAAGAGCATGTGATTATTCTTCTCAACCAACTCCAAGTTATCCATTGGAACCAAACAACATTCAACAAACGTTGGTAAAACCCATAGGTGCCTACGATTTAATTAATGACTTAACTAAAACCTTCTCTCACATTTCCTTTTTGGACTTGTTAAAAATTCTCCCGCCCACAGGGCTGCCCTCTTAGAAGCATTAGGCCTTGGTCATTTAATCAACATCACTCCTCCTCCAGAAACACAAGTAAACCATGTAGAATTTGACGTTTATCCTTCGGGCAGCTAGATAGGGATATTGAATTTATATTTGATATAAGAAAATGCCAATAGACGCTGAGATTGCACAAAGAGGCGACCCAACTTTACATTTGCAAGTATGGATTTACAATAATTATGTTAAATGTGCAATGGTTGATGATGGGGCAGTAGTTAACATAGTCCCCTTCACTTTTCTTCAAAAGTTAGGATATGGAGAGACAAACTATTCCACAACACGAAATACATTAAGAGGATATGATAGCCTCAAGGCCACTTCAATTGGAACCATAGTTTTACTAGTCACTTTAGGACCCAAGATGGTCCTCACCAAATTTTATATTATAGATCGGGAAACCAACTATAATATGATCCTTGGTCGGCCATGGATACACCGCATGAAGGCAATCCCTTCCACGTTATTCCAAGAAATAAGATTTCTACACTTAGGGAAAATATTTGTGGCACAAGGTGACCCAAAACCCTTCGATATACACCTAGCTGATTTGAAGAAAATACCGGGCATTCACTCCGAGTTTGAACTCCCAACAAATCAAATCATCAAACCAATTAATTTGAAACCAAAAGAAGAGTTGATACCCACCACAGAATTAGAAAATACAAATCCAACTAAGGATATTCCAACACTCAAAAATGAGATCAATGTTATAAAAACAGTGTCACTAGGGACTACCGTAAAAATTGTCGAGTTGTTAGAGAAAGACTTACCTATTCTCCTACCATTTTATTCTATGGGTATGGGACACACCCTGGGAATTACTTCTCTTCCATTAGACGAATTTTTCATGGTAGAAGTGACTAAAGAAAAAGAAATAGATACAAAAGATATCCCAACATCCATTTTTCCAAGCAAGTATTGGACTCTCCACTTCGATGGAGCTAGATTTCACTTTGGAGCTGGGGTCTTTACTTCACTTGAGGGAAAGATCCTACCTTTCTCCTTTAAATTAAACTTTGAATGTACAAACAATGGGGCTGAGTACGAAGCTCTCCTCCTTGGCCTCATCCTAGCTAAAAGAATGGGCGTTGATAACATTAGAGTGCTAGGAGACTCGCAACTAGTTACAAACCAAGTCTCTGAGGTATATGAAACTAGGGCTGAACATTTACAACTATACAAAACAGCAGTGTTAGATCTAAGCAAGGGATTTAACTTCATATCAATTGAAGCAATCCCATGAGAGCAGAACCTTCTCGCAGACTCGATAGCAACCTCAACTTCCCGTTTCACTCCAAACAATGAGTTGGAAGATACAAATTTCACAGTATCACTTCGTACCGAACCATTAGTGCATAAAATACCAACAAACTCACTCCTGACTCATGGAGAAGCTGAGGATGATTTTTCTATTATGGATCACTTTGATGATGATAGATTCACTCTCGAATATCTTAATGCTTATGCGTAGCTACACCTTACTCACCATATAGTTGATCTTTCCCTAATACCACATTCCTCTTCCTATTTTTGAAATCCCATGGTAGAGTCTCCTCCACAGAAGGACCTCGATATCTACGAGATAGAAAATGGAGAAATATTGGAACTACCTCTAGCCCCACTTCAATTTGAAGAAGGTGACACTTCTTTAATATAAGAAACCATTGACATAAACATTAGAATGAAGGAAGAACCAAAAATTTTGAAGTTGGGATCCTCGTTAACTCCAGAGGAGATAGAAATACACACACAAATCCTCAAAGAACATCAAAAGGATTTTGCATTTAACTATAAAGAAATGACGGGCATCACACCACATGTCACGGTACATAATCTTGTCACTAAACCAGATGCAAAACCAATTAAATAGAAGTTAAGACCAATGAAGCCAAAAGTGGCTCTCATGGTAAAAGAGGAAGTAATAAAAATTCTCCAAGTGGGATTCATCAAGCCCATTGACTATTCACAATGGGTATCTAATATTGTCCCTATCCTAAAAAATAATGGGAAGATACGCATTTGCATAGATTTTCAGGATATTAACAAAGCTTGTCCCAAGGATGACTTCCCATTACCATCCATTGACATTATTGTTGATACAACAGCTGGATTTGAACTATTGTCCCTCATGGATGGGTTCTCAGGGTATAATCAAATTAAAATATCTGAACAGGATCAAGCCAAAACTACATTCATAACTCCCTAGGGAACTTATTGCTATGTTGTCATGCCATTTGGTCTTAAGAATGCCGACGCTACGTATCAGCGGGCAATGACATATATATTCCATGATCTTATCCATAAAATTGTGGAATCCTATGTGGATGACTTGTTGGCCAAGGCCAAGAAACACTGTGATCATCCATAAGTGCTCCGTATCATCCTCTCACGATTAATTGAATATGGTGTCACATTAAACCCAAAGAAGTGCGTGTTTGGTGTGACAGGAGGAAAACTTCTGGGCTACATTATATCTTCACGAGGGATAGATGTTGATCCATCCAAAATACGGGCTGTTATTGAAATGATCCCACCATCGGACGAGTCTGGAATAAGGTCATTTCTTGGGAAACTTGGTGCAATCTGAAGGTTCATCCCAACTTTAATTTTTTCCATTCATCTAATCATCAATCTATTGAAGAAATATTATAACATTGATTGGACTGAAGAATGTGACGAGGCTTTCGAATCAATTAAATGCTTCTTATTGTCTCCACCCATGCTAATGCCTCCCAAACCAGACCACCCTTTGATCTTATACTCATGAGCCACTCATGTCTCACTAGCCTGCATGCTAGCTCAAGAAGAAAATGATAAACGAGAACGTGCGGTCTATTTCATTAGCCGAATATTGCTCAATTATGAAACACGTTATACATAGGCAAAGAGAGAATGCCTTGCCATAGTCTTTGTAACAAAACATTTAAGACATTACATGTTAAACCAAGAAACAAGGGTCATTGTAAAGACAGATCATTTACAAACGTTTCTCACGCAAGGATCTTTATCTAAAAAGGTTGGACATTTCATAACCTTAATGGGTGAATTTGAGTTGACATTTGTAAACCAAAAATCCATTAAGGGACAAATCATTACAGATTGGTTAGCTGACAATCCATTAGATGGAGGTGATCTGGTAAATCTAGACTTTCCTGATGAGTGTGTATACTTCGTCAAAACCAGGCCCCCATCTCTACATGCCCTTGGTACACTGATATCATCAATTTTATCATAGACCACACATACCTAGAAGGTGCCACATCATAACAAAGAAGGCGGTTACACATTATTACTACTAAATATGTTGTTTTAGAATAGGTACTCTATCGTAAAGCCTTCAACGACATGCTTCTAAGATGCGTTGACATAGAAGAATCCAAGAAGATTCTTCATGAATCCCACAGTGGGATATGTGGAGGCCACTTTGGTGGTCACGCCACCGCTCACAAAATACATCGGATGGGCTATTTTTGGCCCACTCTTAAGCATGACGTAGTGGAATTTGTACATAAGTGCCACAAATGCCAAGAATTCTCTCACGAGATTCACATGCTAGCACAATCCCTACAACCAATAGCGACCCCGTGGCCCTTCTCCACGTGGGGTCTGGAATTGATAGGGAAATTCTCTCCCTCATCAACCGATGGCCATAATTTTATAATTACAGCCATAGAATATTTTACCAAATGGGTGGAGGCCATGCCCCTCACCACCGTACCAGGTTCGGTAATTGCCAAATTCATTCTAAACCAAATCATTTGTAGGTATGGTGTCCCACAAGTCATTATCTCAGATAATGGCACATCCTTTAAAAATGATGAGGTCCATGAGTTATGTAGCAAATTCAAAATAAACCATCACACGGCCTCTCTTTACTACCCTCAAGCCAATGGGCAAGATGAAGTGACAAACAAAATGTTAAAGGCTATTCTTCTCAAAACAGTTAAGGAGAACAAGCGAGATTGGAATTTAAAACTATATCCAGCCTTGTGGGGCCATCGAACCTCAATAAGAACACCAACAGGAGAAACTCCTTTCTCACTGGTATTCGAGGCAGAAGTAGTTCTCCCACTTGAGGTTGAAATACCCAGTCTTTGTATCTCATTACAAGGGATTTTAGACGAAGAAGCTTACAGGGAGGCACGCCTCTCTCAACTAGAAATCCTTGACGAGGCCAGGCTAAATTCTGAATAACTGCACAGAGCCTATGCTGACCGGATGTTTCAGAAGTATAAAAAAAAAGTATATGAGTTAGAAATATATGAGGGAGATCTAGTTCTAAGACTAGACAACCGGATCGATAAGAAAACTGGTGAAGGAAGGAAGTTTCGGCCCAAGTGGTTGGGCCCATATTGAGTCATGAAGGACTACAAAAATGGTGTGTATCTTTTGTGCACACTAGAAGGTGAGGAATTCAATGAAACTGTCAATTCCTTGCATCTTAAATGGTTTTACGCATAAGACATCAGAATCACCACTTGTACATTATAGCTACCTACATTGCATTAGTCATTTAGCTATTTCATTTTGTCCACTCATTTCATAAAAATTGTAGTCCAGGAGCTTACTCTTAAGCAATCTGTTACAAATTTCTGAAAATATTGGCAAAAGCATTCAAAACACATCTCTTTAAACATCATCAAGTATTTTCAAATCTTCTCATCAAGTTTGACAGACAAGTATTGATGAAAACCATACCAAGGCCTACATACTTGGTTTTTCTCTTTCTTTCTACTAGGTGAAGTTGTCCTTACCTACGGTCTATTCTAGAAGCTTCTTGGTGTCACATATATCCCTATTAAACCTCTTTGAAAGAAAGGATATCCCAAAGTCATAGATCAGAAATGTCAAAATCAAATGGAATCAAAAGTACCAAGCAAATAAAATATTTTATTTTACACACTTATTTTCCCCACCAACCTTTAGTGATAAGTCCGTTTCTCTTACTAATGGTGTGAGGTTGGGAAAGGAAATAAGTTCCCTTACTCACCTATATCTTTCCTTTGGTGTATCTTTCCTTTGGTGACAAACCCATGCTTCTTACTAGTGGCATGAGGCAGGATGTGGGGGGTCCATTCACACAAATTAATAAATCTTGGTATGCAAAAAGCACAAATCAAATTATACTAAGAGAAAACAAATGTCAAAATTCTTAGGAGACCAAATCCTCAAAACTAGATTTTGTCAACTAGGTTGTTATTTATGAATCTAAGTCTAGATAAGCTGGAAAATAAGTGACTTGTTGAGCTTGGTGTTAGTTTTGAGTAGGGTAAGTGTGTAGGTCTAAGTTTGGTTTCGATCTTTGCTTTGTCTGTCTCCTATTATTCCATTAAGTCAAACTCATATAATTTGTGCCCTTCCTAACTCTTGGTGTAGAGCCCTCGCATCTTATTGGTTGCGTGGAGCTAGGAATGGGGAAATTTCATATATTTATCACTATACATTCATCACATTTTGCCAACATAGGAAGAAATCACAGACATTACCCAAAGAGGTCGAAAGTTCAAAGCTACCATATGTTTGTATCATCTCATATCAGCATTACAAAACATACAAAGTAAAACATTCTGTTTATTATCATTTGTCATCCATTACATACATTCTAAAAACATGAAAACAAATACTCTAAAAACATCTAGTATACATGTGAAAACAAGTCACAAAATTCTAGGCACCAAAAGTCTAGATCCAAAAAGATATATATATATATATCAAGTTTCATATACAATGCCATCATGCAGATGCGCATAGACAAAACACTCAATGAGCTCGAAGAGTACAAAAACTCATATAAATATCTAACAAAATACTACAAAAATGGCCTCTCAATCCCTATGGGATCCCTAAGAAGACACATGACCATGTCTAGGAATCTGCTCTGCCGTACTCTAAATGCACCGAGGGCTCATGATCACGACCAATAGCTACCGTCTCACTATGAGATTGACTCCTGCTCATCAAGCACTCGGTCATCTTAGATCTAGATACCTTAGCATGGAGAGAAGTCATGATCTTCACCACATGCCAGACAGAGGTGAAAACATCGGTATGCCTACCGGCTACTGAAGGCTCCCCCACATCCACGATAGCTTAGCATGATTCTTTTCTACGAGGGGAGCAGCAAGGTATCTATGCATACTCGGCGAATCAAGTCTCACCACTCATAAGCGATTCTGCGCAAATAAAGGAGGAAAACAAGTTAGAAAGTGATCAAAAATAAAAGAAAAGATAAATGAAACAAAAAAATAACAACTAAGAAAATTCTAACTAAAACAAAGTCAAGAGAAGAGTGACAACTCACTCGGATCTCTAGGCCTCTAGGAAGGATCTCTAGGATCCGCACCTACCACTAATGCCGCTGTTGACTGGTGTCCCTCTCCCACATCTGGGGCAATGTGATGGCCTACAACGGACTCGCCATCTCCCCCTAAGTCTTGAGAGAGTAACTCCTCTGAGACCAAAGTCACCCTCTCTGCGCTCCGCTCTACCCTCTCGGCCCGTAGGATATCCTGAGTGTCATGCCACTCGGAATCACTATCATCCTCCCCACCCATCCCATAGATCTCTGTCTCCTCTGTCTCTCCCCCAGCAAACTCCTCAGATTTGGAGTCCACGTCAATGGGCTCATCACTGCTATGCACAGGACTGGCGGTAATTCGAAGTAAAGGTGCTTGAGGAGCATCGACTCCCCCTCGAGCATGTACCACCCTCCTAGCTGCAATGGGAACACCAGGAGTAACAGTAGTCCAACCCCGGCCTCTAGGACCTCCCCGAGCCTCACAAATAGATCTATACACTAGCCCTACTAGAGGAAGCATGTCAATATACGGGGTGCCGAACTGCTGTGGTACTCTATCAACGGGTGGATCTCTAACTTCCCCACCCCGCCTACCAAATGATTAGTAGTCTAACAAGAAATCAATGTAACGGTCTCCTCTCCCCATAGCCCTGCCATGGCCTGATAAGGAGTGGCCTCCATATCTGCAATAGTCAAAGAGGCCACTGGCTAGTGGGGTGCTCTAAGAATAGTCATCTCTGTCCACCTCGCTGCCCTAACGGCCCCGGGATCCTCTGCCTCTACACCTCTCCCATACGGAGTGATATGCTCATACACCCAACTCATGACAAGAGTCGGGTGGCTCAGTGACTGTCCCTGTAGTTGGACCACCCTGTATAAATCATGGTAGGTGGTCCCAAGGATGTCTGCTCCCCAAGTGTAAATGCATCCATGGCCCTCAATCTGTGTAATAATGGGGGCCCAACAATATAAGAGGGTGTCCCCTCCCTTGTCCCCAATCAGTCTTGAAGTAAGGATGCCCATGATGGCCTTACAGAGCACAAGAATGTTTGTCTCAACAATAGAGTAGATCCTCACTCCCTTCTTCGACCCCATCAAAAAAACTGCATCCCCCATATAGGTGGCCCACTAAACCACCTGAGATCTCGATATTGCTGTCTTAAGAGATAACCGCCACCCAAGGATCAGAACCCCCAGTATATGGTAAACATCCTCCAGGGTGATGGTCCACTCACCCCTAACTCCTGGCAATCGGAAGGTGTTCCGATCCGCATCCCAGTATGAAAATAAGTCACATAGTATGTGACTAGTAGGAGCAACATGAGGGACTGTACAATCCTCCAAATGCCACCCTCGAAGGGTATCTCACTCTTCCCGAGAGAGTGCCTCTAGCACTTGCCGAGAGCTAATCACACTCCCTCTCCGGCTCCATATAATATACTCCTCCTTCTGCATACACCCAAAAACACAAAAAAGGAGTGAGTTAGTATCAAAATTCGATTGGAAAAACTATCAAAAACATGTAAAAATGCTAAAAATGCAAAAATAAGTTAAGCAAAGCTTTGTTTTTGCTTTCTGTCACAAACCGCCGCCCTATGCAGAGTGGCGGTTCCATAACCATTGCCTTCTAAGGTGGCGGTCCTATAACCACCACCCTATGCATGACAAATGGTCCCGTGTCCCAAACCCCCAAATGGCTCGAATGCCCTAAAAATGCCTAAAAACAGGAAAAATTCACCATTTTAGCTAAAATAAAGACCTACCCTATGGGCGCCCCCCCTAGAGACTCATTTAAAACTAGTATTTTCAAAAATACACCCCCAAGACAAAGATTTCATCATTTCCACATTTTAGGTTCAAAAATAATAAATTGAGAAGAATTGACCTAAGACTTTGCAGTCGATGTCCACTCTCGAGGCATGATCACTATCTCACCACAAATGTTTTGACTATACTCTCGTTGAAAACCGTCACCGTGGGTCCCAGAGCTCAAAAACTATCAAATCAATCCACACAAATGAATAGTGAAATGAGTTCATTTTATATATATAGCTTTCTAAAATTGATTTTAAATGTCTTTCACAGGGTCAGAGTGTCGATGGAGATAAGTTCTAAACCCCGCATAGATGGTAAGACCTCTTTTCATATCAATTTAGCCTTATTTCTCAAATTTTTTTATCTAGCTGCACTTGAGTCCCCTTTTTCATTTTGTAGATAACGGGATCTTGGATGGTGACTTTCCAACACACAAGCGTGTCAGGTATAACTCCTAACTCCCATTTCGGCACCGCCATACTCGAATCCACCATTTTACACCTCTTTATGGCTAAGACACTTCTCGAGGGGGTAATATGTACGCGTACCCTAAATTTTAGGGTACTACACAACCAGAACGATGTTACACATACCCCAATGATGATACGAGTCTCCTCACAAGGTGCTCGAGATCCGTAAAGCTCGCTAGGTATATGTTTGTATCTTGTATGCCTCATTCGGCCTCTGCATATTTTAGTTTTCCCTCTGTCCCCCTTTTTTCTTGCATTTTTATCTTCGATGATGAGATCCCACCCCTAAGCTGGTGGCGGTCCCATGACCGCCACGTAAGACAAGGCGTTAGTCCTGAATCGCTTTGCCTGCCTGTGCAGGGGCGGTCCCTATACGCATTTTCCGAACGCTTTGACGATCGTGTCAAACGTAAATCTTCAATTTCTACCGCATTCTTCAGCTAATTTTCTTTGCATTTATGTTTTGGCCGCCTTGTGAATAGTGTTTTCCCTTTGTTTATAGTAAAAGAGTTCAATTGGGAGTTACCCTCTGGTAAATGCATTTGCTATAAATAGCCAACTTGTTTTCAAACAAATGGCCCCTCACCTTCTCAATTCTATTATTCAGTATTTTGAATTTCTCAATTAGAATTCCCATAGTTTCATGTTTTGCTTCCATTGTTAGTTTTCCTTTGTTGTTTAGAGGTCATTCGATCTTCTTGTTTCAGTCTTGCTTCATTGTTGTTCCATGCAAGTGAGTTTAGAGTAAAATAGTTTCATTTGTAGATTGGAATCCATTAGAGTTGTAGGTTCTGTTCATCACAAAGGATAGTTTCAAAAGCTCTCGGCGTATTTGTGTTGTATTCCCACAATAAATCCCACTAGGAATTGCATAGTCAAGCTCTATTCACTTGCGCTATCCCTCTCCTACTCGCATTGTATTCGGTCTATATCCAAAGCTGTCATTGTTTGAATACCTTCTTTTGTTGATGTTACCATATACATGCTTTTCTGGATTCATGAGAACATGAAGGAATGAGGAGATCACACTGAGGGGATGAAATCACACACAACTGGATTTACCACTATTTTGTAAACACCAGGTTTGAGCTATCAAAGTTCTAGTTACAACGTATCAAATAGAGTAGTGAATTATTTTATTTCAGTTAAAATTTCACTCTCGATATCATCGAGGAAGCTGTGGGGATTGATAGTTTCTGAGAAACTATGATTCATTCCTCACTTCTGAGGTAGGATTAAGAGTCTTTCAATTTAAAATAATTAGTTGCTTAGATATTTAGGATAAAATCACAACTGCACAGGCAAATAGCCACACCAGGCTATTTTGTTTGTTTTAAATTCATTACTAGATTAGTTGTTCATTTTCTAAATATACTAGAATAGTTGCTCTTTAATTTCATTAAAATACATCATCGAAAATACAAAAATAGAAGAATGCTTGCATAGTGTAAATACATCTTTCATAATCAGTTTATTAATTTTAGTTAAAAGTTGAATCATTTTGTATGACAATCACAGGACCTAGAGAGCCTAGAGAATATATATTTGAACTAATAATGCCTCAACCAAATCTACCCAAAACATTAGTTGATATATATCAAGACCTTAGGATACGGTCTTTTGAGCAATGACAAACCTACAAGTAATTAGTGAACAATGCGAGAGGGCTAAATATTGAAGATGATAAGGCTTACACATTTTTGTCAAATCATCCTAACTATAGACTGCCTTGATAAAATATTTGAATGAGTGTACAAGGATTCGAAAGAGAACAAGAATTTGGTTTTGATCCTTTAGTTCCACAACCTTTGATGCGGGAGACCTCCTCGTTGACATAAATACTAGCTTACGCATTCAAGTTGCGTAACACATGTAAGGTATTCGAGAAAATTATACAACTTCTAGTTCTTAACATAGAGGATGAAAAGGCATATGGTTACTTGATAGTTGGAAGAAGGGATTGATTCTTCACATGACCATAACAGGTCCACAACAACCATGAACTCACGGTTGTGATCCCCAAGTCCCACAACCCAATGGGCCTGTAAATCAGTTAAGCATTGACACCGGTTTACGAACGTTGGTATTTAGATCCTCACCACTCCCACCAGATATCATCACGCAATTCTCCATATTAAATATAGAAGCCAATCAATCTAATATTTTCTGGACTAGACCAGAAAACCACCCATAGTTCACTACAAATCCACTAAACCTCCTATCACCATTTTCATGACCTTGTCTGGAGATATATACGAAGCTCCCATAGGTCACTTCCCACGTATCCAACAACCAAGAAATAGGATCTCGGCAGAGCTCGACATTGATTGGAGCCTCTGAACAACTATTATATCCAAATGATCCATTACACCAATTTAGGTTAGGAGGGCCTTCTTTTCCTTAGATTTGTAGATTCCATTATTGTGTATTGAGGATATAAGATTACCCGATTAGCTTGTCTGTATCCATTCATATTCAACATTCACCGGCTATCTCGACACGACCTCGGGAGGTTGGGTACAAGGAAGAGGTACTTGTAGATTCCCATGCTCACATGTCACTTTTCCATCGTACAAGTTCCAATACATGATGTTCACACAAAGGCTCAATATAAAAGGGTAAGTTGGTGGGAACCCATAGGAAAATAAAATATAGAAAAACTAAAGTATTAAGAATGCTTGAATATAAATAAATGGTGGAAAAAATTAAGGGAAACATGAGGTATTAAAGTAGACAACATCATATGGGCATGGACACCAAGTAAAATATGGAAATGAGATCAAATAAAAATATTAATTTGGGGGCATGAATCCATTCATGTATATCTTGCATAACTGCAAAAACTATGATTATTGTATTGTAGTTAACATTGGATGGACTGCATACCCTTAAGAGGGATCAAGCCTTATGTATTTCTCATTATGTTTATCCCAAAGGAATTGATTGCCTTTGGAAATACACTTTTAAATAAATGTGTCAAATCAACATGTTTGAAATTATACTTTATCTATTTTTCTTTATGATTTATGGAATAGAAAATCCTAGCAACCTCTAAGATCTAAAATTTATTATCTTATATACAAGTATTTAACATTATATAGATTATCTTGTATTTATAAATGCTTAGCGACCAATGAGTTTTGTTACTATGATTATGATATTACAAATACATAAAAAATGTTTAAAATATGTAACTTAGTAACCACTTGCCTTATGTAGCTTAGTGGTCGTTAGCCTTATGTAACATAATGGTTGCTAGCCTTATGCAATCCCAACAAGATTTTATAAATTTATGAATGTGAAATTAATTCAATTCTTCATTAATATAATCAAGTCTTAATATGCAAAAATAGATTAAGTCTTCATTAATTAGCTTAAATCAACATAATTCTTCATATAGATCAAATTGGCGAAATTGGAATCCAATAATAATGAAATTGGAATCCTAAAATAGTGAAATTGGAATAAAAAAGAATTCAATAATAGTGAAATTAGAATCCAAAAATAGCAAAATTGGAACTCCAATACGTACAATAACAAAAATATTGGATTTCAATAATACTACTAATGGAATCTAGTAATAGTAATAATGGAATCCAATAATTACAAAAAGTGAATCCATTATACATAAAAAGTGATAAATTTCAACCAAAAATTTTAATATTGGAGTCTAGATTCACATGAATATGTCCAGATTTACTTGAAATACTCACTTTTTACACAATGTTCCTCTTATCATACAATCAACATTAAGAAATAAGATAGAAAGATCCTCATTCCTTCATTTATGTTGATGACTTAATTATCACATGATATTCCACACAAGAAATTCATAATTGTAAATAACATTTTAAGAAGTAATTTGAAATGAATAATTTTGGTTTTCTACATTTCTTCTTGGGTCTTGAAATTTCATAGTCCAATAAAGTTATTTTCATCCAATTGTTGAGATATAATCAAAACATTATCTACCACTTCAACATGAAACACTATGAGTACACAAAATCCTTTTTAATTGGGGTTAAATATTTACCCCAAATGTTCTACTCTATTTAACTCATAAGCATCTTGATAAATATTAATCTATGAATCTTTTATCATGTTATTGACATGAACCATATGAAATCCATCAAAATATGAAAAACTATTCTTTAGTATCTTTTTGGTACTTCTTAATATGGGATTAATAAAAGTAAAGAAAAATAACATCAATTTATGGTTATAATTAGGGGAAGTATAAAATAATCATCCTCTTTCTAGAACAACAATACGAGGTTATTTAGATAGTGATTAGGTAATGGATATAAATGATCAAAATTCAACCATTTTATATATATATATATATATATATATATATATATATATATATATATATCTTGGGGTAGGTACTATGCCTTGGTATTATATAAATCAAGCCGCCATTTCTTGTTCTATTACAGAGGTGGAGTATAGTTTAGTTGTTTTGCAGGGATGTGAGCCAAGTATGGATACAAAACATGTTTTTAAATTCAAGCTTCTAAAATCCCAACCCACAAAACTTTGGTGTGATAATCAAAGTGAAATTCACATCTCTCATAACCTTGTGGAGTATTAATGCATAAATTACATTGAGATAGCTATGCATATGTGTGAAAGATGATCTAGGATATGATAATTGATGTTGAGTTTTTCCAAATAGAAATTAAGTTACATACATCTCCATAAATCCATTTCTTAAGTTGCAACTTGTTCAACTTCAGAAAAATTTGGGAGTGAAGTAAGGTGACATCAAGGGATATTTCCATTGTCCTCTATGCTTCCCTTCATTGAAGTAAATATTAAGTTGGGATGTTATTTTATTTAATTAACTATACATTGTTTTATGTGATTAAGATGCACTTGTAATATTAATTATAATTTCATATGTGGATAATTCAACGATTGGTTTACACTTTCCCACATCTACTAATAGATAATATTAGAAACCAAGTTATTATCATGATTTACTTCCACTATTGATGGAAAATAGAAATTTACTTATAAGAAACTACTTTGTGTATACACTTCATTTTTATTTTTTCTAATCATTTATTGTGTGTAGGGGTTGTTGATACATATTACTCCTACGTAAGTTCAATAAGGGTCTTGTTAGGATTTTTGTGTGATTAGACTTGGTCACATGGGTTATACCATAGTAGGAGAGATGTTGTTATTGTTTCATAGTTCCCATATCCTTACCTCATTTATTTCCTTTATTCACATATTACACCCATTATATCCAATTATATCATTATGTCTACTTGTTTATACTTACTTCACACTATTATCCCTACTTTCAGTCACCTGTAACTTATTCATTCACCTCTATTTAACTTTTTTCTCTATCCCACATGTTTTCCACCTTTTTACCTTAGGGATCACCTCTAATTTTTATGCCATCACCCATGGGAAATGTTATCAATTTTTTTTTATGGTGTACACCATCACCCATGGATGATGAATTCAAGTATATATACCCCACCACATTTTTATAATACAACCACAAAAAAATCACTTTTATCATACGGTAATGCTACTTATAGCTCACATATGGTTTTTACTATTTCACACATACTTTTTGTACTTTGACTCTTAGATCTTACCTTTTTCATGTTTGGTTCACCATAGTGATTGATAACTTTGCACATATACTTATTAATCTTTCCCCTTATTCACCTAAATTTATTATCTCTTGTTATTACCTATAGGAAGGATTATGCATCAAAGGTATCTCTCTCTCTCTCTCTCTCTCTCTCTCTCTCTCTCTCTCTCTCTCTCTCTCTCTCACACACACACACACACACACACACACACACACACACACACAACAATTAATTATTTATAACCCGTATTAGTCTTTTATCTTTGTCATGTATGTTGTTTATTGTTAATTCATTACAATAGAATAAATTATATGTATGATTTATTTAATATAATGCATTTTCTTATTATATTACACCCCTTTGATTATACATCCCTTGATTATTCTTATTAAAAATCCTAGTAGGGTATCCATATTTATATTATGTATAGGTTTCTGAAACCTATAGCTATCATAGGGTTAGGTTCAATATCATATAGAATTACAACATTAGTTCTCCTTAAGCACCTTTTTATCTACATAATGTGTTCATAATTATGTTTGATCCCTATATTTTAGATAGTATATGGTAGCATATCTTTTCCCATAATACACTATGGTGAACCTTGTATGAATCTTAATATGCCATAAATTAGATCATATTATTTATTTATTTAAATCTTCCTACTTTTTCTCCACCCCTAGGCTACACAAAGTTAATTTTGATGGGGGTTCCTAAGGAAACCTAGGTTTATTAGGGGTGGGGTGTCTAGTTCATAATGATAAGGGATAATTAATTTGCAACAGAGTTTGATTCATCTGCAAGATGGGACTTACAATATTGTTGAATCTTAAGCCCTTATCTTTGGTGTGAAGTTAGTTGTGGAAAATGGGAGCTCTCACCTCTTCATCGAGGGTGATTCCTAGGTTATTGTTCAGGCTATAAATAATGGAAAAAACATTACATTGGGATTTAGATGATATTATCTCTAATATTCATTTTTGGTTAGCCGAGTTAGAAGAGTGGCATACTTTTCATGTTTTAAGAGATGCCAACTCAGGGGCTAACCTATTAGAAAACATTGGAGTGACGCAAGAAGAGGATTCTATATCTTCTAATGCTGTAAATAATTGGCAAGGTTTGGCGGCGATCATTGAAAGGGTGTCCCATCCCCATCATTCCAAGGCATACCCAAAAAAACATGTGTAACCATTATTTAAGGTATTAGGGCACGGTTCATTTCACATCAACATTACCACCTTCTCTCATCTCTCAAGGTTTCACGAGTCTATGTTTGATAAAATTTTTCATGGAGGTTCCATCGGATCCCAACCTCTTTTTGTAGGGGGAATGCAAGGAATTGGCTTTCTATGGTCTTGTGTCCCAAGCCCATCTCAAGATTTTTTTGGGATAGGGCTTGGTTCGGTTTGTAATGCACTTAAGAATATTATTGGGGAGCGATACCTTCAAGCATGTGGTAGAGCAAAATTCAATGCTAAGATAGCCCGACCTTCATTTCCAATTTACTCACAATAGGAAGAAATAAAGAAGAGGATCTATTGATTTCTCATCACATTATCCAATAGAAGCATGTGGTAGGGCTTGATGAAGCATTCACCAATTTTAGCATGCCATTTTTCTTCCTTTGTTATTTTGTGGAGAGGGAGAACCAATCGGACTTGAGGGCTTGAAAATGACGAGAGATGGAAAGGAGGAATGGGATTCTTATTGAGTTTATAGTGATAGTCCATAAAATATATAGGGTGAGAGGATCTAGGCATGTGACCATTCATCCCTTAGACATGGATTCTCCGACTTCTCCCATTATTCTGGTCCTTCCACTCTTGTTCCAACTTTAGGGAAAGGGTAAATTTGCATACGCTTTCCTACTAAAAACTACCAAAGTGGGATAAGTAGGGCAAAGAGCTAGAATGCACAAAATGAAATTATAAGTTTTAGATGAGGTTGAGGTCAGTGAGGAGAAACATGCATCTTATGATGCCCATGTCAAAGTAGAAATGATAGATGTGTCTAATTAAAAAACCTAGTGTAGTCTGTTATTATCGATCTATAGTATATTTTTTTGTTATTTTGTAATCAGGGTGGCGGTATTCAATGTTCTATGTTTTCCCACCCTATTCTTTGATCAAAAATACTATAAAGGTGGGATCCCCTTAACCCCCTGGTTCATAGCTCCGGTAAAAGTGTTTTTCTTATCAAAAAAATCTTCCTACTTTTTGTATGTCATTTCACCTTTACATAACCCTACTATATGATCGATAATGCATGTACTTTAATATTTCTCTTCAAAATCCATTAATCATTGTGTAAGTTATCTATGAGGTAAATCATATTCCAAAATCCTTCAAATTCACATGTAATCTATTTGTATTCCATCATCCCATGTGTAAGCTTCCAACACAACTAATCTCATTTTTTCTAGAAAATATTTTTCAAGTATCCTTTATTCAAAATGGAGTTGATTTTTGTCATTTCACTACATCATCTACTAATCCACATCCTTGGTACCATAATAACCCAAAGGATGATGGTTTTTATAAGCTATATCCTCATTACATTGAGTGTTTTTCCATAAGAGATAATGTTATGAAGCCAAAAACTCAAAGTATTTTTAACTTAGTAGGTTGAGAACAACATTTACAGTGTTTTTAGAGGAAACCTTAGGGTCATTAGATTTTCCTTGAAATGAAACTTGGTTTGTAACTTGGTAATGGATGGATTAGGGAGATAAAGCAACATACTTAAATTTGTTCATGTGTAATTGTTTAACATCATGTTATTTTAGTGTATGAAATAGATGGTCAAAATATTGAAACTTATCAAACATGACCAATTCCTTAAATGGAGTAAGCCAAATCTGAACAATAAGGTCTTGTAATTCACCGTCACTTTAAGATATTGTTCATCTTGGTAAGAATTGTGTGATAATGTAAGACATAATCATTGATATTCTCATCAAATCCTTGTTT
This sequence comes from Taxus wallichiana var. yunnanensis, assembly GCA_018340775.1. NCBI lineage: Eukaryota > Viridiplantae > Streptophyta > Pinopsida > Cupressales > Taxaceae > Taxus > Taxus wallichiana. Next base: position 10,482,352 of record CM031234.1, read on the forward strand.
GAGTTTGAAAATTTGTGCATAAGATATCTTATCCCCAATGTTGATTGAAAATTGTGCCAAAAATTGATTTTCCAATGTAGTAAAAGAGCACACAAAATGTGTGGGGAGATCATAAAACCATTACAAATAAAATTCCTTAAGGATCCTATGGAATATCTTAGTAAGCAATATATCATGAGATGCATAGTCAAAGAAAGAAACATGGAATGATCTAAGATTATCTTGGGGATCACCCTTGTCATCATATATATGAAGCTTAGGTGTAACAAAACCAATAGGAAAAAGGATATGAGACAACAACAGTGCAAGTGGATTATGTAATAATTTAGAAGAGTCCATAGCATTAGAATTATGAGATATACCTTATTGTAATTGTAAGATTTGAGCTTGTAAAGAATGAACAAGGAACTCAAGATCTTGTGTGCTAGATGAAGATGCATGTGAGCCATTATGATGATAGATAGAAGATGTAGTAGAAATAGTGGTTGTAGGAATAGGAATAGACATATTTTACATAGGAATGTGAGGTTCCCCCAAAGAGGTAGACACAATAGATGTGGGTATAATAGATTCTTCCATATAGGCATGCTTGAGTTGATATCTTGCAGCATATAAAAAAATATCAATGTGGTCATGATGTTCATGTAAGAAATGTTTTTCCTCATCCTTGGGAATATCTTTTGTATGGTGGTTAGAATTAGTATTAGAACCATCACCTTTGCATGATCTTTATTGATATTCAAAATAACATTGGCAAATATATCATCATGGACTTGGGTAGAATAGTAAGCATAAGAGATATTGGAAACATGAGTTGTGGATAAGCTATATAGATATTGATAATGATCCTAAAGAGTCAGCATGATGAAGCAAAAGAGTCAAACAAATAAAATAGAACATATAACATACAACAATAAGGTATAATGTTGATACAAACAAATTAGACATGAATGTTAGATGAAACCCTAAGGCCACTAGGGTTAGGGCTATGATGTTTGATTAGAAAATGTCGGGTTCACTAAATGATTTTACTTTTTGAATCTTCTCATTCCTTTTTAATTTTTAAAATAATTTTTAAATAACATATATATAAATGATTGAAATAATGTTATAAGTGGATATTCTAATTTAATTAACTTCCAACATTAATTGCACAAATCAAAATAACACTTTTCAAAGTGACTATTGATCTAGAAACTATAAAAAACACAAGGGAAAATTGCACTTAGTTGATTCTATGTGGATCTGGAAGAGTCTTAGTGATCTAAATGTGGGAACATGCTGATTTAAGACTGAAAATGATTGTTTTTTAAAACGTACACCTAAAATTAAACCTATTTAAAATCGTACAACTAGGTCAAAAGTGTATGTACGGTCCTGAACCTTCTGTATGGTCTTATACCTACTTGGAATCTAGATCTACAAATTCTGAGTGCTTCACTTTCTAGGAAATGAGTTTCATTGTGTGGAAATATTCTTTTCTTACATTCAAAGTGGCTCTATAAACTTTGTTCAAACCCTAGAACCCTTATAGTGCAAGGATTTCCTACCAAAAAAATTAGATGGGTTATAAGCACCCCTATGCACCATCAACATTGCTACTACCCCATAGAGGGACCAATCACATGTTGTTCTCCTAGCATGTGATATCTATTGTAGTGTAATCAGAACTTGATAATCATGCTTTGAAAATGCTTTATTTGAGTTTCACACTTGCTCAAATACTTGGGAAGGGTCAATTTTCTTACTTGTAGAATGAAGATAGAGACTCCTATACCTGGAAGGAGACTTAAGTTATTTAGAGGGAGCCTCGTAATGGATGTACATGAATTATTTCATAGTTTAGGGAGATTGGAGTGCCTTTTTGCTTACTTTTACACGAGGGGTTCTTAAAGTGTTAGGTTCTCAAATGAGGTATAATTTAATTTCTTATATATGCTTATGAAGGTTATCATGTCATGAAATGTTTACAAAGGGGATAAAATTTCTCATAAGAATATGATATAATTGAAAGAATTATCCCAAAACATGTCGGTCAAAAACCATATAGTAGGGTCAGCTTGTAGATTTGTGCACAACCCAACCGAAAATGGAGGTTTTGATTAGGATGGAAAAAAAAGTTTTGAATTTGTGGTTCATAGCATAGATGTTTCTAGATGTGTTTTGTGAAATTAAACTTCCAAAAATGAAAATAGAGAGGTGTGCAAAGGTAATAAAATAATCAAAGAGCTATCAGGGTGTGATATGTAAGAGTGAGGAGAGTGAATTTGTACATGTAAGTGTACAATGCTAAGATCAATAGTGTCAAAGAAGATAAATTTCCAAATTAGAGTATCTAAACAATGAGGACTCACATCCTTCCTCTTGTAGTCATGTTTTAGAGGATAATTATACACATCTTGATTTTCATCACTTCTCTTATAGTCTTGTATCATAGGTTGATGACTCTCTTATATATTCTCCATCTTTAGGTCCACTTCCTCATGTCTTACAGATTTTTGGATGAATTCATTCTAATATTTTTACTTCTAGTTTGATTTGGAATTAATAGAAACCATAAGATGTAGATGATTTTCTTAGTAATCCATCAAATAATGGGTAGACACAGTCATAGTTCCAGGATGTTCCACATGTTAATTTGTCCTCTACCTCTAATCCTTAGTATTTCAATGAAGCATCTAACATTCTTGTTAGTATATGTGATTATTTATCCTTTAATTTTTTATTAAGATAATTATTGAATTTGTGTTAGATCTACACTTTTTGTGTCATCTTGCTTAGGTGTACTAGTTATATGGATTTAGCTCATTGATTGTGTTGAGTTATCTTACTAGTTGTGTGGAGTAATCTCTACTACCAATGTCGTTAGTGAGATTCATCACTGATATAGGTGTTACTTGTACTTCCCTCCTCCTATAGTACATCTAATTATTGAGATAATAAGATAATAAATGTGTTGATTTGGAGCCTTTATTTTCTTTTGCATTTATCTCATTGTTCTTTGTAACTTGTAGATTTGTGTGTGTGTGTGCTTAGTCTTTCCTTTGTGAAATTCACATATCACATTTCTCACTAGTAAAATATTTGATTAAACAGATACATGGTGCTATCTTATATGGTATCAAATTCATGTTGGTATTAAGTGTGTCTATTTTTATCCTACAAGTTTTTCAATTGATATTTTTATTTACAAGTTGTAGATTGATTATGTTTACATTTTTCTTTGGTTCATGTTGGTAAAACATATTTATAAGATTTTGGAGGTGCTGGTAGAACCTTATAGTTTGCATACACACTCTCCCATTTTTTTCCTTTATTAATTCATTCTCTTTCCCTTTTCCATTGGTATCTTCCTTTTTCCCATTTTATGAGAGATTCATTGTACATGGGTACCTCATCAGGCCTTGTTGATAATATCCGCTTTATTTTCCATCCACCTACCATGTGCTTAAGGAGGGTGTCAATATACATGATTATTTATACGTTTATTTGTTTATTAGGATAATTATTACACTTGTGTTAGATCTACACTTGTTATGTTATCTTGTTTAGGTGTACTAGTTGTATGGAGTTAGCTCACTAATTTTGTTGATTTATCTTACTAGTTGTGTGGAGTCATCTCTACTTCTAGTATCAGTTAGTGATATTTATTCACCATTGATCTAGGTAGTAGTCGCACTTCCCTCCTCTTACTTGTACATATAATTATCGAACTAATATGATGAGAAATGTTTTTAGTTAGAGTCATTGTTTCCTTTTAAATTTATCTCATTGTTCTTAGTAACATGCCAATTTGTGTGTGCGTGCGTGTTTAGTCTTACCTTTTTGTAATTCACGACTCACATTTCTCACTAGCGTACTATTTGATTCGGTGGATCCATGGATCTCTATGATAATTCCTGATTGGGATTATGTCTTCATTGGTTCCTCTTCTGAAAATATGATATTGCATCCATGAGGCATCATCTTTTGAGGGGCTACCTTATCCTCTCTTCTCCTCTTCTAAATTTATTTATATTTTTTGGGGGCTTATTTATGTTCTACAAGGGGTCTTATATACAAATGGGGATTCTCCATGTACTTCTCTTTTCTCTCTTTTACGAAAGAGTGTTTCCTATGGGTTTTATCCTATTATCCACTTTATAAGGGATTTCCTTTGTAAATGGGTACATCACCGTGTCTGGTTTTAGGACCCATTTCTTCTACCCACCTAAGCTACACTTAAGGGGGTGTTAGTGTAGGTTTTTATTCCATTACATGGTTTTCCTATACATGTATTTAGCTTGCTTAGGTTTATGTAGGATAGATGGGAGTTACACTTCTCTAAATTTTTAGGTGGTGGTTATAGTTCCCCACTTCCTATTTATACACTTCTTATAAAGCTATTTCTTAATAATTTTGAATAGAAGATATATATTAGATCATGTTTGGTTCCTCTGTTACAAAATTACTCACTTTGTGCATTTATATTTTATCAATGATCGATCTTGGATCACATTATCACAACATCATAGGGGTTTGGGTGGTGTGTCCCAACTAGGATCCACCTAAGCATTTTAATGCATGATAGCCTAGACGTAGTTAGGTGGTATAATGTGTTTATGCTAAGTGATAAACAAGTGTAGAAGAATCTATCCATGTGTAAAATTAGCACCATAAATATGACCATGGAAGATCATTACTTTTGGATAACATGGGGTTGTCTCCAAGTGTGGAACTTATAGATTGAGAAAACCCTCTAGAGAATGTTGGATCCTCTACATATCTAACCTAATGATTAAAATACTCCTATAACTATCATACACTAACACAACCAATGAACTAGGGAGAGAGATAGGGGAAAAGAGAAATGAAAATAGAAAATCCTAAGCTAACTAGGGTAGTGATAGCACTAGAAAATAGGGGGTGGTTGCTTTCCACAAGGGGAAGAAACAAAAGGAAACATAAAGAAAAGAGGGGAGACATGTGTCATAGACCAACCATGCATTGACCCTTCCAGTCCACACATTAGAAACACACAAATAATAGAAATTGTAAAGGAAACACGTATATCATGCCAAATAAAGAACAAAGAGGCAAGGACATAAAAACATGCGTATATTGCAGAAAGAGAGCCACAATTTGAGATTTATTGCTTAAAGGATGCACAGATTAGTTACACCAATGGAAAAGGGAGAAAATACATCGAAAGACCAAATGTGAGGTCTAAAATTCATGGGAAGTCAACCACCATTTTGGCATGGCACTCTTAAAAAAGAGGATCCCTTTTTCAATGGATGAGTTCAATATTTATAGAGAAATGAGAAGGAGAAGAGAGAGGGAGAGAAAGGTGCCAATAATAGAGATTCAACCACCAAGGACTAATCATCATGGATGTATACTAATAGACCATCATTTTCACAACAAGAAACCATCATATTTGCAAGTCAAGGAAGACGGTGCCCATACTCCATTAAATTCTAGTTGTTGGAATGGTTGAGTGTTGATTTTGATATTAGGCACATCTCTTATACACAATCCATAGAATTTTAATCTTTCATTATTTCTCATAGCCTACACACCCTCAAGTTGACACACATAATCAGTTCTAAGCCCCATAATACATTAAAAAAATCTTGGCTCTACTCTTTTGTTGTGCATAGTTTCTAAGTGTTGCCATGTTCTTTTTACATTTTGCGGCCTCTAAGATCATCCTACGGCTATTCCTTTTTGTGCAGATTTGTATGTTTTGTGGCTCTTGCTATGGATTTGAAAACTCCCACACTTGCCTTTGTATTTTATCACTATTTCATGGAGGTCTTATTTCTTCTTACACGACATTCTATGTGTGGCTATGTTCCTTTGTTCCATGGCTCTATGAGAACTACATAACACTTCAACTAGGGAAGCCCGTGGAACACTCAAGAAGTATTTCTCGGCTTCCAACCTTAGTCACATTTGAACCTTCTTTTCCTTTTCGTGTGGTTCCTTGTGGCACCTTCTTCTTCTACATCATAGATTTTAAATTGGTGGACTTCATACTTAGTTTTGTAGAACTGAAAACTACGTGAAATGTTATGTGTTGAATCTACATGAAACTGTGCTTCTCCATACTTGTGAAGTACAAAGATTCTCAATCCTTTACTCGCTCGTGTGGATCCTATATTTATCTTATTTTATAACTTTTTCACATGTATAAAACCTCATGGTGCTTTTAACTATTTTTGACTCACGAGAGAATGATTTGGTATCAACGCAGAATATTTACTTCCTTAGTGCGGAAGGTCCAACGGACTTTACGAAGCACTAACTCCACCAAAAATATTCCTAAGTCCCTACTTGATTCTCCCTTGTTTCGAGGGTTAAGAGAACACATAGAACAATATATGGTTACACTCTACAAAAGGCTAACTTAGTCTTGTGCGACTTTCTTGAGAAAAAATTAGCTAAGTCAATTTTTAATGAGTTATCTAAAATTATAAGGGGGTGTAATTTGGGAAAATAGTTTGGTGACCTCCAGGGGACATCTTCCTGCTAGATGATGAAGACCAATAGCCATGGAAAGGGAAAGTATTAAGGGTCCCTTTGCAAAAAAATCTTTAGAAAATATTTGGTGAATATTAGTAAAACCAATTTCGCATGTATGGCGAATTGCGGGAAAATTTGTTTCATACGAAGATGATTTTTAAAATGATTAAGGGAATGGTTGGATGGGAGTATTGTAAATGCTACCAGCTGATAACATTTTACATCCTATCGATCGGTAGTGTTTTGCATGCTATCGGGTGGCATTATCTTGCTACCGGTGAGGTAGTATGAAATATACTACTAGATGGAAACATGCGAATGCTTCCAAATGACATAATGCAAAATGTTGCTTTGGATGGTATCTTGTTGAATGTTACTTGGTTGGGTAGCATTCTACAAGCTCTTGGGGTCAAGAGAATTCTGCATGCTACCATTCGGCAACATATTTCATGCTACCGGTTGGTAGCATTCTATATGCTATCGCCAAGAGCATGAAAAATGTTGCCACCGGTGGTAACATGAATTAAGTTTCGATTGGTAGCATATTTCATGTATCATCCAAGAGCATTCTATATGCTACCGGATGGTAACATTAAACATGTTATCGGCTGGTAGTATATTTAATGCTATCACTTATGGCATAAAGGTTATTTCTAGTCATTATATTGAACTTCCTATAAATACATGAAGGCAGTCATTTTCACTCCACACAACAGAGAGAAGCCAGAGCATACGAGGAAAAACCCAAAAGATGAAACTTGAATGCCAAAGGACATACAAAAAGGAATAATCTAGAACACCAAAGGACATACAACTTGTTGGGTTTTAGATTTACACTTTGGGTGAAACCACAATCAGGGGACAACAAGTCCCTCCTCTTTAATGGGAGAGGTTCCCTTATTGAAAGTAGTAAAGACTTATATACATATACACAACTTTCATCATGTGGATTCCTGATACTTTAAGAGATTTCATACCAAAATGTCATCAATACAAAGGGCTCAAAAGAATGGAGAAGATGGAAGGAGGGGGAAGAAAAACAATACTTTCTAGATATATAGATTTCAGAGTATAACCTTACTTGTATTGAAATAGAAAAATGTAGAATGGGATCATTCACCTTCACAATACATATCAATCTTTAGACACAAAGTTCTAGAGATCATATACACAAGAGCACAAAGTTTATTTGCATGCAGAGATGAAAAATTCACTAATTAAGAGCCAGAAGTGAAAGAAAATAGCAAAGGAAGATAAGAAAAAGACTTTTGTATTGAGCAGTTTCAATTTTTACAATCTTTCAAAAATGCCAGGAACCCGTATACAATGGCAAAGCATGTTTTTATAACAAACCTATTTCATCTTTGCTTTGCCTCCAAGGAAAGAATATCCCAATGGGATCAAATTTGTTGGAGATTCATTTGGAAAGAGACGGAAACAAGAATGCATTCATGGAAAATGTAGATGCCCTAAAAGGGGGAAAATCATCATTTCAAACGTGATTTCTTTTGGGCAGAGATGAATGGTGGTTTCCTTATCCATTTTCCCTCATCATTTCACCTTTGTAACTTGCCTCCAAAATGTTTGAGTTCCTAGTTGGCACATTTCTCCTTTTCATTCACAAACGCCTGATTACCCTATCTCTTCAAAAATCAATCATATTCCCTGTGAAAATCATCAATTTTGTTCCAAAATAGACCCAAAATGCATTTCCACAAAAAGTGACCACAAATAGAGAAGGAAGGACAAAAATGATCCACATTCATCCATTGCAGAGCTCAAGCTAAAAATGGTGATAAAAATCAGATGTAGATGTAAATAAACCATTTTCCCTCTTTTTTACCTCAAAATCGGGACCCTACACATGTCAGAATTAGAGAAACGATGAGCCAGTAGGAAAAAATACGTTTCCCAACATTTGGGAAAAAGGCACAATTTCTCAATTTCCTCTGCAACTCTGCCAAAGGCTGACACGTGGCATCATCCGATTGGATGAGGAAACATGGTCCAAAAACAACCATTTGAGCCTTTTGGCGAGAAGTTCAAAATCTCAAATTTCTCTGGGTCCGCCCTCTCGATTTGACTAGGACACGTGTCACCTTCTGATTGAATAAGGGGGCGGGGCTCAATTTACTGAGATTTTGAACTTTTGGCACAAAATTTGATTTTCCTTCGTGGGTGTGCTGTCCCGATGACACCTAACTGCTTCTACTTGGATGTAGGCCCAAAGGGAGGCGGAAAAACTTGAACCTTTAACCCTTTTTTGACAAAGGGTTCAAAACAAAAATTTATTCTGCCGACTCACTACCCCGAGGACACGTGGCGGTCTCTGGTTCATTAAGGGGGCGGGCAAAACTTATCTCTCCATTTCTCCACGTGGGCTTGCAGGTCGTTGTTGCTAACTTACCCCTTTTGGTGAAAAAGTGCAAAAATCACAAGGAACTCAGTAGGTCTCGCCAACCCGCTAGGGAAAATTTATCAACTTAGGTCCACCGAGCCATAACTTGCAAAATACAAGGAGTTAAGGGGACTTCTTGACCTTTCTGGAAAGGGGGAGAAATTTCCCATCTGATGGATAAGTTTTTAAAAGTCCAAAATCTCTGGTAAGTCCCAGATTCAAAAATACCTCTTTCAAGCATACTTCAAAGGCACTAACTCAAAATTTAACATTTTTAGACTTGGAAAATGGAGGGAAATTTGAGGGTGACAATAGCTGGCTCCTTCTGGGGATGACTTGGCTTGGAACAAAAATACAAGGCAAGATCAAGAACCTTAGAAAACTTTGGGAAAAGAAGACCAGTGCCTTATCCATTGGGAAATGGAGTCAAAAACAAGCTCAAAATAGAAGGGGAGCACACACCAAGTGGGAAAAGAAACAAGACAAAAACCAAAGGAAAACAAACCAAAGGGAAAGTTGTAAAAATATACAAATGACTCCCAAGTCACTAGGATTTGAATAATTTCAAGTGTTTCCCACTATAAGGAAGTGGGAGAGAAGAACCATCCATGTAATCCAAGTAGAAAGAATTCTCACCGGTAAGATGTCTAATTTTGAATGGGCCCAGCCAAAGAGAATCAAACTTACCATGGCTGCCCCTTGGTTCATGCCTTTTGTCCCAAAGAAGAACAACATCTCCCACTTGAAAAGTTCTAGACTTAGCCTTCTTGTCAAATAGAGATTTTACCTTGAGTTGGTGAGCTGATATCCTATCAACCACCTGCAATCTATCTTCATTCAGCCTCTGAAGGTACATAATCCTTTTGTCCAATGAGCTGGAAAAACGGCATCTTCAATGGCCTTCATCAAGTGCAAGGCTGGTAGTTCCAACATTACTGGCAGTTGAGCATCAACTCCATATACCACTTGAAAAGGAGACATTCCAATGGCTCTCTTAGGTGTAATTCTATCAGCCCATAAAGCATCATACAATTTCTTATGCCAATTCCTCTGAGAGTCATTTACAAGCTTCCGAGACAATTGTGACTAAGTTCTTGTTCATTGATTCAGCTTGCCCATTCCCTTGGGGATAATAATATGAAGAGTGTGCAAGGGAAATGCCATAGCCATAGCAAAAATCAGTCATTTCAGCAGAGGAGAAGTTTGAAGCATTGTTAGTGACAATCTTGTTTGGTATTCCAAACCTTATTAAGATATTCTCCTTGATGAAATTGCAAACAACCTCCGAAGTAGTACTTTTCTTGGAATGGCTTCCACCCACTTGGTGAAATAGTCAGTGGTATTCAAAACATGAGTGTGTCCAGCACTTGAGGGTGGATTGAGTGTGCCAATAAATTCTAAACCCCATTATTGAAAAGGCTCTTCAATCACTACTGGTTTGAGAGGTAGAGCAGCCAATTTGGGTCTGCCAACAAAGGTTTGGCATGCTTCACATTTACTTACCCACTCGGATGCATCTCTGAATAATGTGGGCCAATAATACCCAGCATGAAGAATCTTGTGGGTTGTTACAGTAGAAGAGAAATGACCCCCACAGGCCTGATCATGGAAAGCTAAGAATAATCTCTTTTGCTACTCCTTGTCAACGCATTTCAAAAATCTTCCATCAATGCCACGTTTGAACAATGTGTTTTCCCACAATACATATTGAGAAGATCTCAATTTGATGGTTCTTTTCTCCTTGGTAGTCAAATGGGATGGGCATTCCCCATAAGTGAGAAAGTATGCAATGTCAACATACCATTCATCAGTTGAACTGAGGAAAAGAACAACAGGCATATCAACTTCTTCCTCTAGCAATTTAGCATCAGCTCCTTCGGCAATGAGCTCACATAAGCCCTTTCCCCTGACCAACTTGGTGGGTTTGATGTCAAGGTCATACTCCTGAAATTTGGCTACCCAATTACCCCTCTTGGTTCCAAATTCTTGCTATGTTAGAATGGATTTAACAGTTGTATCAGGCACAAGAACAATAACATGGGAGTTGAGGATATAAAAATGAAACTGTTTCACCACCTTAACCACTGCAAAAGCATGTTTCTCCATCATGGTGTACTTCAGCTCATGGGATTTCAAAATATAACTCATGAATGCTATGGGGAGCTCATGACCTTCATTATTTTCTTGGGTTAACACAGCAACAAGAGTGTATTCGGTGGCATAGCAATAAATAATAAAGTCCTTACCAAAATCTGGGCATGCCAAGATTGGAGTCTTTGCTATAGCTCTCTTGATGCCTTCAAATGCAACTTTTCCTTTAGAGGACCAGCCAAATGTCTACTTCCCCTTCATCATGTGAGCAATGCTCAAAGTAAGCTCTACAAAATCAGGTATGAACCTCCTTAGGAATTTGATTTTCTTTGAAGAAAGAATGCACGCCTTTCTTGCTGGTTGGAAGAGGGATCTGACTGAATTTCCTGAACTCTCTCTGGATCAATCTTGATCCCATCCTTAGAGATAATGTGTCCCAAAATTTTTCCTTCAGTGAAAAAATACTGATTTCTTTGGATTCAAGGAGATGCCATGCTCTCTACACCTTTGGAGGACTGTTTCAAGGTGTTTGAAATGATCAGTTCTGATTTTCAAAAACACAGTCAGATCATCAAGGTAAACAACTATGCACTTTCCCTTGAGGATGCCAAAGGCTAGGTCCATAGCCCTCTGAAAAGTAGCACCAGCATTGATGAGGCCAAATGGCATTCTCTTATAAGTGAAGGTGCCCCAAGGAGTGGTGAAGGCAGTCTTATGTTGATCAGCAACATCTACTTCCACTTGATTATACCCGAGAAACCATCCAACATGGACAACATTTCTGAGCCAGTGACAACTTGTAGCACTTGATCCATGGTGGGAAGAGGATAATTTTCCTTCAAATATGCTTGATTCAAGTTCCTAAAATCAACACAAATCTGGATCTCACCATTCTTCTTTCTAACCGACACAATATTAGCAATCCATGTTGAATGGTGAATAGGAAAAATGATCTTTTCTTTCAATAATTTTTGAATTTCTTGGAAGATTGTATTAGCAATCTTAGGATTATATTGCCTCAAATTCTACCTGAAGGGCTTGATTCCAGGATTTAGAGGGATGAAATGTTGCATTTCCTTTGGTTGGAAATCCTTAAGATCATCATATGAGTAAGCAAGAACATCAGCATACCTCTTCAACAAATTTGCAGCCTTCTTCTTCTCTTCTTGTGTGCAACACTTCCCAATGTTCACTAGCTTGGGTTCATGAGAACTTCCAATGTTTATCTTCTCATACTCAGCAGATGATGGTTTCCTTTGGTATATTTTGACTTAATATATCTATCATGTTTATCGAATAACTCCTCCAAGCTCACCAACCCCTTGGGTATTTTATTACCTTTCAGTTTTAAACAGTCATCATGATCTATTTCTTCTTCTTTGCTACCTTCTTCATTTGGAGGCACACACTCCCTAGGTGGATTTTCACTCCCTTCAAAGTACAACTGATTGAAATTATCTCTAAGCTCCAGGAAGGATAGCAGATGTTGATCATCATTGAAGACTTGCCAATTATTTGCATTGTCTGGCACACTAGGCCTATGAATCATCTCAATGGTGAACTTCTCTTGGGAGAAATCTAGATGAGGAATTAACAGAGACCCCAAGACAGCCAATGAATCAGCCCTCGTGTTTCTTTCTCTTGGCATGGCTTCGATGGAGAAGGCATCAAGGAACTCAATTGAATCCCAAATCAGATTTCTGTAATGTTTTAGCCTTCTATTTTTTACTTGGAAAAGATCTCTAACCTACGCTTTACAATCAGCTCTGCATCACCACGAGCAAGGAGATTCTTAATTCCCATTTCCTTTTCCAAGTTAAGACTTGAGAAAGAGAGCTTCATACTCTGTTGTGTTGTTTGTGTTTTCAAATTGGAGCTTGAAAGAGGAAGGATGAAGCTTCCCTTTAGGAGAAATGAGCACTACACCAGCTCCAGAACCAGCTGAGGAGCAGCTCCCATCAAACTCTAAAATCCAAATGCCATTGGGATCAAGAAGTACTTCCTTGGGATGCTTTACCTCATCTTGTGACATGACCATGTAATTTCCATGACCTCTGTCTTCATAAAGTATTTGTGCTTTTGGATCATCTGTCTTTTGCACAATATATTCAGTTTTGCTTTTCAGGCAATAGCTTCTTCATCTTCCCATTCACTGGAATGAGGGCATGTGACCAGTCCATCATGATCTCTCCTCCAACATCCTTGAAAAATTTTCTACTCAATAGCATGCCATAAGAAGGAGGTATATCAGCTACCAAGATGGTTGCTAAAACTCTTTTCTCTAGCATAGCAGACAAATGCAACTTGTGCATCCTTGATTCTACCAACCAACGGTACTTCTCTACTTTCCATTGAATAGCATGAGCCAAAAGTGTGGGTTAGGGTCAGGCCTAGGGCATGAGCTACCTTGGTGGGCATCACATTGTCTGAAGCACCAGAATCAATGACACAATTGCTGAGTTTATGACCAGCTATGAGGAGGGTAACATAAAATGGTTTGATCTTCTCCTCAGATGAAGTAACTGCTACTACAAGGTTGGGTTGAGATGAAGGAGAAGGAGTTGGCAAGAGGCCCTTAGAACCATGGGGTGAAGGTTTAGATTTAGAATTCACAAAGTCTACCATCTTAGCAAATGCCTTGGGATGAGTTTGGTAGAATTCAGCCTCTGAGATCTGAATCTTAGTTTTCTTGAGATGGTCAATAATATCAAATGAGCCAGAGGTAGATGCAGCATTATTAACAGTAGTAGATGGGACTTTTGATCTATCAACTCTATCACTAGGATGACAAGAAGTTTTAGGAGTAGGAGCAGAAGAAGAAGGAACAACAGAGCCTACCTTTTGCGTGGAAGAAGTTGGAATAGGAGCTCCCCTCCTTGCAATCACTGGAATGGTTGTAGGAGGATCCTTAGATCTTTTAGCAGGCTGCACTACCTTTTCTTTCTTGCTCATTTTCTCATGAGTCATGACAGCATAAGATTCATTGCTCATCTCTGTAATTCTTTCCTCATAATCATCTTCTTCATCTATACCTTCAGTAGTGAGAAAATGGACATGGGATCCACTCAGCTCTTCCAATTCTTCATGGATTTCATTCTCCTCTTCATCATCAGGCTCTAACACTTCACATGTGGCATTGAATGGAGCCTTGATTGGTGGACCTTCAATTGCTAATCTAGTTTGAGGAGAGGTCAACTGATTTCTAGGCTAGAAATTCCTTCTAGGCACATCTTGATAAGGAGCATGTTGAGCTAATTGTTTCTTGAGAGCAATCAGATCATTAGCAAGCTTCTGAACTAATTGATTTGCATTAACTCCAGGAGAAGATGTGGAAGAAGAAGATGCTTTGGATTTAGAGGATTCTCTCCTCATCTTTCTAGACATTATCAGATCATCTTCTACACTAACAGCTAACCTCTGATCAACATCCAAGGTGGCAAGATTAGCTCTCCTAAGTGCATAGCTCACTTCAGGTAGTTGAGCATTAAGGAAGAAACACTTCTGAATCTGATCCATAGGGCGTGTAGCTAATGGAATATTGTTGATCAACCTATTGAATTTAGCTATAAACTCCCTCATAGGCTCATGAGCTTCTTTCTTGATTTGGGAAATCTGAGCCAAGAGGGCATGCACATCTTCAGCTGGTTTAAAGCGCTACTCAAATCTAGTTTTCATGGTGTTCCAATTGGTGATAGATCCAATGCGCAGTGATAAAACCAATCAACAACATTATCTTGCAATGTCTCCACAAAAATTATAATAGAGACATCCTCATGTTCAATGCCAAGAACACCACAAGCAATAATGAAGGCTGATATATGTTCATCTGGATGAACTTTCCCATCACCTCTAAATTTGGGAAAATTCTTTCTATTTCCTCTAGGAAATTCATGCAATGGTTGGGGAAGAGCAAGAGGCCCAACCCTTTGGCCCCAAGGTAGAGGAGCTGTCATTCTTGGAAATATTGTTTGGAGAGGAACAACAACACCAGCAAGGATCAGAGCATGTAGATTGGGACTGATATGATTTTGAGGACTATCACTCCCAGAAGTTTTATCTCTATCAGGAGGAGTGCTTGCAGATCTTTCTCCTCTTCTTTTTCTTGTTGATGAAGGAAGAGAGAAACCTTGGTTGTCCAACGAGCTAGAAATGAGGATCCTCTTCCCCAAGGGTTCTTCTACCCCTAGTATATCTTGGAGTCACCAGATCAAAGATGATCAAGATGAAATGCTTCAAAAATGGAAACCATTCACAATGGATTCCCAATGGAGTCACCAAAAACTGTTGGGTTTCAGATTTGCACTTTGGGTGAAACCACAGTCAGGGGACAACAAGTCCCTCCTCTTTAATGGGAGAGGTTCCCTTATTGAAAGTAGTAAAGACTTATATACATATACACAACTTTCATCATGTGGATTCCTGATACTTTAAGAGATTTCATACCAAAATTTCATCAATACAAAGGGCTCAGAAGAATGGAGAAGATGGAAAGGGGGGAAGAACAACAATAATTTTTGGATATATAGATTTTAGAGTATAACCTTACTTGTATTGAAATAGAAAAATGTAGAATGGGATCATTCACCTTCACAATACGTATCAATCTTCAGACACAAAGTTCCAGAGATCATATACACAAGAGCACAAAGTTTCTTTGCATGCAGAGATGAACAAATCACTAATTAAGAGCTAGAAGTGAAAGAAAATAACAGAGGAAGATAAGAAAAATAGACTTCTGTATTGAGCAGTTTTAGTTTTTTACAATCTTTCAAAAATTCCAAGAACCCGTATACAATGGCAAAGCATGTTTTTATAACAAACCTATTTCATCTTTGCTTTACCTCCAAGGAAAGAATATCCCAATGGGATCAAATTTGTTGGAGATTCATTTGGAAAGAGATAGGAAACAAGAATGCATTCATGGAAAATGTAGATGCCCTAAAAGAGGGGGAAATCATCATTTCAAACATGATTTCTTTTGGGTAGAGATGAATGGCGGTTTCCTTATCCATTTTCCCTCATCATTTCACCTTTGTAACTGCCTCCAAAACATTTGAGTGCCTAGTTGGCACATTTCTCCTTTTTCATTCGCAAACGCCTGATTACCCTATCTCTTCGAAAATCAATCATATTCCCTGTGAAAATCATCGATTTTGTTCCAAAACAGACCCAAAATGCATTTCCACAAAAAACAACCACGAATAGAGAAGGACAAAAAATGATCCACATTCATCCATTACAGAGCTCGAGCTAAAAATGGTGATAAAAATCAGATGCAGATGTAAATAAACCATTTTCCCTCTTTTTTTACCTCAAAATTGGGACCCTACACGTGTCAAAATTAGAGAA
Source organism: Taxus wallichiana var. yunnanensis (assembly GCA_018340775.1). Lineage (NCBI taxonomy): Eukaryota > Viridiplantae > Streptophyta > Pinopsida > Cupressales > Taxaceae > Taxus > Taxus wallichiana. The sequence goes on from CM031234.1 coordinate 10,498,697, forward strand.
ATGATGAGCTAGGTGGAAAAAATACGTTTCCCAACATTTGGGAAAAAGGCACGATTTCTCGATTTCCTCCATAGCTCCACCAAAGGTTGGACACATGGTGCCATCCGATTGGATGAGGAAACATGGTCCAAAATAACCATTTGAGCCCTTTTGGCGAGAAGTTCAAAATCTCAAATTTCTTTGTGGGTCCGCCCTCCCGATTTGACTAGGACATGTGTCACCTTCTGATTGGATAAGGGGGCAGGGCTCAATTTGTAACATTTTGAACTTTTGGCACAAAATTTGATTTTCCTCCATGGGTCCATAGGTCTGCTACCCTAATGACACCTGATCGTTATTCGCTTGGATGTGGGCCCAAAGGAGGGTAGAAAAACTTGAACCTTTAACCCTTTTTTGACAAAGGGTTCAAAACAAAAATTCTTCCGCCGGTTCACTGCCTCGAGGACACGTGGCGGTCTCTAGTTCATTAAGGGGGTGGGCGAAATTTATCTCTCCATTTCTCCATGTGGGCTCATGGGTCACTTTTGCTAACTTACCCCTTTTGGTGAAAAAGTGCAAAAATCACAAGGAACTCCATAGGTCCACCAACCCACAGGGAAAATTTATCAACTTAGGTCCGCCGAGCCATAACTTGCAAAATACAAGGAGTTAAGGGGACTTCTTGACCTTTCTAGAAAGGGGGAGAAATTTCCCATCTAATGGATAAGTTTTTAAAAGTCCAAAATCTCCTGTAAGTCCTAGATTCAAAAATACCTCTTTCAAGCATACTTCAAAGGCACCAACTCAAAATTTAACATTTTTAGACTTGGAAAATGGAGGGAAATTTGAGGGTGACAACACAACCAAGAATTTTATAATAGATTGAAAAAATGCCAAGAAGAAAGAACACTTCCCAATAGCCCAAGAGCCCAGCTGCGTCAACAACAAATATGAAGAATTTTTCGTTTAAGAGCCTAGTATTTCCTCAACTATACACATTTCTAGAGGATCCTAATGTGCTTTTCCAATGGATCAAAGAGGCCAGTTTCATAGGGCTAGTGTATATGCCCCAATTTCAGAAAGACCAAAAATCACTTAATAATCTTCTACTCAACTATGACACTTCCACTTTCACCTTTCATTATCAACTCCCATCTCATACAGATTCATTTAGAACATCACCTGATGACATTGAGCATCTCACAAGACTACCACATAAAGATGTGGATCTTGTCTCGATGAAGGTTGTTTTATCGATGAATAATGTAATTATTTGGAGTTTAGTTTTCAATTATCTATTGATTTAATTACATTTACTACTGTTCATAAGTTTATTTTTTGTTTTACAACATTACATTTTCATTATTTTAAATTTAACAAAGTTTGATTATGTTTAAAATTCACTACTAAAAAAATGCTTATCCTTGTTGTATTGATTTACAACTTCCCAAAACCCTTCAAAAAAGGGATTCAACTCAAGGATTTCAATCACCCATTTCTCGCAACCCGTGGTGCGGTTCTTCCACGCTTGAGAATTATTTGACAAGGCTGATATACAAATATTCCATGGTGGGCTTCAGTGTATATCATCCACACCTTATGTGGGTAGAAATTTGACTGGTGCAACTTCTTATCCTCCAGGATAAGATCTGATTTGGAAAATATTAATTTGAATGATAATGTTACCATCAACTCAACAAATTTTATTATTGGTTTTTTGTTAACACTAATAGTTGAAGAGCAAGAGGTGAGTCCCAATTTTTGATTAGATGGTTTTTAATTATTATTTTTATTATTGTAATATTTATCTTTTAAAATTAATATTTGAAATTAATTAACAATTTACTATTGAATTATCACGAAGACAAAGGCGGTTGTGATTTGCATCATGAAGGGAAGCTGCTATCAAAGGTCATTTCCCACCAGTTTAGGAGATTCTATTACTATTTCCAATGATCAACAAATAGAGGAGGACACCCCTCCACATTCTACTAAAAAGATGAGGAGTTCCATAAACCCTCAAACTCAAACATCCAAAATACCACAGGCATTAATCATAGGTATTTTAATTTATGATGTATATATGTTTCAAAATGTTTGAAAATAAATGTAATTAATTATTTAAAACTTGTATGTGTTTCAAAATTTCTTGCAATTTATATTGCTTTTCTACGAAACTTCCAGTGAGAATAGGATATAATCAACGGGCTCAAACGCGGGAGGTAGAAATATCTTCAATACCTCACTTTGTGGCCCTAGGTTTGAATCTCTTATTTTTATATTTTTGTTGATATTTGTTGAAATAAAAATTCAACAAGCTAATAAATATTTAATTCTTAATTATATTTTAGATCACACCTACCAGTATTTTTAGTCTACTCCTCCACAACCACCACATCAATAACAACAAGCTTCATTTACACCTCAACAACAATCCTCTCAACAAAGTAATTTTTATAATCTTATATGAATTTATTTATTTTTCATTGCTATTATGTTTGTCTTTTGAATTTTGTCATATTATTTACAAAATTACAATTCATTGTTTCAGGGCCTCCAGTTCCACATCCACTACAAATGCAGATGCCACCTCCACCACCCCAACCAAAAATATGAGGACCAGGTTTCTTGGAAATAATATTTCATTCACTTTTTTAGCTTTAAGCAAGGGCACCCTTATTTTTACTTCGATTTTCCAATGTTTTCATTGGGCAATGCTCTTAGTGGACAGGGTGTTTCGTTGTTGAACGAAATTGATTTGGATGAGAAGTATCTTGGGATTAAAAGTAGACTTCATGCCCATGGAACTTTCAATCCCCAAGATATGATTCATTGGGAAAGTCATCCTTCTCCTATAAGATTGGATGGATCAAGCACACCCTCTCCACCACATGCCTTAACTGATGACCAAAAATTTTATTTTGCACTTGGTGTTATTTTGGTTGATAATATTGAAGCCAATATTGATATTATATCAAAGGAGGTTGAACAATTAAAATTGTGGTAGTTTACGGATACAGTTCTGATTAAAGAAATAAATTCATGATATAAAAATCACAACTAAAGACATATATTGTATTCTTCACATCAGAACAAACCAATAAAGATTGATATTTTTTTTGAATCAAGATGTGTGCAGTTATGTATGCGATTTGAAAAAAATTATGATGATGAAATTTTGGATATTATGTTGAACAAAATTGAGAATTTAAATGCAGAAGCACAAGCCTACCACAATATGTGGTCGAGAGACAAGGGCCTTGTAGTTATTGCAAATGCGAATGAGATAAGGCATTGGTAAGTCTTACTAAATTTTCAAGTATTATTTTCATTTTTTGAAATTTTACTAATAGTTTTTCTCTTTTTAAATGCAATTAAAGTATGAAAAATTGAAAAATGAGGCTAGTGTGCTTGATTTGCATTTACAAAGTGCCAGAAAAGTTTAAATGTAGCATTTGAATTGAAACATAAGCTTGTTATCTTAAACAAGAAGAATAATACCCTGAGAATAATAATAAATGTAAATGGAATGGATCCAAAGATACTATTGAAGAAGAAAACATAACAAGATCCAACAATATTTTCTATTGGTGATGTCGAAAATATAGAAAAATAGATTCTTTCAAATATTGAAGTTGTTGCAAAGGATTTGGTTCAGTTAGGTGTTGTAAAAGAAAGTTCATGTGCGTAGAAGAAAGAATCACATAAAGAATAATATTCTCAAGAATGAAGCTACAAAAATTGTGAAATTATAATTATCATTGTAGAATATTTCTGTAAAACTATTTCAATTTTTATGAAAATATTGAAATTTTCAAACTTCTATAAATGTGGATTGTGTGGTGTTTTACTTTTACTTTTGTTATATTGTGCAAAAGTTATTCAAACTAATTCTTAATGTGATTAGTTATTCTCAATTATATTTGATATTAATATTACATGGTACATTACTTGATTATTATCATTTTCAAATACTTTGTGGATAGAACAGTGAACTACAAGTAGCATTTATATTTCAAAGAACAAACACGAAATAATCTTAAAATATTGGCAACTAACATTTTTGTGGTGTTTTATATGAACTATATTCATGTGTAAGATTGAAAATTGTCCAAGAATGGAATTATAGTTTTTTCATTTTAAAGACAAAAAAAAAAGTATGACATTTCACATTTAAAAATCTAAACAGTAAACACATTGCAAAATTTAAAATATTATTCAAAAATGAACATGCATATAATAAAAATAACAATATACATAATTATAATATGAATCCTGATATGAAATTTTCTTTCCAAAATAAAAATGTACAGTCATTCTTCTTTATTCAATATCAACTAGATCAAATTGAAACTTATCTTGAAAACTTTGTTGCCCAACACTTTTATCTAATCTTTCGCTACGATTTTCAATCACAGTTTCGTTGTTATCTGCAGTCCCTGTATTAGTATTACTGATCCCTCTCCTCTCTGTAAGAGAATTCCATACATCCATTACCCGTTCATAAGGAAAGGTATCAACATCATATCATGAAACGTATAATCTCAAGCAGGTCTCAAGATTTTTATCAAGTTTTTTCGATATTTTGATTTTATAAATGTTAATGCGTTAAAAACTCTTTCATCTTCAACTAATCCCAATATCATTGTTTGACACAGTTCATACAATCATAAATATTCACTTATGCTTTCACGAAGGATGGAACTAGGATACAACTTTTTCCATAGAAGTGTAATTTCTCCCTTCTTTGTTGGCTCACTCAGTAACTCAAATTATTTGTTCATTACCTAGCCAAAATCAGTTGATTGCAATGCAAGAGTTTCCTTTTGAAGAACACCATTAATTTGAAATCCATTACATTCAATTGATTGTCCAAAATGTTTAATTATAGTACCCATGTGTCTTTTAAATGAAGTAGTTGAAGCTCTAGCCTCCTATAGGATTCCAAAAGTTAGGATTGACCACTCCCATGGCCTCAAGAATCTCTCCTTTTTTAAAACGATCTCTGATCTCACTAGATAAGCATTGTGAGATTTTCTTAAAAAATATTCTTGTTTTAGATATAATAGCATCATATAAATTACATGTAATAGGCACTTATTCAAGCTCTACTCCAACAATATCCACTCATTTTTTGAATGTGTGCATTTGAATCTCCTTCATGTTAACAAAGATATAAATATGACCACATATATTGAATTTGAAGTAGTTGTTAGGATCCTTTAAATCATCGAGAGCTTGCAGTGATTTGAATACATGTCTTTTAAAGCAATCATCAGAGTTATATAACATATCTAGAGTTTGACACACCATTTTCCTGAACCTAATGAAGTCCACTATATAAATGGATCATTCTTGTGCAAGCTTTGTTATGAAATTCATCTCATGCAACATTAAAAGAATCATGCAAAGTGTGAACAATGTTTCAAATTCTATAAAGAGGTAAATCAAATATTTTTCCTATCAACTTACCTACGGTTCTTATACATGAAACCAGTTAAAGATGGATATTCCTCAAAAACTCTGCATGCAGGCTCATACATAGAAATCCATCTAGTATCAACATCTTTAAGAATTTTCTTACCATCTGTGACCCCAAGTGAAAACTTATGAAACTCTAGAAATATTTTTAGACTACTTGACATATAGGCATGCAGTTCATGGATAATCTCTTCAAATTTTTCAACACATTCAAATGTGTTTACTATCCTATATGTAAGATTCATCATGTGAGTCATGTAATGAATAAGAATCATATAAGGAGAAACATATGTTTGGAGACACACACATAGACCATTTCGTGACCCTGCATCACTGATGCACCATCAAAACCAATAAAAATATACTTTGTAGCTATATATAATAACTATCCATTCTGTTATGTCCTTCAAATTAGATATTTCCAATTTGTAAAGATTTTTAGCATTGTAATTTTCTTACATTTTATGAATCAATAATAGATAAAGTTTTCTGGTGTGGTTATGGAATGTATATACATGCATGCAAACCAAAGAAGTGTTGTCAATAGTTGTAACCTCATCAATTGAAAGGGAGATGAAACTTGCATTCTTGACATTTTCTTTCAGATCTTCTTGTTTAATCATTGTAAGACATTTTATTATTTCCCAATCACTACTCTTTGACCAATGTGAATTTGGAAGGTTTGGAAACCCATTGAACTTGAACAATTTTTATATTATGAAAAATCTGAAATTGGTCTGCCCATTTTCAGAATAAATAATATGGTTGAAAACTGGGTCATTTTTTCCTTCAGATTTTCATTTGCAGCTTTTCCAAAATTTGCATTTATGGTTCCTCCTTTCTCCTGAAGTTTTTGAGTGTGTTTCATCTTATTGTCATACTCCTCCTTATATCTTACATGCATGTAATCTTTTGGGTTTTCCATCTACGAGTCTTCGTTATTTTTCCATCATTGTTAGTGACTATGTAATATACTTTTCCACAATGTTTCTCTATAGTGTCCAATTTAAGTTGCATTCTATGTTCTTTACCCAATTTCCAAGTACAAATAGTACATATACATTCTTTGGGAGTATCACTACCATTATCTGGTTGTACAAGTTTAATAAATGGGTATTTTTCTACCCAATCTACTTGAAAATACCTTCCAATTGTCCAAGATGTTTTCTTCTTTCTCCCAAACTTATTTTTTGAAGGGTTATGTCATTAATAACTTTTGCTAGAATATTTTCATTTGAACATTCATCTATTGAATGTATTTGGTATTCAGGAAAATCTTCTATCTCTGGCATGTCTAGGTCAATAAAATCTTCATCTATTAAAATAATTGTTTCCTTAGGGTTTATGTTTATGTTTTTTTACTATTTCATTCTAAATAAAATTAACAGAAGGGGTTTTTGTTTTCAAAAATGAAAAATGTTTTGATTGTTACAAAGATATTAAAAAATTAAACTGAATTGATGAAAAAGAGGAAAAAGATTATGATAATTTGTTACAACTTACCAGTACCCATGTTAATGTTTCCAGTGGAATTAACTTGGGTCTTCATTTTTTTGTGGGCTAAAATTTATTTTTATGTTACCTTTTATTTTTTTTTTTTTTTTTCCTTTTTTTGATTTCTCAGAGAAGCCATTGTACCTATCCATGAAAATATTTAAATTAGATAAATGTAATCAACATCTAAATAGTTCTAAAATTGTAAATCCAACCAAATGCATACACGATGCTACCGGCTTGTAGAATAATGTATGTTATCGGCCACACCATTACTGCGGGTGTAGGTCGACATCATGTAGTATGATAACAGTTGTTACGGTAGCATACTACATGTTACGGTCGGTAGCATCTTGGATGTTGTCGACCAAGATAGCATGCAATATGCTACCGATCAATAACATACTTGCGCATGCTTTGCCAGGTCGGTAGCATACTACATGCTACCGATGACAACATGCGATGTTATCGATGGTAACATACTACATGATGTCATCTAGTAGCATGTAGTATACAACATGCTACCATTCGTCAACATGTAGTATGATACCATCTAGTAGCATCCTTTATGTTACTAGTCAACATCATGCAAATGTCGGACAGATACCTACATGCTTTCTTGAACAACCTAAAATACCTTGGAAGTAGAAAGGAAATATCTTCCTTTGGTGATGTGTCCTTGAATTTCAAAAGCATAAATCCTAAAGGAAATATTTGATAATCACAATTTTACAGAAGGGGAGGTTCCGAAGTTTGATGTTTAGAACTATGAATAATGAATTATAAATACTTAAATAGAGTATATATATGAGGTGAATTTGACATATTTTAATTTCACGATAAGGGTGATTTTAATGATAATAGTCGATTGTTGGTGGAAAATCCTTGGTGAACTAACCCCTAAAATTAACTTGTACCTAGAAAATTTTGGCGACCCAGTCCTATTCATACCTAAAAATTTGCCAATTTCAAATTTTAAAACCGGAATATTCATGAATTAATGAATATTTGCCACTAAAATTTTCCCTAGACTTGAAGTATCCATTGGGCATGAATTAAATCATAATATTGAATAAAACTAATCTTAATCCTTTAAAATATCTCTCCTAAATCCACATAACTTAACATTGCACTAAAGTTGATATTGTGGAGATCTCGAATAAAAATTGGAAGCTACTCCACTATCCGATTCTGCCATGAAACCTACTCAAAATGGACTATAAATAGCAACAAAGGGCAACAAGAAATATGCATAAACATGAAAATAATACATTCCCCAAGTAAAAACATGTAGACTGTGTAAAATGAATTTGTTTTACAATAAGAAACCATAATATAATCCTACTTTAATAGAGGAAAAGGAAGCTAAAAAAATTGATACAAGCTAGGAGAAATAACTTCCCTTCCTTTTAAAATGTGGCCATGTGATCAGTTTGGAAATAAGATCACATGATGGAAGTGAGGGAATAACATGCATCTCCACGTTTCTCAAAGTATCAACTAGAAAGAGGATGAATACCTACTTAGGTTGCTCTACATTTGGTTGGATGTGTTGAAGTTAACATTTGGCACTTTAAGATCATCCTCATGCTCTGAAGTGAGCATGACTGGTGGAAACTCTGTTTTTGAATCCAAACAAGCCAAGTATCTAATTGGGCATATGTTCTTTTGAACTATTTGGAAAATTTACATGATTTTACCATATTCTTCACACTTAGTTCCAAAAATGGAGCTAGTAGAGACACACTCCTATTAATTAGAGATTTCTTTGAGTTGATTTGGATTTGGTCTTTCATGCTCTTGCGTATATGTCTCATTTCAAATTTAGGGTGCAGATTTCCTTCATCCTCATTCTCTATTTTAGACACAAAATTTTACATGTATCATCACTTTACTATGCCATCGGTATGTTGTTATATGTATGAATCCTAAGTGATTAAACTTTCCCTTTTCCTTGTAAGTTCTTTGATTGATTTATATTATAACTCTCCTCTACACCAACTCGGTTCTATATACACTTCTAGTTAGGTCATAGGGATCCCTATTTGTCTATTTTGTCACATCGGTAATTTTTATCTCGGGACACTAGCACTCATTACGGACACTACTTCCTAGGAACTTATGTCCCTTATGGGCACTCCTATCCTCCTTATTCTATTTGTAAATTTTATCATTTATGGTCGACTTACTTCTTTTCTTATACTTATCCCACATTCTTGGTCGAATGTTAGTGTCACTAATGTTGAAAATAAAACAAGGGACTCATATATATACACAACATACTAACCATTATTTATGGCTGACAATTAGAAAGGGACTATCACATCTACATATTACTACCACTACTCAAAGGGACTAGATTCTCGAGCTACGTATAATGCATAGGAAGGGGAACAGTTGAATTCAATACCACAAATTTGCATTATTACATCAAAGTTGGCTATAGCCCTCTATCTTGGCATCATTGGTGTGAGGGAAAACCTAAAGACACCATTTAACACACAAGCATAAATAAATACATGGAGTCTGAAATGTAGTGCATCATTCGATACTAACTTCACTCATCGGTGACCATTCCAGGTCAATCGACTTCACATATTAAATATTTTACTAAGTTCTAATATATTTGTGAGATTGTGTAGATAGCTAGGATTTTTTTTAAGGTTACAGGTGTGATTGAAACCCTATTATAGAAATCATAGTGATAAATAGATAATATAAGAAGAGACCTTTCGACCCAAAAAAATTAGACCCTTAATATTCACGCAATCACTAACATCTAGAAAATTCACTAGCATCCGAGGTACTCTTTTCCTCCTATGGGTGCATCTGTCTAGCATATTTTAGAGTCCCAAAACCCTCTAGAAGCTACTATAACATTGTTTCTATCTAGATCTAGCATTTAGATAGTTACAATCACTTCCATATCACTTGAAACTAGCTAAGTCATCTTCCTCTCTCATTTCCTTAGGTTTTTTCACATTATTGTATGCTTATTGCTTGTATATTACTATATTTTATCACTTGAATATCACATATTACAGTAGTTACTCTGAAATTATATTTAACTCAATTTTTATTAACTCATTTTGTGAACCCTACCCTTGTTTGAACTCCTTTCCCTATGATCCACTTCCTCATGGCTCTGATTGATACCCATCCCCAGATCACCCTATGAGATTTATAAGCATGTAACCAATTTTTTCCAATGCCTCTATAGAATCTAAATTTTTTATTTTCATGCAAAATCTTGAATATGATCTCCATGTCATCCAACAACTCCTTGCATTCCAAGCATCTAATCCCGATAATATACCAAGTCCTAATTCTTGCTTTGTCTCTCCTATTCAAAACTTGAAAAATATTCTCCCTCATCCACTGCCGATACAAGTGGTGCTCCATCCTCTTCTCCTTTTACTATGGTAAATGATAGAACTAATGTAGATTATTTGAGTGATGAACTTTTTTCCTATGAAAATATAGATGATAGTGACTATGCTTATGATAATGATAATGCACATGTTAATGACGATATTTCTTACATTAAAATTATTGAATGTGAATCTATACCTCCAATATCTTATGCTTTCAAAATTGTTTCCAATGATTTTCATGTTGAAATTAATGATAATCTTAGTGCATCTCCTACTATTCATGTTGATCATACACCCATTGAATCCCCACATACTACACCTTTAGAGCCTTCACATACATCCTCTCCTTCTACATCCCATTCCTCTCCTCAAGTCCCTATGATCACTCATAATGGAAAAATTCAACCCCTCAATGTGCCTCTCATTTCCCAAACCATTCCTCCACAAGATATCCTTTCTCTCATGCATGTTGTTGGTGATTTACAAATAAAATTCCATACCCTTACCTTAGAGATAAAATACTATTATGCTTTTATTGATAATAATACTCTTCCTGGAAATCCCATCCCTAATAAAATTCACAATTCCATTTTTCCTAAGGGTTTCACTATGCCTATTTTCTCACATTTTGATGGCACGGGAAATCCTTATTTACATCTTAAAGCTTTTTGATTATCCATGGCTTCATATTCCAATGATAGATTGTTACTAAAAGCTTTCCATCATAGTATTTTGGATATTTATCTTCAATGGTATACTCATTTACCTAATGGATATATTAACACTTATTATGATATGGAGGATGCATTCCTTAGATGATTCATTTCTAATAATGGGCCTAAAGTTACATCTAAATTATTACCTTTTTGCATCAAGGAAAGATAAACCCCATTTTAGATTATATTTTACACTTTAATTCTTACATGCACCATTTAATTTTTTAGCCTATTGATCTAGAAATGCAATATATCTTTTGTCATGGCTTAATTCCTCCTTTAAAATAAAAGCTATTATATGATACATGTGATTCCTTTACTCTTCTTTGCTATAAAGTTATTGACTTGGAAAAATATTTACTTGTGGATCATGTTATAGTACATGTTTCTACCTCTTTTCTCCTCCCCCACCTACTAATTCCTCTACTCTCCCATCTATTAAACCCCCTTCATGGTCACCATATTCTTCTCGACATAGACATCCTTCCCCTCCACCAATGCGTCAACTTCCACCTAGATCTTCCCCACCTCCCACTCGTGGACCATTATACTTCTCACATGTTGTTAAACCACATGATATATTATGTACTTTACTTGATAAATGTCTGATTCATTTACCTTCCAACCATCATCATCCCACTCACTAGCTATACCACCATCATGACCACCCCTTTTGCAATTTTCACCACATTAATGACCACTGTGACAATGATTTTTATGCCCTTCATGATAGAATCCAATAATTAGAAGATAGGGGTGTCATTGCTTTCCAAACCCACTCTCATGATCAATATCTCTCTCCTCTTCCATGAATAAAAGCCTTTGTAACCATTAGTTTGTCTCATTCACCACCTCCTAAGGTCATTATTCATCCCCCTCTTAAGGTCATCATTCATCCACCTCCTCCATATCTCATGCCCTCTTCCACATCCTCTCAACCTACCCCTGTTGTTATCACACCACAATGGCTTCCTAAGCATCCCACTTCCACATCTCCCACCATCACACCTCATATTATTGGCATGGTTTCCTCAGACATCTAATTTGGTACCTACACACATGATGTGCATCACCTTAACCTATGGTAGATGATTCCCATCTCCATATCATTACTTGATGACACACTCACATTTTCAAATTTCATACATGATGTTGAGTTATTTAAATGAACCTTACTCTGGGGGAAATCATCCTTTTCCCCTCCATCCTCATCACATTCGATTATCTATGTCGTTATGCATCTCATTATCATACAATTATCATTACATCATTATTTTATCATCCTACATTCCTATATAATTATCTCATCACATAACCATTTCTATTTATTTTCTACTCATTACCATGTTGCACCACTATATAACTCTCTTTACCATATGCTATAATATTCATTGTTATTCAAATGTAATTCTTATTCAATTCATCACTTAACAATTCTCTACACATCATCACAAAATTCTACATTTCTCATTATCTATCAAATCAACAATACCAACAATGTATATAGAAGTAACAACATATATAGTCACTTTATCAATGCAATAAAAATCATCACACAAGATACATAGTAGACATCAACACTAGATAATCCATCAATAACATGTGTGTGTGTGTGTGTGTGTGTGTGTGTGTGTGTGTGTGTGTGTGTGTGTGTGTGTGTGTGTGTGTGTGTCATCTAGAATCAAATTTATACAATACAATCATTGGGGAGCAATCCCACATGCCTCAATACATCCTATATAATACATCAGAGGTCATCATCACTATCACTATTTATAACTACGATATCTCTAGAACTTGATGCTTCACTTGCCAACCCTACATTGTCAATCTCAAGCTCTGTACTTCTCTAGATAGCTCCATAACATAAATTTCTTAGTAACATGCTCTCGTAAACCGGCCCCTGAGCTCCACATATCATGAAAATACATTCTAGGCTAGGATTCCTATTCCCACAACCTATCTCGCCCGCGTTTTTTCTACATGAGCCTCATCCCACTCACTCAGCAACATTGTACATGTGGCCACTACTATTTTTACTAGCTCAAACCAATGAGTATGCTCACTGCAATCACATACACTCACTCTAGTATCCCTCCACACATGAGAAAATATGAGGGCATGATCCAAGGAAACATACATATAGAAGTATCTATGATCAATTTCCAATATGCATCACCTACAACCACATGCCAAACACTTCATATTAGCAACTACACATCGTCACACTCATCAACCTAATTGAAAAGTAAGCCAATAATAATCTATGATACTTTTGCTTCTCTCATGTCATTATTGCATCATCCACCGCAAGAGTGGGTGCCTAACCCTAGGGTTCATTTTAATAGGCCTATGGGAAATTTGAGGTGGAATATCCCTTGAGAATATACCTAGAACCACTTTCGCAACACATGAGAATTTTATGGGATTTTTGAGTAAATTGTTTTCCGGGAGAATCTTAAGTTTCACACGAAAACTAAGTTCTGTAACTCTCACAGGACAACAAATTTTGCTATTATGTGACAACAAAATTTGATGTCGTGAGATAGTAATTTTTTTACCATGCGATAGTAAGTTATGTTTTCAAACGACAACAAAATTTATTTTTGCATGATAGAAAACTTTTTTGTTGCACTACACCAAAAAAATTGTCACATGACAACAAATCTTATCTCATAGCAAAAAGATTTGTTATCGCGCAACATTAAAAATTGTTGACACACGAGATTGGTTTTTGTTGTCGCACATAATTATATTTGTTATCAAACAAAATTAAATTTTTCTTTTGCAGACAAAATTTTTTGTCGTGTGATAGAAAATTTACTATCGTCTGATAGCAAAATTCAATGCCACGCATCAATAACTTTAATGTCTTGCGTATTTTAGTTCTTGATATCATGTGTCTATGTATCCTTGCAGTCATGCATCTATAATTATTCTACTTTCACATCCCAATACTAAAACCCTAATCATATCCTATAAATACCCCTCCGACCCTCATTCATCACACTTCTCATAATTGATTTCTCTGTGTTCACAACACTCATAGGTCTCCTATTTAACTTAGTGATTTCATCTCCTTTTAAATTCGGTGCTCAAAGGTTTCATATTTATCTCGGTGCTCACATGGCCCTATAGTTTTTATATCCAACTATCGGTGCTCATCCTATACATTTACTTTCCAAAACATTTAAAACAAAATCTAGGTCTCGATTCGGGACTTGATTCTACTATTTAAGGTCTTGATTCTCAAGTGTAGCCTTCATAACTATGTCATGACAACTCAAACTTTCCAATTCATTTCCCTACCCAAGATCCAATATAAGAACTTAATGTTCCCACAGATTAATGTAGTCTTGCAATTGAATGAAACATACAAGGAATGGGTACAAGATTGTGGGTTTAAAGGACTAGTTAACATGCCACACTTTGAGATAGATATTTTCATTCTAAACTACCTCCTTTTGTCATTCAATCTAGTAGATGGAAAATTCAATGTGACTTTTCCGAGATGAACACACATTGAAATTAAGTTTTGAACCTGTGGATATTCATCGATTGATAGGAATTCCTTTCAAAATATTATAGTATTGTTACAACTAAAGCCACTTTGATAGAAGATGAATCTAGGTCAAATTTGAACCGAATTTGGACCCCTATAGGATTTTTTTATTGATAAATGCTTTTGACCAGAGCTATGAACCGGAGGGTTGGTGGGGCCCCACCCAACAACAATGTCCTTAGACTAGATATTACAATTAAGACCAACACAAACCATAATAGCCACCGAGCCCGCACCGATATGTGTAATTTTTCCACCACCACCATTTTTAGAGCCACCAGTCGTTGCCAACACCAAAGCCAACGATGCAAATTCCACCACCGTCGAGAACCACCAACCAAAACCATGAGCTACAACCATCGGTGATGCAACACCTGCCATCACCAAACCATCGCAACCTACTAATGATGCAACACCCACCACCACTAATAAACCACCCCAAAGGGATCGTGCCCAGTAGGATTTAAACCTGGGTGGATCCGACACAACCGTCCATCTTAACCGATCCACCCAAACCCCATTGGCCCTATAGGATTTTTATTACTTGCGGAAAAATACCCATTTTAAAATTAAATCAACTCAAAATAATCCAAGAATGAAGACACACAACACACGGGTTGATTACGGAGTTCAATAATAGCCTACGTCTTGGATTCTTATAGAACCATTCCACTAGTCAAAATTTGTAATTATAATATAATTTCTTACAAAAAATCTAATGGGACTTTTAAATTTACTAAATAGTACTCTAGACCTTCGAAGAACACCGATGATCGATCGAAACGTTCTCCACCTTCCTAGCATACCTACAAGTTGTGTGGCGCTATGGGCCTATTGCTATTATTAATAACTCCTGATAACAATTTTCCTATTAAAATAGGTCTTCAGTCTCACACAATTATTTCCTAATTACTATGAATTACTCACAAAATATTCCTTTTAAGTATAAGGCTTACAAAGTTTCTTCGAATAGCTAGGAATCTATTTATCCTCCTTGGGCTCCTTTGGAGTGAATGGCTTGTTCTTCATTGTTGTGAGTGTGTATGAAGGGATCTATACATCCCTACTCATCTCGCATATTGGGATCTTATAGATTATCGGCCATCACATATCTCAACCAACTCACTTTAGGCCGAGTTGGTTGAGTCATTGTGAAAATAATGGGGGTCACGGGTTTGACTCCCTTTCCCCCATTTATTTTGTTGGTCGAGTTATACAACCACTCAACTTGCTTTGTAGTTTCCTACTACGTGTTGGCTCACCACATCATAACATCCACCTTGTGTTTTGGCTCCTTCATGGGTTTCCTTTTCGCCTCATTGTGCTCCAACCTATCCTTAGACCAACCCTCCATTTACACCCACATGTCGAGCCCTCACTATCTATGTTAAGCCCCCATGTCCTATACCGAGCCCCAGTTATCTATGTCAAGAAAATGTTATCCTCATTGCTGTATCCTATCAATCCCACTTCATCCTCGTCATGATCCCCTTCTTTACAATCACCTTTGGATGAGTATTTTTCCATGATTGAGGTGCGTGGAATCACCGAGTTATTCAGCCAATATTTTGGCCAAGGAAAGGTGATATGGTTTATCCCATATCAATTGGGAAGTGGCTAAGATAAGGCTTAAAATAGCCTTTGCCAACCATACCATGCATGGCTTGGGCCACATGAGCAAGTCTTTTACTTGGCCAATGCAATATATATAGCTCATCACTTGATCAAATGCAATAACTCACCCATAACGTAGTGAATAAATCGATTGAGCTAACTCATTTTCAACTCAATAGTGCATACTCAAACTCACCAATGCGTAACTATCCAATCAGCTTGATGGTGACTTGATGTATTGCTTGATACATAGCTTGCTATAAGCCCTTCTAGCTAAGTTATGGGAGTAAAATGGTGGCAAGCCACATGGTGGCCTAAGGACCCACCATGTGGCATTTGTTTTTTCAATCACATACTAAAGATGATCATAATAGTGTATCAAATACTAAAGAATGGTAACATCACCCCGTTCACACTATCTCTACACCACTTTTTCGTGACTTTCTCACAATTGCACTAGTCCCATCTAGGGTTGACTTCAACTTTGACTAACCACCATTTGCACATACGGACTTTGTTTTCAATGTTCAAATAGTCAACGGTAAACTCTTGAAGTGATCTTTCGTATTGAAGTAATCTTGGGTGATTTAGGGAACATGTTTTCCTATGTATTGTCCTCCGGATCACACCTCCCTAATGAGAAGGATTTTTTTGCACCAAAATCTCACTGGAACTTTTTTCACCCTGTCCTGGATCTAAATACTTTGTTGCCACATCGAAATTTCTACTGCAGTGGACTCTCTAGTCTACTATTGCATTATTCTTACTTTGACAACTTGGTCCCGATCTTGGATCTATGAGTTATGGTCTTCTTCCTTTATCTTGATTACCACATCTTCCCTCTAGGGGTCTTACACTTTGACAATGCCTGACATTTTTATTGCCACATTTTCCTACTAAGGTCTTACTCTTCGGCAACACAGGAGGAATATACTACTACATCTTCCCTTTGGGGGTCTTACACTTCAACAACATATAGTCTGCATAGAGGTAGATATTTCCAAATAAACCCTCTAGGGGGTATTACACTTTAACAACACCCATGAACATGTATCTTGCTACATCTTCCTTACGAAGGTCTTACAATTCAACAATAATTAAACATCACCATATTTCCCTTCCAGGGGTCTTATACTTCGAAATATGTCACATCCATGATGATCAGCTACCATTACATTGTATGGTCATAATTCCTATACACGTAACAATGATTTGAGCTACCACTAGTGAACTCAACCGTCTACACAAATGGCTGACAAATCTCCAAGCTTATAAAATATGAGTTAAATCCTATATCCAAGCTATAACAAGCACTCAAAAGCTAATTAGGAGATATGATTGGAGTATTAATCAAATTTTCCCAAGTAAGAAAATACACTGAATATGGTAAACCTATCTCTCAGCTTTTCTCACAAAATATGAACTCCAAACAAATATTGCATACTATTTAACAATCTGAGTTATGCAATATATAATTGAAAAATTGTTGACTTACCCACTTTATCAGACTTTCATTTTCAGGTATTACCTGATCTTGGGTTGAATTGTCAACTAGTGGTGGATTAGGAACTTCCTTTACCTTTGCAACAGGTTTGTATTCCATCTTTGGCTTGCCATTATTCTAATGGCGAGATGGATGAAGTTTACAGCAATTGTCCACCTGATTCCCATTCCTATGGAAATGAGCACAAAAATTCCTCTTAATCTCCTTCTTCTAGGATGAGGAAATCTTACTACCATTTCTTGCCGATGCATGATGAGATCGGTTTTGATTTTCCGGTTCTTAATGAATGACATCAACTTCTTCATCAGTGTCCTTCTCTTCTAGCATTTGGCCACATAATGGTTATGCAATCCACAAAAATTACGGGAAAGGCATTCCACATTTTCTAAAAATCATAGCCATACTTCTTAAGATGAAAAAGTGGATCAGAAGTTTTACTATGCTTATGATTATGGTAAGAAACTGGAGGTGGAATCTCATTACCTCTTTGCTAATTTCTCTTACCACATCCTTCCTGTGACGACGAAACACTATTTTCCTACTCATAATCTTCCTATAGGACTAGTGGGGTATTCTCTTTGTTTTCGTGAAGCTTGTTTGTCGTCGCGTTCTTAAAGCTAAATCTAATATCCATTCCCACACTAGGAAAACCTAAACCTCGTAAAACAAGGATGATCCTTTGATGAGGCTAGAATATGCCCATTAAATGTATAATAAATGATCTCATCTTACTCTCCTTTTTATTAAGTTTGATTGCATTTTGTGACTTTTATTTGATCTGATATGAGTTAGGATGTAATTGTCCATCTTTTGATTGATTGTGATTCTAATGTTTAAAAGATCTAAAATTCCTAACGAAGTGTGTTGGAAATTCAGTTTTGTAATAAAGCAGGTCTAATCAGTTGAAGAAATGAAGTATGTAGTGTTCAACATGTTTTCGGTAGCATTTGTTCCAATATGGCTTAGTTCTAAAACTTCTAAGCTAGTTCCGGAACTCCATTACACATTCATCATCTAGTTTCAGAAATTTTAGACTTAGTTATGGAATTTTCGGACTTAGTTCCGAACTCCTGGGTATAGCTCCTGAAACTCTCATGGTTTTGATCCTTAACGATTTCCTATGGTTCTGGAACTTCTCTGAAGTTTCAAAACTGATGGAATTTTATCTATTCTAACCACATCTAGTGATTTAGCATCAATGACCCTTTCAATCAGGAAAGGATGAGAAGATTTCCGATCACAGATCCAGGGATAGTTATCTTACAACTATCTGATCAGCCATAATCTGATTCAGCATCTATTCTGGGCACAATTCGATTTCATCATAATTATAGAGACAACTATGATTGTAAATGTATATATAAGAAGACCTGTAGTAGATAAATATATAGAAAATAGAATAGAGAAGATAGATATAGAATAAGTAATACATATCGAAGTACACAAATCCAATATGTTTTGTAATACCAAATGTTTTATCAATAAATAGCCATTCCTGTTTGAGAGAATTATAAGTTGTTAAATCTCGATTCAAGCAGGAGCAAGGGCCCACTCCCCCAAGTACCAAGATATTCATCTTTTATATTTCTTAAGCAAATAGTTTAGATCTGTTAATTCTATATCACTTTTAATTCTTCTAGTTAAACTCATTGTATACTCATTCCTGTAGGTGTCTAGATAGATTCTTATTCTTCTTGCAACCATTTTTAAGCACTCTAAGTTATGTGTTTATTTCCAAAAGCAAGTGTGTTTGCTTCCAAAAGCAAGTGTGTTTATTTCCAAAATAAATTGTATTTATTTCCATTTTGTAAAGTCTCTTTCCTTTCAAAGAAAGCTTTCGGTGTGTTTTCCTTTTAGTAATTTTATCATAATATGATTTAAATAAGGTTTTCACCAAGAAGTCCTTAAGAAATTGAAAATATCCCTAGAAAATACAAAAATAACTACAATAACTACTAGATCAATAGGATTACTCTTGTTGCATATAGCTTTAGAAACACCCTGGTTTGAATATGACATCAACAGAAGTTGATTAAATGAAGGGAATAACGACACCCATCATCATTGACCGGTATTAGGTTAGAAATGCCTTAGACATTATTATTAAGGCCTCTTCCATCAAATTTCATTTTAACTAACAATTTGGATCCAATGCCTCTAGTATTCTTTTCAAACAAACCAAAGACATCATTACCTAAATCGGAAATAGAATGGGAGGAAGAAGAAGACTCACGTGGTGAAAAACTTACAACACTCATCTATCATGGTCTCTTCATCTAAAGTTGAAGGTATTTACTTTATTTGATCATCACACCGCAACCTTTCCAAGAGCTAATCCTCGGTTTTAGTTTTGATTTTAAGCGAGTATTTTCCTCTTCCAATAAGTAATACATTGATTGCATGAGAGAGTTCTCTTCCTAGATCTCGGTGATTATAAGCTTCAACTTCCTCGAGCTTAGCCTATTTTGACCATCTTCCCATAGTGCACATATACCCTGCTCACACACACCGAACTACTCGCACCACCTTGAAGCAATCACATTGTTATATCAAATTCAACTTGAAGCAATAATCTAGTTTGAAACCAGCTCTCGATACCAACTCTGATCTAAAAATATAGGTCAAATTTGAACCGAATTGGGACCCCTATATGCTTGTTATTAGTTGCTAACAAAATACCTATTTTAAAAGTAAATCAACTCAAAATAATGTAAGAATGAAGACACACTGCACACTGGTTGATTACGAGAGTTTGGAAATAGCCTACGTCTTTGGGTTCTTATAGAACCATTCCACTAGTCAAAAATTGTAAGTACAATATAATTTCTTACAATAAAATCTAATGGAACTTTTAACTTGCCTAAATAGTACTCCAAACCTTTAAAGAACACCGATGATCATTCGAAATGTCCTCCACCTTCCTGGTGCACCTACAAGTTGTGTGGCACTATCGGCCTATTGGGTAGTATTAATAACTCCCAATAACAATTTTCTATTAAAATAGGTCTTCACTCTCACACAATTATTGACTAATTAATATGACTTACTTAAAAATATGCATTTTAAATATAAGGCTTATAAAGCTCTTTCGAATAGCTAGGAAGCTATTTATCCTCCTCAAGCTCCTTTGGAGTGAATGGCTTGTTCTTCATTGTTATGAGGGAGTGTGTATGAAGGGATTTATATAGCCCTACTTAGCCCACATATTGGGTTCTTACATCTTATTGGCCATCACATATCTCAACCAACTCACTCGCTGAGTTGGTTGAGTCATTGCAAGAATAATGGGGGGTTACGGGTTTGACTCCCATGCCCCCATCTATTTTGTTATTCGGTTCAACAACCTTGATCCCACCTTCACTTCTTGCTATGTGTTGGCTTACCACATCACCACATCCACCCTACGTGTTGGCTCCTTCGTGGGTTCCTTCACCGCCTCATTGTGCTCAACCCTATCCTCGGATCAAGCCCTCCATTTATGCCCACGTGTCAAGCCCCATTGTCTATGTTGAGTCGGTTATATCCTTGTTTCCATGTCCCGTCGATCCCACTTTTCCCTCGTCATGAGCTCCTCCTTTGCAATCACCTTTGGACAAGTCTTTTTCTATACTCAAGGTGCATGGATTTCTCGAGTTATTCAACCAATATTTTTATCGAGGCAAGTTGATATGGTTTATCCCATATCAATTGGGAATTGGCTGAGATAAGGCTTAAAATAGCCTTTTCCACCTACCATGTGTGGCTTGGGCCACGTGAGCAAGCATTTTACTTGGCCAATGCAATATGTATAGCTCATCACTCGATCAAATGCAATAAATCACCCATAATTCGGTGAATATTCAACATCGACTCAAAGAAGTGCATACTCAAACTCACCAATACAAAACTAGCTAATCACTCGATGGTGACTCGATGAATGGCTCGGTACATAGCTTGTTATAAGCCCTTCTAGTTGACTTATGGGAGTAAAATGGTGGCACGAGGACCCACCATGTGGCATAGTTTTTCGATTGCATATCGAAGATGATTGTAATATTATGTCTAAGACTAGAGAATGATAACATCACCCCATTTACACTATCTCTACGCCACTTTTTCGTGACTTTCCATCGCTTGCACTAGTCTCATCTAGGGTTGACTTCAACTTTGAATAGCCACCATTTTTACGTACAGACTCCATTTTCGACGTTCAAATAGTCAACGGAAAACTCTTAAAGTGATATTTCGTATTATAGTGATCCTAGGAGATTTAGGGAACATTATTTCCTCCGTATTGTCCTCCGAACTAGTACATGTTTTAAATTTACTAAATTTTAGTTTTATTTAACATTTTAATTTTGATATAAATTGTGCTTAATTCTTATTTAATGAATTTTTGCAGCAAATATCAACAAATCAAGATGAGGAGTCAATGTGCAAGGAGTTACACACAGTTTTCTTCAAGCCATGATAACTTTTTTTCAAGCGAGAATTATTTTGTAGGGTAGGCAAGAAAATATTCCCCATTGGGTTGTTGCCTACATTCTCACAACGATCCGAAAGAAAAATTTTATTGGTGCACATACTTATCAAATAGGATAAAAGTTGATATTTCCAATATTCAAGTTGCTAAAAAACCAACTGTTTGTTCCAAAAACTATATCCTTGCTCTTTATTTTGAGGCATATCATAATTTACAAGGTGAACCCACTCCTACTTACATGAACAACCAAATGAAGAAATTTTCCATTTCAATTGAAGAACAACAGGTTAGTAAATTATATTTTTATGTTAGTAATATTATTCACTTTTTTTACAAATTAAATTTTGATGTTAGTAAGATTATTCACTTATGTTTTCTTATTTACCTTATTCGGAAAAATACAATCACCTTTCCATGAAAAGAAACAACATCAAGAGGAAGAGGTCAACAACATGCCGAGGCGTTGGGAGATTCATATTCTGACATAGATGACCACTCATAATCTCAACCTCAAGTGTTTCAAAAGATGTAATACCCCTAACATTCATTTTTTTACATTTTACCATTTAACATTTTATAGGGACTTTGGACTACCTTCCATTTTTACCACTACAATCATCACTCAATCAATCAATTCAGATGCATTTTTCTATTTAATAATTGCAAGTGCAACATCCTGCACTAATAATACCATTCCAATCACCCACAAAATCATTTCAAATTCAGATGCGGCCGTTATAGGTTCCCTTTCAGCAAGGTATAAAATTGTTACTTTTTTGTAATTTTTAACAATTTTTATATAAGTTAGTAATGTTTTTGTTCTTGACAGTGCATTCATCGCCATCTATTCAAACAATGCCACCTCCTCCACCAGTACCACCATTCGACTCAAAGTTCCAACAAGAGGAAGAAAGACCACTTGGTAAATGCATGACACTTCTAGCCCCCAGTGGGACACTAAACATTGCTTCTAAATTTCCCAATCTCTCTTTCGGTGGCGTGCCTAGTACAACGAAAAAATCAATTTTAAATCAAATTAATTTGGATGAATATTATTTGGGCATTGATAAAAATGACCCAACAAGTTTTTTTGATACACGTGATATGATTCAAGGCACGTAGGTATGTTTTTGTTTCGATGTATTTATTTTAACATTGATACATATCAATTTCTTGTCAATTTTTAATTTTTAAATCGCTTCCAGTTTTAATATTTAAATTTATTTTAACACATAAATAGGATTAGGGAATATAGTGGAAATAAGAGGAAACAAAATACCTCAACCCCCTATCCTCTCCATCCTCTTTGGATAGTGACCAGTTGACTAGTTTTTCTTTGGATAGCTTGATTGCTAATGACTATGAAGCCCATGTCCAAGAAATTGTTATGCCTAGTATAAGTCAGCTCAAATAGTTGGAGGTAAGGGCTAAAGTGTTAATTAAGGAGATAAATAATTATTTTGATAATCATAGCTAGAGGTATAGTTTATATGTTGCAGTTTAAAATCATCCAACTAAGATAGATATCTTATGAACCAAGCACAAGGCGGGACTGTAACATATAGTAATAGTTATCAAGACAATGTTTTAGATAAAATTTTGAATCAATTAGAGAATATTAATGTTGAGCCCAGGAATATTACAACAAATGGTCAAAGGATAAAGATATGGTGGAAATTTCCAATGCTGAAAGAGAAAAATCTTGTAAGTATTATGAATTACAAGTTACAACATTCAATTTTAAATCATATTTTTATTACTTTCAATTTTTAATAATATGTTTTAATTGAGCTCAAATTTTTTTATTGCAGTTGAAATATGAAAATTTAAAAATTCAAGCAAAGGTGCTCCAAGTTCACTTGGAAACAACTCAAAAATGTATTCACGTAAATTCAACTTTAAAAAAACATTGTTTTGGTTAACAAGAAAAACAATACTCTGAAGCGGATTATCAAAGAGAATGGCATGGATGCGGATATTTTGTTCAAGAAAAAGGAAACTAGAGATCTGTCGTTTCTATTTTGTTAAGAACTTAAATATTGTTGCAAAGGATCTTGTAAATTCTAGAATTCTCGAAGCAGGGAATATAACAAAAATTGGGAAAAGTGACACGAATTCACAAAAGAAATGGAAAAGGAAACTGGGAGTGGGGAAGTTGTTTGAGCATATACTACATGTGTAATTGTATTTGTTGAAAAATGTTTACAAAAATTTAAACTTGAAAAATGTTGAAGTTTGAAACTTGAAAGTTGAATATTTGTTTAAATTGAAGAATATTTTCATTGTCTACTTCTATTGTCTATAAGAATTTCATATAGTTTTTCAACAAGATATGCTTGCATGTTGCAATGGTTTTCATGGAATCTCATTTTTTACACGTATTATCTTACAATCTAGAATTTATATTTTGTTATATATAGAAATTATAGATTGTGAATTGTAATGATATCAAAATATGTATGGAATGCATTTGCTTTAATGTTGAAAGTTTAATTATTTACAATGCAAAATATGTAAGATGGATACCCTAAACTGTGTTTAAGTATGTAAAATGCAAAATATGTAATGAGATAACTCAAACTATGTTTGATTCATTACACTTTATTTATTATTATCTTACGTCTAATTACGATATTTGAAAAATAGTGTTCCAAAAATGCATGTCACAAACACAACATCAAAGTAGTTTGAAAATACCAAAATACCAATTAAATAAAACATGATTATTATAAATAATTATATTTGAATAAATGTAAGTTGATACATGTAACATTTTAAATGATAACTAGAGCTGAAACAATCCATTTTCAATAGCCTCCTCATAGTCAATATTTGCATCTATAGAGTTAGAGGACACACCAAACCTAGTCTCATCATTGAGATCATTTGTATTTACAGTTGTATTATTAACACCTCTTATTTCAAGTAAGGTAATTCCAATGTGCAATTTCTCTATCAAAAGGAAATGTGTCCAAGAAGTAGTGCAAAACATACAACCTCATATAACTTTCTATATTTTTATCCAACTTGTTTCATAGTTTTGATTTTACAAAAGATAAAGCATTGAAAACCATTTCGTCCTCCATAGATCCCAAAATAATTGTTTGGCACAACTTGTATACAAGAAAATATTCATTGATGTCTTCATGTAACACACTACTTTAGTAGATTTTTTCCAGATCCTTGTAATTGCACCATTCTCTTGAGGTTCATTTAAACAACGATATTGGTTAACCATTGTCATTGCAAAATGAGATGATTGAGACTTTATTAAGTCAATATTCAGAATACATTTTATTTCAATACCATTTACCTCTGATGTCTTTGTGAAATGATCCATTATTGTACCCATGGATTTATGAAATAGCTTACTAAAAAAATCTGCACAATCACTTGTAGTATTCCAAAAATTGGATTCATCACTCCCATAGCTTCAAGAATGTTATCTTTATTGAAACACTCTCTGATTTTGGAAGCTAAGGATTGTGTAATTTTTTTAAGCTTTATTCGTGTATCAACTATAATAGAATCAAATAGAACATGAGTCACAAGAACTTCTTCTCTTTCTCGATCTTGGAATATCTTGTCATTTTTACAAACTGTAGTGGTATCTCCCTCCCATTAAAATTGATATAGAGGTGATCATGGATATTAAATCTCAAATAATTATTAGGATTTTTAACATCCAATAAAAATTTCTAACTATTGAAAACAGGTGTATCAAAACTTTTTTCTAATAAGTACAAGATATCAAGAGATTGACATACCCACTTTCTCATCCGTATAAAATCAACAATATAGATGGATCTCTCTTGTGTATGCTTCATCAATGTATTGATCTCCTTCAATATTGGTAGACTTCCAACCAATGTAGGAATTTTTTTAAATCCATTAAGTGGAACTAAAAATCCTTAGATTTCTCAACTTCATTACAATATTTGTGCATGAAACAACCAACATTGGATACTCCTCACAAATTTTTCATACATGATCATACAAATAAATCCACCTTATATCAACATCCTTTAGAAGCTTTTTACCATCTGTAATTCCAATTGAAATTTTTGAAACTAAAGAAATCACTTTGGACTGCTTGACATATATGAATGGTGTTCTTTGGTAAGTCTTTTACTCTTGCAACATTTTCAAAGTTGCTATTTTATATGCTAGATTCAATATGTGAGCCATAAAATGAATTGCAAGTATATACGGGGCTATTGTTGTTTAAAATTAAACACACATCCCAATTCAATGACCTACTGCATAATTGATGCACCATCTAAACCAACATATACCAACTTTGTAGTAATTTCATATTCATTCATGCCAAAATATCTTTCAAATTAGCAACAACTATTTTATATAGGTTTTTAGCATTGCAATTAAAGTATAAACATGGATGCATACCCATGAGGTGTTGTCAACTATTGTTACTTCATCAATTAATAGAGATATAAAATTTACATTTTTACACTCTCTTTCAAATCTTCCTTTTCAATCATTACAAGGAATTTAGCCATTTCCCATGCATTGTTGTCTAACTAATGAGATTGAGGAATGTTGTGCATTCCATTATATTGAAACAAAATTTTGAAATCAATGAAATCAGAAATAGGTCTTCCCTTCTTAAGGATGTGGAATATGGTAGAGAATTGTATGCTTTTAGCATGCAAATTTGATTGAATCACCTTACCAATTTGTGATGTGATTGTTCTACCATTTTCCACGAGATGTCTATGTCTTTTATGCTCAGCTTCATATTCTTTGTGTATTTAACATGCATACATTCTTTTTCACTTTTCCATGTGTGTTTTTATTTTCTGGCCATCCTCTTGTTGTAAATCACATATTGTTTTCCACAATGTTTTTCAATTATGTCTAACTTCATTTGCATTTTTGCTGATTTCTAGATACATATTGCACATTTACATTTAATTGGGATATCTTTAGAATTGGCTATCTCTACGGAGTTCGATAAAAGGAAATTTTGTAGCCTTCTCGAACTTATATGGTGTACAAAGTGTCCACATATTCTTGTTTTCTTTCAAATTTTTACTTTTACGACCATAATTTTTAGGAATATCTCGATCATCTTGTTTCCTCTTTCGTGAACAAGAATTTTCATTTGATTTTGGTGTTACAGTTTTTCGAGTATTTGAGATATCTTGATCCTCTCCTGGTTACATCTCAATAGGAATATCTTCAAGATCTAACATCTCAACACAAATATCGTCAAGCTCGACATGTTGTCATCATAGGTATCATTTGGTTGATATTTTTTTGAAGCCATGCCCACTTTAATACTTCCTTCCACAGATTTTGTTCTCTAATTGATTTCGGTGGTAGTTGTATGGGTGATAGTAGCAGAGTATATCATGGTTGCAAGGTTTCCAAAATACTTGAACAATGTTTACTTTTGAGATATTTTGGTTACCTTCTGGCTCTTCCGAGCAATAGTAGCTTTTCTTGATTACTTGTTTTAGGAATCGATCCCCTGTCTACACCCTCGTTGGATGTATGGAAACCTATTGCGCATTTTCACCCTTTTGGGCATCTAGAATCATGTCGCACTTCTACACCTTTGTCACGCATCTGTAACCTTATAACATGTCCGCACCCTTTTTCATTCATTTGTACCCTTATCACACGTCAATAAACCTTACTTGTGTGTCTTCACCATTTTTGTGCATCTTCACCCTTTTTTATGAGTCTTTACCCTTGTTGCGCATCTACACCCTTGTCGGGTGTCCGCCCCATTGTTGTGCATCAACAAACCTTAATTTTTGCGTGTCATTAAGCCTTACATGTTGCATGTCTATAAAACCTTACTTGTCACACATACAAAATATTATTTACACCTTTATCATGTGTCTAAAATATGGTTTAAAATTTTTGTGTGTCGATGGTACTTCACAAGTTTACATGGTACTTGATTATACTTCGGACGGTACCTTACTAGTAAGTTACTAGTATACTACGATGAATTACCTATGTTTATATAGGATTAGTTTTCAATAGTAGATGAAGCCGACCCCTAAAAAAATATGCTTTGGAAAATTTAAACGAAAGATACACTTTGTCCTTCTCTAACAAATTTTCCTTTTTATATTTTCCAAATATGGAATATTCACCAAATTATGAATATTTACCACTAAAATTTTCCCTTCCTTATCCTTGACTCCTCCACCTGCTAACCCACCCACCACGTCTACAACCACTAGAAACAACAACACCCATCGGTGTGTCTCCCACCACTAAATATATGCCTCGGTGCATCCCACCTCATCCACCTTTATTGGCTTTATGGTTGAATCTACCTCATCATGACCTAAGGGTGTTAGTTGTGTTCCTATGGGACCTAGTCTTGATCCTAGTCACCTTGCTACCCTAGTAGCCTAACACCATATATATGGCTTTGGGGTCACATCCTAAGCCCTACCAAACTGTTGAGACACTTTGCCACCCCCGGAATGACTTTACTAATCATAGAAACTGATCCTTGAACCACATAGTATGACAAATACAACACAACTCAATATCATCCTCCACCCATCCTTTGTAATCTCTATATGACCTCCAAATAATTTCCCCAGGGGCCCATCTGATCCAACATCAACCTGTAAGTGGTCATGTCCATCCTCCTACTCTGGGTACCCACCCATCTTGCTACAAATATCTCTATCCAATCCCAATTGACCCATGGCCCACTAAGTGGTCTCACTATAGCTATATGCTCATATGCCCATACATATAATAGAGTGGTAGCTCCTAATCCACCAACATGGTCCTCCTGTGTGAACCAATAAAAATCCCTATATAAATGGGCCAACACATGTAGTTCTCATGCATATCTAGTACCATGATCCTATATAATCTAAGAAATATCATGCATCCTATACAAAATCCCAACCCCACCACCCTCTACGACTACCGATAAAGCTATATTTATTGTAATGAACTTCAGCAACCACGGATGCCCATACCTCACAATCACATCTATACTTGATATAGGTCTCAACCTGTACTCGAGATCCTACAAAATACCACAATGTTCCACTCATCTAGTCACGGGCATCTACTACCACCATCACCTACACCCTCTCTCCAACAATAGGTAACTACAATATCCTATATACATCCTCCAATGTCACCGTCATCTCTCCTATTGATAACCAAAATGTACAAGTATTTGCACACCATATCTCACATAAAGTTGTCAACAATGGCATATTATGGGGTATCTCCCCCAATCTAGGGATGTGCCATACGATGACATAGTCAAATATATCCTAGTCTTCATCACCAACCCCAAACCAAGAAATGTGCTCAAATGGAATCACACACAAAACTCCCTTGAATGTATATATCTCTACAAAACATTAAAAATAACAAAACATAGTATTAACACATATACATACTTCAAAATAAACCCTCACAACATCGAAATCAACTCAATTACCCAAACAAGATAGTGAAAACTCACCCATGGACACTAACACCTAGGAGATGGACAATAGTGCCTCATGATAGGCTAAGCGGCACCTGAATAGGGTGTTAGTGTCCCGATGGATGAAAATAACTTTTTCACTTCTATCTAGGTTAGAAACTCTAAATTTTATAAAATTTTCTCAAACTTATAAAAACATACATATTTGATAAAAAAATCCCAACTTTGATCATACATACAATCTCCCCAATCATATGTACTTCCACAAACGTCATCACCCTCTCGAATATTTTCAAATTAACCTTCCTAACACATGTCATCCTTTGCAACTCAAAGATTTAATCACACTCACTCTCAATTTAAATGAAGTTATTATACACCTTTTTCATATTACTATATATAGTAATTCAATTTTACTCTACACTATAGTCACTACTTTCTCTATTCTAGAAACTAATACAAACACATGGTTTGAACCATATCTTGAGCTTCATTACTCCGTTTTTATCCCTCCTATCGACATTTGAATCATGTCCTCATCTAGAACCATACTATACAATTATCAACACTCTACCTTTAACTTTGGCATATGCATTATTCAATATCTACACATACTTTATCAACACTACTACATCTCCTATACTATCTCTCATTTACTACCACAATACTTAGCATCCTTACTTTTAGCTCGGTGATTGCTTCTCTACCCCCTGCCCTTTCACAAAAGGGGGATATAATCAAGATCATCTTATAATCCCTCTTAGGATACAACACAATCAATCAACACTCTTAATACATTACTATCACATTTTCTCGACATCATTCAAAAACTGGTTACATTAACTTTATTCAATACTTTTGCTATTTTGAATCCATTATCCCAAATGAACTAATCTTGGGAAAAAAATATTTCTATAAGAAATCGTATAAATAAATCCTATTAAATCAACTATTATCATTCAACCCAATCAGTCAAAAAAAGAATTCTAATTACTATCGCTTCCAAATGAACTATATTGGGAGTCGCACTCACGTCACCATTGCTTCCATATGACCTAACTTGGAAGAAATATAATACTATTCAAGTTAGAAAACTCGTTAATATAGGAGTGGGGTAAATGGGATACCATTTCCTTTCTTGTACCACTCCTATGTGGGTTATTTAAATAGGACAAAAAAATTTCAATTGGAACAAAATAGTAACAATTCGGTCATTATCCATCTGTAGTGGTTGGACCTTGTGAGGAAGTGTCAACAAATGGAGATAAAAACACACCTCTCTCCCCAACACTCTTCCTATAGTGGCAAGATTCCCAAATGCTTCAATTATCAATAAATTGGGTCGGAATTGATCACTCCCTACCTCTTCTATCACCTTTGAAAAATATCCTAAATCTCCAATATCATCACAACTATTTCTCCAAGTTTCTCCTTTCGGTAGTTTTTATCTCCTCCTATGCCATATGGGTCAAAACATTGATCCATAGTTTACCACGCTATAATTTTCTATGTTCTATGTGCACTGTGCAATATGGCTTCTCCAAACCCTATACATGTATGTTTCTTACTTCTTTTACACTACTTGAATTTCATTCAAATAATATAAAGGGGAAGAAAATGTAGACATAAAAATGTGCACATATTATCACTTTATTATGCCATCAATATAATGTTATATGTATAAATCCTAAGTGATAAAAGTACACATTGGTGACACTTTCCCTATCCCTTCTACATTCTTTGATTGATTTATATTATTACTCTCTTCTACACCTCTTAGTTCTATATGCATTTACTGGTCAGTCATAAGGATCCTGTATGTATGTTTTGTCACATCAATTGTTTTTTTATCTCAGGACACTAGCGCCCATGCATTTTTGTCCCTTCTAGGCACTCATGTCCTCATTATTTTTTCAAATTTTATCATTTATGGTTGGACTTACTTATTTTCTTATCCTTATCTCACATTCTTCGTCATTCTTCGGTGTTAATAATGTTGAAAATAAAACAAGGGAATCATAGATATATACACAACATACTAATCATTATTTAAGGCTAACAATTCAAAAGGGACTATCACATCTACATATTACTACCAATGCTAAATGGGACCACATTATGGGCTACATACAATGCATAAGAATGGGAAGTGTTGAATTCCATACCATAAATTTGCATTATTTCATCAAAACTATCTATATCCTACTATCTTGGTGTCATTAATGTGAGGAAAACCTAATGACGCCATTTCACACACAAAGAACAAACAAATACATGTAGTCTGAAATGTAGTGTAGAGTTTAATTCTAAGTTCACTCATTGGGTGAGCATCGAGGTCAACATGACTTCACATATAGATCCAATATGTTTGTGAGCTTGTGCAGATAGCTAGGGTTTTTTTGTAGGTTATAGCCGTGATCAAAATCCTAACATAGAAATCAAAGTGACAAAGAGAGAATATAAGAAGAGACCTTCTAACCTAGAAAAATATCAGACCCTGTATATTCATGTAGTCACTAGTACTCAAGGCACTCTTGTCCTTCAGGGAACTTCTTTCCAACACAATTCGAGTCCCATAATTCTCTCTCGAGCTACTATGACATCGTTTCCATCCAAATCTAGCATTCAGATAGTTACAATCACTTCTAAATCACTTGAAATCAATTAATTCATCTTCCTCTCTCATTTTATTTGGTTTTTTCACATTATTGTATGCTTATTACTTGTATATTACTAGTTACTATGAAATTAGATTTAATTAAATTTAGACTAAATCATTTCCCTAATCTAATTTTCTGCCAAAATTGAAGCAAGTTTGAGGCATGCAAAGAAATACAAGTCATTAAACTTAATTATTTCACCCTATTCACTCAAAAAACCTTCTTCCGACACCCAAAAATGTCACAAGTGTCGAAAAACACTTTCTCCTCAATCCGTAAGTCATTCGATTTTTGCATTTAAAAATACCTACTCTTTTTTCCACTAGCTACCTCCCCTTACAAGTTTTTATCTTTTTTTCCTCTTAGTCATATTCACACCAATATTCAAAAATACACATTTTCATCTTTGGTGTAGTTGATTGGAGACGAAACACCATGTAGGGTGTGCTCCTTAAATTCATCTACAAAGATGACTCGGGATCTAGACTTCGATTTGATCAATTTGGGAAGCCGGATGATCCTCCAAAACACATTCGATCTCCATGGAAATAGAAAATATCATGATCCACCCACCTTGTTGTATACTTAGTCTTAATACAGGTTGGGTAGAGCATTGGGGAAATATTTGTAACATCGTGGCTCCTAAAAACATTGTGACAAGGTCTTAAATAGTTGGTTAATGCCTTGGGTGGAGATGGAGGGAAATTTTGAAGATCACATGGGATATTTTAGGCATGATAGAATTGTAGAGAATCAAAAGGGGAACTATGAAGGAAAGGATCTTCCATATTTTGGAATATGATGATGGTTTTTCCTTGGTTTACATATGGGGAAAGGAGAATTTGAGATGGTGAGAGAAGAATGGAAGTAATGGGGATGGGTATCCTTTGACCATCCTAAATGAACATCTTCTCAGATTGTAATGAAATTGTAAAATAGTGAGGAAGAGTGTTTCCTCCTTGGGTTTGGATCAATACAACTAAATCAGCATCCAAGGACCTCAAATAATACAAGAATTCCATACCTTGTGAGGGTATGAATTCTTGAGGGATTTTGAGCCATGTCCTTGAAAATATGATGTTGAAATATGAGATGAACTCCATTGAAGCTCGTTGTATTTTATCAAGGTGCTCCATGAGAGAAATAGCATCTGCATTCTCCTTGAACCGATTGTGTATTTGTTCTCCTAACCAATCCCATGTGGAAATGGATTATAGAGCCACACTATTGTACCAATCTCTTTTTTACCTTTAAATGATGAAACAAGAATCCTAAGAAAAATGGTTTCTTCTTTGATGTTTTTAATGGAATAGTTATTGGTTATATATTGAATTTGATCAATAAGAGATTGATCTCCATTTCCATGGAAAAGAGGTATGGTTTTAGGGTTTTTTTGGGGATATCATCTTGTTGATGAAAATGAAGGGGGTCAAACTGAAATGAGAGAATGGGAGACCTATTTAGAGATCCATGAGAGAAACAAAAACATAAAAAATATTTGAAATGATAAGGGAATGGTCTATAGACTTAGAGAATAGGTTTTTGGAGAATGAAGTCACCATATGTGTTGATAAATTCCTCTAAAGGTTGGATATCACTAAGAACACATGAAAATTGATGATATGAGTTGTATAGTTCTTCAATCTTTGTCCCATTGGGAGTGCCAAAAATTTTAATGCTCAAAATTAGCACCCTAGATATGACCATGCAAGATCATTAATTTTGGCTAACATGAGACTGTCTCCAAATGTGGGACTTACGACTTGGGATAGACCTTGGAGAAGGCCATCTCCTCTACATATCTAACCTAATGCTGAAACTACTCCTACATATGTACTACACTAAAAACTAAGGAACCATGGAGATAGAGAGAGAGGGACAAATAAATGCAAAAATTAAATCCTAAGCTAACGAGGGGTGGTGATAGCACCGAGAAAAGAAGGGGTGATCAATTTCCATAAGGGGAAGAAACAAAAAGAAACACAAAGAAGAGATGAAAGACATGTACCATAGAATAACCCTATATTGACCCTTCCGATCCACACATTAGCAACACACAAGTAATGGAACCCACAAAGGAAAGATGTATAGAGTGCAAAAATAAATAACATAGAGGAAATGATGTAAAAATGTAAGTATAGGGAAAATGAGATCCACAACATGATATTTATTGCTTAAAGGATGTATAATTAGTTACATCAATGGAAGAAGGTAGAAATACATTAGAGAGAACAAATCGAGGTCCGAAACTTATGGGAATTCAGCCACCATTTTGGTATGGTGTTTTTATTATTGAAAAATAGTTTTTCAGAAGGGACTATACCCCAATATGAAAAAGGCTCAAAATATAGATATTACAATGAAACAGTCCAAAAAGTGATCAAAATCAGATGTTTACATGAAAACACAACTACAGTTTAACCACTGCAAAGAAAAGTACCAAAATACCTATAGAACTGCAAGTCAACATCAAAAAAAAAACAACAACAACTAAACTACTAGTCTACAATAGGTTTGTAAGAAGAACATCACTTGGATGCTCTATCAACTGTTCTCTTCAACTTCTATAGGGCACTAAATAAGGTGATAGCAGTGACCTGAGTGGGGTCATTCTTGTCAATCTGACTAAAGACTTGAGCTTGTGTTGGTCCTTCCCCCATATATTTTAAGAAATATTGTTGAGAATACAAACGTTCTTCACTTGTTGTTCCTAAAAATTGTAGACTTCTTTGAGAGCTCTAACAATAGAGTCATGTTTTCTCCTCATATTCACAACCCTGTTATCAAGAGAATTGAGTTTCTTATATATCTTTTGTATTTGGATTTCAACTAGTCCAGGATCATCCTTCATTTTCTCTTTCCCTCTCTTCTTTCCATCTACTTCATTTCTTTATTTAAGGCCTCTAATTATTTCTCAAATTCATCCACCCTCTGATGTAAGTCTCCATTTTTCTCCTCAGCCTTACTGCTCTAACCGGGTTGATCCATATGGAGAAGACTTTGGGAAAGCTCAAAATATTTTTTTGACTGCTGCAAAGAATTATTTTTAGAGGAAAAGGATGGTTAAGGGGGTATGAGGGATTTTTGGATCTTATCTTCCTCTGTCTCAAAGTGGTGGGGGTAGGGATGATGGGTTCAGGAATGGGATTGGGATTAGGAGGGATAGGGGTTAGTGGAATGGTAGGATTATGTGCAATACAATGCCGATGTAGAAAAATAATAATCCCTTGGTGAAGGGGAGTAGTACAAGTGTGCTTTTAAACCTCAAGGATATAGTTATCCAGGGAATTCATGATGAAATGAGGGAAGAAATTTTTATATTCCTTCTAAAATGGTTTAGAAAGACTAAATTCTTCGTGAGGGACTATGACGTACCTACCTTCAAGTGTCACATATCTAACCATAATTTTGGTGATCTTATCGAATTGTGCTATAATAGAGGTGACCTTGATGCCAGCAATTACAAACTCCAATTTTTCCTCTACTTATAGGATTTTTTTGTTTCGAGATGCCTTTTTGTTAAAAACCTTATTGCCCTCCAAGCTAAGACTTGTGATTTCAAAAATGAGTTCTTCAGTTACATGGATGGTCTTTTCCCCATATGCCACAACTCTGTTTTTCCACCCTACAACAAACTAAAGAGAAATATGCTCCCCCAATCTAGAGATAGTTCCAAATAACAACATCAAATTTCCATGCTTGGTCACCGATTGGTTTGACTTGGCACGGTGTTTCTCTTATATTTTCTCTACCTCTACCTTTATTAGATCCTTCATTCTCGCTTTAGCATGCTCGTATAACTACCAAAAATTTGCTTCTTATCAGCTCCTTTTTTTCCGAGAAAGCATGCAAGGAGTTAGAGCATTTAGCTTTCATCATAAGCTTGCGGCGGGGAGTTGTAATGACCTTTACCTTCACATGTGCGAAGGAAACCTTATTAGTGATTGTGGACTTCAAGTGTATTACCATATTTTTCATTGATGATAGCATTTTGTACTTGGCTAGGTAGGATCTCATTATTATACCATATGTCCATTTTTGTTGAGAACCCCAATATTTGCTAGAGTATCTGCAACTTTATTTCCTTCCCTATATGAGTGAATAATTTGGAAATTGGTGAAGGACTTGAAAATATTTATGGATTCATTAATGAAATCCTTGATTGTCTAACTAGGGGATGAATTTTATTTAAATGGTTTACAATATTCATAGAATCCCCTTCTATGATGAGGTTAGAAATATTGCAATCTTTGGCCATTCGATACCCCATTATTCCCGCATATTACATGTATAAGCAAAAACTAAACAACCTCTGTGATCTCTGATTATTCCCCCTCCTCCAACAGCTCCAGGGTTTCCCTTTGAAGCTCCATCAAAATTGAGCTTGTACCATAGATTAGGAGGTGGAATCTAATATGTCAAAGACCTGTCTATATTAGTATGACCTTTTCTCTAAATATTTCCAATGTCTATGTTCCATGTTGATAGAATATATTCCTCTTCCTGAGGATATTTCTTATTCTTTGGAGGTTTGAATCTTTCTAAGTTATCTTTGACCTTAATAAAAATTTCCTTCATTACCTTTTTACACAATTGTTTGGTATTCTTGAAGATGATTCCATTCTTGGATTTCCAAAGATTCCAAATGGTATGAGGAAAGATCAATTTCCAGAGTCTTCTAACCATGCAATGTTTATAGGAGAATCCCATTGATTCCAGGCCTACAAGATGTTATTAGGAAAAATCAATCCTAGTTTAAAATTTGTAAGGATTAAACCCCATTTTGGCATGGTGTTGTTACAACAAAAGAGGATCCCTTTTTCAATGGATGAGTTCCATATTTATAGAGAAATGAGAAGGAGAAGAGAGAAGGAGATATGGGTGTAAATAGTAGAGATCCAACCACAAAGGACCAATCACTATAGATGCACCCTGATAGAGCAACATTTTCATTGTAACATGCCATCGATTTGCGGTCGAGGAAGACGGTGCCCATACTCCATTAAATTATGGTTGGTGGAGTGGTTGATAATTTTTTTAAAATAGGCACGAATCCTATGCACAAGGTATATGTAATTTTTATGTTTCATGGTTTCCCATGGCCTACACATCCTTATGATGATACATGGAATCATTTTTGACCCCCATAATTCATTGAACCATCCGCACTCTACTCCTACATTGTGTGGAGTTTATAAGTGCTATCATGTTATTTTTTACATTTCATGGCCTCCAAACTCATCCCATGGTTATTCCTTGTTGTCTGATTTGAATGTTTTTTTATTCCCATCGTGGATTTGTAAACTTCCAATCTTTCCTTCAAAATTTATCACTATGCATCAAAGGCATTCTTTCTTCTTGTGTGATATTATATATGTGGATATGTTATTTTATTTTGTGGCTCTATGAGAACTGCATAACACTTCAATTAGGGAAGTTCACAAAACACTTTGGAGAATTTTTTCTCGATTCCACCTTAATCACATTTGAAGTTTCTTTTCTATTTCTGCGTTGTGGCTTACGACACCTTCTTCTTCTACATCATGGATTTTAACTTAGCATATTTCATCCTTGCTTCTATGGAATTGATAAACTATGTGGAATGTTATGTGTGACACTCTGTTTCTCCATACCATAAATCACTAACCTTCTTATTCCTTTAGTTGTATTGTGGTTCTTATCCTTGGCTGATTTTCTAGCTTTTCACGGGTGTAAAACCCCACATTGCTCGACTTGTCTTTGACTCGTGAGATACTAATTTGGTATTTGTAGAAGTTTGACCTCCTTAGTGCCATGAAGGTCGAAATGGACTTCACAAAGCACTAACACCACCAATAGTCTTCCTATTTATCACTCGATGCTCCCTTGTTTCAAGGGTTAGGAGAACTTGCGAGAACACTATGTGCTTGCACTTGTGGAAGGATAACTTAGTCTTGTGTGACTTTCTGAGAAGAAATTAGCTCGGACCATTTTTATGAGTTGTCCAAAATTACAAGGGAGTGCAATTTGGGACAACATAGTCATTTTGGAATATTCAAGTATTTGCAAAGGATATAAATAGAGGATTAATTCCAACTTTTAAGAAGAGGATAATCACGAGGAGAAGAGATAGGTCCAACTGCATAATTTGATAAAGATAAATAGGAGAGTGAAGGTATAAATATGGAGGTAAAGGATCCAAGATGGATTTGTAAAAATTTATGTGGTGATGTATACTCTCTTTTGGCATTCATGTTGCATTAATGATGGATGGATCATTATTGAGATTATAATGAAAGACAACGATTTTGTGGATCTATTTTTCGTTAATGTGCAATATTTGTGTGATTTAATATATGGATTAAATAAACCCCACTCGATTATGTAATTTACAAAACTCTACAACATTTATGTTCTTACTATTCTTGTACTATGCTTCAAGTGATACTTTCAAACACAAACTTGACTAACTTGCCAATATAATAATGGTTTACTTTTAATTTGGTAATCCTTTGAGAGATGTAGTCTACATACCCCCAACAATATTTTTTTAATCTTCATAATTTGGTAAATTTTATTTTTGTGAATGTGTCGATCTTTTAGTGTAACATCTAAGTTTATATTTGGAATTAAAGCATCACTAGTTATTTCATTATTTATTGCTTCAATTGGTGTTTAAGGATTCGTTTCAATATAAATTCATTTATAAAATATTAAATATCATCACCTCTAGATATTGAGTTCAAGTTATTACACAAAGTTTTTACATTCATTCTGTTTTTCTCATTTTATTCCTCTCTTTTGTCTTTGGTGGATGATAGATGATTTATTTCAGCATATAATTTCTTTGGTAAATATTTGGAGTTTAGTTATTTTTCACACAATTTTTACATTTTTTTCCTTTATTTCTCAATCTCCTCATATGTTTTCCTCCATGGTCTTGTCCACATAATTCTCAAATATAATTCAAAATAATACAAATGAAACAATAATATAGTTTTAGGAATCTTGGGAATATAAGAAATATAGAAAACATACTCAATACTCAAAAATGATAAGAAATTTCTCAAAATAATAAAAAAATTATTCATTGTATCAATATAAGACAAAAGAAACAATAAGGATATTGATTTAATGTAAATTGAATTACTTAAATCTTCTTGTAGAGTAATTATTGTTCATAATTGTGCACAAATGCTAATATACAATGAGACACAAGAAATAAGCAAACAATGATATGAAATCCTAAGTAAAAAGGAGATATAGGAGGACTTAGCTGATTTTTGAGTGAACAAGAAGTGATTTGGGATGATGAAATACTAAAGTAGACTAAGAGGAGTGTCACAAAGGCTCACTAAAGATTCTAAGATCTAGAATTATGTTGGACAAGAGTGCCCAGGGAGGGTAAGAGTGACCAAGAACTAGTGTATGAATCTAGGAACTGGTGTTAGTGTAGGTGCTCTAGATCTGGAAATTTTAGTGCCGGATAATATTTGATGTTGGTTTTTGTTTTTCGATTTAGATTCATTTTCTGATCTATGACTGTACACTGTAACTTACAAGAAATAAGTTCACCTACACATACCCACAAACCACATCAAACCTAAAAATTAAAATGTATAATGGGGATTCGAACTAACCTCGATGGTCACCCGAAGAGTGAAATTACAACCAATAATTGTAATACATCTCGAGACTTCATGTATTTCTTATGTGTGTGTGTAGAAATGATTCCCTTGTGTAAGTTGAACAAATGATAATGGGTTGGATCTAAAATATAATATATATAGTATGTGTCGATGAAATAAAATAAAATTCCCCTTTCTATGTTTTGTATGTAGAAGTATGCATCCCTTTCCATTGAATGGGTGTTAGATGGATTCTTTTATGCTCTTGTGCCTTTTAATGCAAGCTTAGGTGCTAGTATGTAATACTTAGTACTTGGTCCTTTATTTTTCAAAGTATAACTATGTATTTATATGATTCCCTTGTTTGAATTTCATAATTGACAACTAAAAGGTTGACCCAAAGTAGTAAAAAGTAATTAAGAAGTGAAAGGGGTCCAAAAGTGTAAGAATGAGGTAAAGAAGGACATGTTCACCTAGAAGGATAGGAATGCCGTGGTGTTAGTGTCCTAACTAGGCACTAGTGTCTAAGGCAATAGAAAAATAAAATAGTTAAATGCCGAAAAGAATATAAAATGTATTAAATCCAATAAAAGTGCATAAGACAAAGTAACGAGGCTAAAGGGAGTTGTCATTACTAGTTTTCTCGCTTATGAATCATATAAATTCTAGCATCCTTTTAGGACCTATAAATATACCCAAGTACATAGATTGTGTCTACATTTTGCCCTCACTTTATGTTGTTAAGTGAATACTCAATATCATTAAGTAGTCGATGATGTGTACATTATGATCATGTAGAAAGTGTGGCTAATAATGTGTCGAGCGAGATAAGTGAAGCATGGAGTGATCACAAAGTAAAGGGTGGAGACTACGAAAAAGGAAGTGGACCCTAGGGGTGAAACATATGCATAGCTTGTAACTATTGTTGTGCTTGTATTTTTAATGTAGGTTGCTTCTTGTTGCGTATTACGGACAAACCTACAAAAGAAGAGTGAAAAAGTAGTCA
Source organism: Taxus wallichiana var. yunnanensis (assembly GCA_018340775.1). NCBI lineage: Eukaryota > Viridiplantae > Streptophyta > Pinopsida > Cupressales > Taxaceae > Taxus > Taxus wallichiana. The sequence continues at coordinate 10,539,603 of CM031234.1, forward strand.
AAGTCATGTATATGAAAAATATGAATAAAGTATGTATAAGTATGTAAAAAGGAAAGTGTGCACCTGATGTATAAGAGTGTAAAGGATATAAAAGATGTCCTGAAATGCTACAAATGGATATTTTTGGGTGATCTCATGCCAAGAGTGAGTTTTGGGTGATCTCACACTAAGAGCGAATTTATTGGGTGATCTCCCGCTAAGTGCAAGTTTTTGGGTGATATCATGCCAAGTGCAAGTTTTTGGGTGATCTCATGCCAAGGAAGAAGAGTGTTGGGGAGAGAGGTATAGTTTTACTCTCCTTCCATGAATGCTTCTCAAATGAGCACCACTATAGATGGTACGTCCTGTGTTATTATGTGTTGTTCGTATTGTAACTAATTGTAGGAGATATAATGCATTCTATATTTGGAGGCAAGTTCCTCTGCTTTACTAGATAATTTTGCTATAAACTGCTGAAAATTGTGTCAAACATATAAAACTACATGTTTATGTCCCAGTATATTAGCACCTAGGGGAGGACAGGAGCACCAAAGTACTAGTGTTTAGTTTTGGGTGTTAGTGTCCATACATGTATGAATTCCAAGTCCTATTCTATATTGGTTCGTGACTATATACATGTGTTGTTTATGTACTATATTAATATGAATTATAGCTCTGAGATGTTGTAGGGGTGATTTTTTCACCCAATGTATGCCCCCTTCATTTGGGGTGCATGTGAAAACTATAGGAGAATGCGGCCCAAAGGAGAGGACCTAATATTTATCTGAATTGGATCCCTATGGGTGCTAGGGGATGTGCATGGTAGAAACCAAGGAACATGCAAACAAAGTAGGATAGTATAAGTGTTATTAGTAAAAGTAGCTAGCATGCAATAGAAAAAAATGTAACAATCAAGTGTGTAAATAATATAGGTCACAAAAATTGGGTTTTAAACATGGGACATCACTTAAAATTTCACAAGACAATAAGGGCCAAAGCATCCAAAAGAATACAATGATCACAAAATACATAAGACATATCTTGCAAATAATAACATACAATAGAAAACAAGATCAAGCAAAGTGTATCAGATAACCATGGTTGCATATAGTCTTGCAAGGAAAATGCTACACATGAAGCACCCGTTAACATGTTAGAAAAATAAATAGTATGTAAAATAATGTATATATCAATGAAAACTAAAGTAATTTTAATGAGAAGTATTGAATAATGTAGCAATAAAACTTGTAGTGTGTGATAGTAGTAAAGTTAGATTCCCCCAAGAGCTACGGTTTTGAGTGGAAAGGGAGTTAATGTTGGGAATCATGCATTGTGTAAAGATATGTAAGATAATTACATTCACTTTTAAAGACCAAGTGAACACGCATGTCTATATGGTACTAAGTATCTGTCTAGCATAGTAAGTAAAGTGCAACATATAAGTAGTATAAGGAAGAAAGAGTAAATGTAACCAAGATATGAAAATGCTATGATGGTGTGATGGCAAGGTATGTAAGATGTGAAAATGGAAGGATTCATGTTTCCCCTAGCGTTGTGTGCATGAAATGAGGTTCATTAACAAATGTCCCTTCAGCAGTCAAGAATGAACCATAGAACAAGAGTGTGTCATTAGGAAATGGGTTTGTCGCATGTGCTAGAAAATATATGTCATGAAGCACGAGTGTGAAGTATGGAATGCGAGGTTCATTGATGTAGTGTGCCCTCAACATTCAAGTGTGAATCGTATCACAAGAGTACATCATAGGGTAATGATGGTACAATAATGTAGGAGTGTTGAAAAATATTAGTCATGAAGCACAAAGCATGAAGTGTAGTAAAGAAGCTAAGAGTAGACAATAGAGAGAGCGAAGAGTGATGGAGAGGGGGAAGTGTGATGCCCCCTAAGTGTGTATATCAAGAGCTATTAGAAAATAGATGTGATCATTATAAGAAAGAATAGCTAGAGTATGTATAGTGCACTAAAGGATGTGTATCATATATATGAAGTAATATGTGTGCCATGAATAGAAGGATCCATAAGTAAGCATGAGTAAAAAGCATGTATGGAGTAGTATAGGAGCGTAGAGAGATGTAGCAAGGTGTTCCCATAGTGTAGATATGAGAAAGTGCTGCTAGAAAGATTGACATGAATTGCAAAGCAAGAGTAATGTATAGATGTGTATGTGAATAATATGGATAGAAAATTGTTGATTAGAACATGTGACTATGAGGAGGGGAGAGTTTGATGCCCCCAAGTGTGCAAGTAATGGATATCTATGTGATGATGTGAGAGAGACCATGCCATGGTGGAGGAATTAGAATAGGTAGAAGATTGCAAAAGCTACCAAAGAATAATGTCAACATGGTGAGGGGAAAACCCGATAGAGTCTAAGATCCAAACTGGATGAATAAGAAGTGTATAAGCAATAAGAATTTACCCATTAGGATAAAATAGAATAGGTGTTTCATTGTGCATGTTATAAATAGTGGAAAAAGTAAATGTAAACATAATTATCAATATGTGGATCAAAATATGTGTAGCATATGTAATGGTGAGATGCTCATCAGTAGTAATGAAAAGTAAAAAGTGCAATTTAGTAATATTAGAAGTAATAAAGTAGTATGAAATAACTCCTATAATTATAAAAAAATGTAGAGAGGGAAAGGAAAGCCCCATGAATGTAACAAGATAAGGTGTAGCCATAGTAAATGAATCATGCATAGGATCGTGGAAAGTGTGAGGATTAGGAATCAATGTAAAACCAACATACAATGTTCTAACTTGTAGTGAGGAAGATGTGGAGAGATATGTAACATTGGAAGAACTAAGCATATGATAAATAGAAGTGTATTGAGAGTGAGACACAATGGGAGGAGTATCATGGGTACCAATAGAGAATTGATCGTGTAAATTAGTAACACTAGGGTGCATCCTAAGAGGATAAGGATGTGAAATGTAGGTAATTTCATGAGCATCATGTGTAAGAGGAATATCACAAGGAGTAACAACATGAGGTATGGAATCTACTATAACAGTATCCATAGAAGAAGGTGTAGCAAGGGAATTGTGTGTTATGGCATGGGTAGAAAGAAGTGCATGCATGGTATGTAACCAAGGATGGCCTAGAAGGATAGTATAAGGAGCATCATGAGGCATAACATGACATAGAACATTAAGAGTGTAAGATCCCATAGTAAGGGGAAGAGAGATTGTGCCCAACACTTGTTTAGGTATATTATCAAAGCCATGGATACAAAGAGTAGATGGATTGAGATGAGTAGCAGAAATTCCTATTTGATGGAGAAAGGAAAGAGTACATATATTAAGACCATATCTAGGATCAACTAGGACACATGTTATGAGGAGATTAAGAAGACAACCTAGGATATAAAATGGGGAAGCCATGAAATATCTAATAACATGCATGTAAGGAATGGGTTCACCAAATGATTTAATGTAAATTGAATTAATTAAATCTTATTGTAGAGTAACTATTGTTCCTAATGGTGTACAAATGCTAATATATAATGAGACACAAGAAATGATATGAAACCCTAAGAAAGAAGGAGATATAGGATGACTTAGCTGATTTATGAGTGCACAAGAAGTGATTTTGGTTGATGCAATACTAAAATAGACGAGAGGAGTGTCACAAAGGCTTGTTGGAGATTCCGAGATCTTGAACTATACCGAAAGGATAACCCATAGGAGGGCAGGAGCACCCAAGCACTAATGTCCTGGATCTGGGCACTAGTTTTTGTGTGGGTGCTCTATATCTGGATCTTTTAGTGTCGAGATAAGCTTTGTTTTTTTCCTACTTGTCATTTTGGATTCACTTTATCGATCTACGATTGTATCTCGTAACCTACAAGAAATAATTTCACCTACACATACCCATAAAACACATCAAATCTAAAAAGGAAAATGTAGAATGGGGAGTTGGACTAACCCCAACGGTCACCCAAAGAGTGAACTTATGACCGAGTGTTGTACTACATCTCAGAATCCATGTAGTTCTTGTGTGTGTGTGTAGAAATGATGCCCTAGGATGTCCTTGTGCATGTTACACAAATTATAGTGGGCTAAATCTAGAATGTAGAATATGTATACTATGTCCTGGATGGAATATAATAGACTTCCTCTTTTTATGTTTTGTATGTAGCCCTTTCCCTTAAACGGATGCTCGATCGATGTCTTTGATGCTCTTATGCCTTTGAATGCAAGATTAGGTGGTAGTATGTAATACTTAGTGAGTGTTCCTTTGTTTTAAAAGTATAACTATGCATTTATATAATTCCCTTATTTTAATTTCGTAATTGACAACCGAAATGCCGACTCAAAGTAATAAAAATTAATTAAGAAGTGAAATGGGTCCAAAAGTGCAATAAAGAGGTAAAGAGGGATAAGAGCACCTAGAAGGAAAGGAGCACCTATTCTTGGTTTCTGATTGGGTGCTAGTGTACGAGGGCATAGAAAATAAAATAGATAAATGTCGGCAAGAGTCTAATATATATAAATCTAATAAAAGTGTAGAAGAAAAAGTAATAGGATAAGGGAGTTTTCAATTACTAGTTTTCTTTCTTATAAATCATGTAAATGTTAGCATGTTTTTAGAACCTAGAAATGTACGTGTTTTGACAATATTTCCGCTCATGTTACTAGTTAATGAAAAGGAAATAAGAAATCATGAAACTCATAAACAATGGGAGGGTTTAAGGCTACCTCCCAATATATGATATAGATGATGATGAAGATATGGGTGCAAACGATCCTCCTGTGGTGAGTGTTATCCAAAATTCAGCCCCGGGGTAATTTTGATAACATGCATTAAATTCTTCGGTCCCAAGCAAGATAGATTGATTCAAGGCAAAAATCATGTGTTCTGGGTCCCCTCGGCTTTTTCTAACTCTCTGTCCCAAGAAGAAAGAGAAAGTTCTAAAAAAGGTGAAAAAGTTGCAAAAACAAGCTTGGGGCGAGAAAAAATCATGAAAATCAGCTAAGTCCTAGTCCGGTGGTCCTTGGGGCGGTTGGGGACGTTGGGGCGTGAACCGGCTAAAAAGCCTCCAGGCGGTCCACGCAGTAATTGGGACATCTAGGCCGAAGGTACGCGTGGGACGCGAAAAGCTGATTCGGCCGAAAAAAGGAAAAAAATTGCCTATTTCGCACAGTTGGGACAGTTGGGACAAAAGTACATGAAAGACGCGGATCGGCCGGTTTGGTGCAAGTCAGTCCATTTCGGGCGGTTCGAAGAAATTTGTCCCAGGCAGTCCGGGACAGTTGGGACAAGAGTACGTGGAGGACGCGAACCGGCCGGTTCGGCTGAAACAGAGAACTTTCATTTGGGACATCTGGGCCAAAAGTACGTGTGAGATGTGAAGACCCGGAAAAGCCGCCAATGAATCAGAATGTGACACGTGTCACAAGGGGAGGCGCAATAAAAATTTCAACTAAGTGTTTTTGGGCCCAAAAGTTCAAAAGGTGAGGTTTGAAGGGTCGGCCCGAGCCCATAGACACAGGACACGTGTCCTAAGGCGGGGGAAGTGTGGAGCTCGGGAAGGAATTAGAAAATTTAGAAAAAGTTTTGGCTGAAAAACTAAAAGGTAAAGGTTTTCCCCCTTGCCCCTGTCCGCCGGCGAACAAATGATGCCACGTGTCCCAAGTGGCGGGGTGCGGGGGAAAATGAAATTTTTTCCAAAGTGTAAGAAAATTCAAAATTTTCAAAGGGAAACCCATGGGAGGTAGAGGAGAGAGAATTTCTCGTCCAATCAGCGCTTGCCACGTGGCGTCCGACCAGCGGAGCGCGGAAAAATTCAAATTTTTGCCCGCCGATCCGTTTTTTGGGCCGTTTTTGCCCTAAAACTTCAGACCCCCATATCTTTTGATCCAGAGCTCAGATTTGCACGTTCTTTATATCATTGGAAAGCTTATGAAATTATCTATAGGATTCCATGGTCAATATCTAATTTTGGTTCATTTTGGAGAGAGAAAATTCAAAAATGTTTCTGGTATGTGTTCATGGCCAGAAGTGACATTTCAGCGACCAAATTTAATACAGAATGGGTCGCACTCTCCTCCCATTTGGTCAAAATGACAGGGTATGGGTTTGTAAGGTCCTCCATGCTAATTTAATGCATTTTTAGTCAATGAGGAATGGGCTCCCACATTTTTGTACATTTTCTCTCTCATGGGCTCGACCCATGCAATGTAAAAGCCAGATTTGGCTCATTTTGGAGGGATTATTACAAGTGGTTCATCTTTTCAGCTCTGCCCTCCCTTCTTTTCTTCTCCAGGGTTGAAAATGGAGTTCAAACCTCCTCCCTTTCTCTGTAATGGCATTTTTTTCCTTTTACTATTGAAATGATGTTCTGTGTAAACTTCTGAAGCAACAAAAACGTGTTTTGTGATGCATCTGTCCATCCTTGCTCATTTTTGCTTGTTTTCTTCTTGCCTCTCTTCATTGCAGGTATTTGTGCAAGTTTGAATGTTCATTGCAGGTCTGGAGCTGTGTTCATGGAGTTTTGGGACATTTTCTATGTGAAATCTATCCTTGGGCCTGTGATGCATCTGTCCATCCTTCCCATTGCTCACCTCTCCTTGTTCCATGGCAGTTTTGATAGATGTTCAACATTCTCCTTCTCTGGTGTATCACCATTTTAGTGTAGGATTTTGCTATTTTTCCCTTTTCTCTCTCTCTCTCTCTCCTTGGCATGGTTAGATTAGGTTTAGATTAGCTTGCCTACACTAGAATAGCTTGTGGCAGGTAGTTTAGGAGCAAGAACCAGCCTTCTCTGGAGATTCCTTTCTCATTTCTACAAGTCCCACACTTGGAGAAAGGTTTCAATGTTGTGCAATCACACTGGATGCTAGAGTGATCAACCTAGAAATCTGATCAACGTCTAGGGGTGCTGTGATTTTGCACTAACAGTTTTGGCACGCCCGGTGGGACACTGAGGTTAGATTATTTCATCTTCCAGAGGTGTCTCATTATCAACAACAAAGTTTAAGCCACCGTGCATTTGCATCAACAGTTTTGGCATGCCCGGTGGGACCTTAGAGGTCTTCCACTTCATCTTTTGTAGGTTGGTGTGTTCCTGTGAAGATTTCAGCCTTTGGAGGCACTTGCAAACACATCTGGCAACTATATCTGATCAACAACCCATTTATAAAGTTGCAGACCTATTTTTCATCCATTCCCATCCATCTTTCTTTCCATCTCTTTCATTCTTTTCCATTCCATGAAGTTGTGCAATCATGACTTCATTTCCATCATGGAACTCACATTTACAATAGCAGCAATGTTTCCCACCTCCAACATGTTTTTTAAATCCTCCAAATCAGCATTTTGAACAAATTCAAAATCAGCATGCATACCCATATGAGCAGCAATGCCAAAATCATTTTGGCTATGGAGCTTTCCAAGAGCAAGAGTATGCATATAATGAAGACCATCAGATGCAAGATGCTGGTCTATTGGAGAAAATCCAAAAGATGGAGGTAAAGATGGTGCAGTCCAGAGAAACAACTCAAATGAGAGCTTTCAGAATTGGTTGCAAGACTCCTTGTCCATGGGGAGGCCCTTTTCCAAGACACTTCAGCCCTCAGAAGAAGCTGGACTTCATGATGAAGATGCTGCCCCAACTTACACAATGGACAGCAGAAATAGAGGCCTATACACTTGTTGTTGAATAATCTCGTCAATGGGTAAGTTCTACACCATCATCTGGTCTTTCTCTTCCCATTACTCAAGCAACACCATCTCATTTGGAATTAAAAATTCTAAACTCCCCATCTGTTGTCCCAAATGTTGATCCCATGTCTCCACCTCTCAGTCTTCCACCACACCTCAATTCTTCTTTCCTTTTTCCTTCCAAATAGTCATCCCCTCCACAAGAGCTAAAAGAAATACGCTCTCCCCCAAAGAAACAAGAGGTTTCATCTCCTCTACCACCACAAAAAATTGCCAAATCAATTGAGTTACAACCTATCCCTCCTCTTGCATTCCCAACTCCATGTGGGGAAGAAGAAATTGCAAAAATTGGCCATGAAGGACAGCAAGAAGAGGAGCCCAACAGAAAAGAAATGACAGACAACTTGAGGGTTTGGGCTGCCAAATTTGGGATAACAAAGATCCCTTGATGGTTAGACCTACAGAAGAGGCTAAGGTTGAACAAATGGTGGTTAAGACTGATTTTGTGGCGGTAGAAGAAGAGTAAAAATAAGAAGTACATCAACAGTCAGTTTTTCTCGAGAAAGTAGTGTCCATGTTGGCACTCTATTTGAAGGGAATGCTGATTCAATTCAAGTTGCACAATCAGCCATAAGGGAAGAAAGCTCAGAAGAAGACCTTGCAGTCCCAACTTGTCCTCTAGAGTAGCAGATTGAAGAGTTTGACTTGACAAACTTCTTGCTTTAGAGGAAGATATCTATCAAGAGCAAGATTGTCTTCAAACATTGGAGGAAGGAGAAGCTGCTCCAAATCCAAAAGAAGAGGAGCACATTCTAGTTGTGGAAGAGACAATTACAGATCCAAGGGGTTTGAGCACAAATCAAGCTACGGGGAGAACCTTCGCTTCTTCTTTCTACTTCACCTCTCTCAAGTTCTAGTGCTGAAGAGGAGTTTGATCTCTTAGACTCAATGTTGGAGGGTGAAAGAAACCATGGTGGTCAAGTTACAGATCAAGAAGACACCATGGAGGAAGTGGAGTTTTTGCAGCAGGACAGCCATGAGGCAGTTTATCTATCAGATTTGGAGGACTGTTTTGATGGAGAAGAGCCGGTTGAGTTTCCACCATTCTCTCTTTCATCATCCACATTCCAAACACAAGAGCCTGTTGTCATGGAGGAGAGTATTCATTTGTAGCAACCTACATCTTATAGAAGCTCTTTGGAACCAAGATTGGAAGATTTTAATCTTTCATGTCCTTCATTGGAGGAAGAGAAAGGACAGAGGGATTCTACCATTGCTCCCACACCATCCATTCAAGGTCTACAAGAAGACTCCATTTTTGGAGTTGAAAATCAGAGCTATGGGCATATCAAATGGATCAGACCTTGCCCAATCAGGTATTTGGCTTCATTGGAGCTAAAGGAGAAGTCACAACCAGTCATGCTTGCTTCTGAGCATGAGGGTGAGCTACAAAGTACCAAGGATCAGCTGTCATACCTCTTCAATCTAAATGCAGAGCAACTAAAAGAGGTATTGGATTTTCCTTTAGCTGATACCTTGATGATTTGGGTGGAAAACTAGCTTCTTGTTGATTTTCCACTCATCATAACAACCATGATCAGCTCCAAATCAATTGCATGGCTACCACTTTTGAGAAAGGGAAGCTATTTCTCACAACCAATTGCAGGGTTTGTTTAGCTTGCCTTTGCTTCCAGTTAGAGTAGAGTAGGTAGGTTTGCTTTTAGCAGAAGAAGTGCTTGTGCACACTTTGCATGTTTCATTTGGAGCATGTATGATTTTCAGTTCTGTACATAGTTTTTGTGGTGCTGGTTTTGCTCTTGCACAGTTCATTCCAGTGGCATTTTGGTGAGAACAACTCCATGTCCAGTGGGATTCATGCGGTTCAGAGGGAAGTTTTCAAAGTTCATATCAGTTTGCAGGCTTACAACTCATGACTCCATGCCTAATGGATGCTTCAGGCAACTAGTAACTTCATCTTGCAGGCAGATGACCCCACTGAGTCACCAAATTGTTATCCAAAATTTACCCCTAGGGTAATTTTGATAACATGCATTAAATTCTTCGGTCTCGAGCAAGATAGATTGATTCAAGGCAAAAAATCATGTTTAAGGGTCCCTCGACTTTTTTTCTAACTCTCTGTCTAAGAAGAAAAGAAAGTTCTAAAAAAAAGGTGAAAAAGTTGCAAAAAAAAAGCTTGGGGTAGAAAAAATCATGAAAATCGGCTAAGTCCTAGTCCAGGCGGTCCTTGGGACAGTTGGGACGTTGGGGCGCGAACCGGCCGAAAATCCTCCAAGCGGTCCACGCAGCAATTGGGACATCACGGGTCGAAGGTGCGCGAGACGCGAAAAGTTGATTCGGCGAAAAAGGGAAAAAATTGCTGTTTCGTACAATTGGGACAAAAGTACGAGTACACGAAAGACGCGGATCATCCGGTTTGACACAAGTCAGTCCATTTCGGCGGTTTGGAGAAATTTGTCCCAGAGCGATCAGGGCGAGTTGGGACAAGAGTACGCGGAGGACGCGAACCGGCCGGTTCGGCCGAAACAGAGAACTTTCGTTTGGGACATCTGGGCCAAAAGTACGCGTGTGGGACGCGAAGACCCAGAAAAGCTACCAACGAATCAGAATGTGACACGTGTCACAAGGGGAGGCGCAATAAAAATTTCGACTAAGTGTTTTTGGGCCCAAAAGTTCAAAGGGCGAGGTTTGAAGGGTCGGCTCGAGCCAATAGACACAGGACATGTGTCCTAAGGTGGGGGAAGTGCAGAGATCGGGAAGGACTTAGAAAATTTAGCAAAAGTTTTGGCCAAAAAACTAAAAGGCAAAGGTTTTCCCCGTGCCCCTATCGACGAAAAATGATGCCACGTGTCCCAAGTGGCGGGGCGCGAGGGGAAAATGAAATTTTTTCCAAAGTGTAAGAAAAGTCAAAATTTTCAAAGGGAAACCCATGAGAGGTAGAGGAGAGAGAATTACTCATCCAATCAGCACTTGCCATGTGGCGTCCGACCAGCGGAGCGCGGAAAAATTCAAATTTTTGCCCGCCGATCCATTTTTTGGGTTGTTTTTGCCCTAAAACTTCAGACCCCCATATCTTTTGATCCAGAGCTCGGATTTGCACGTTCTTTATATCATTGGAAAGCTTATGAAATTATCTACAAGATTCCATGGTCAATCTCTAATTTTGGTTCAGTTTGGAGAGAGAAAATTCAAAAACATTTCTGGTACGTGTTCATGGCCAGAAGTGACATTTCAGCGACCAAATTTAATACAGAATGGGTCGCACTCTCCTCCCATTTGGTCAAAATGATAGGGTATGGGTTTGTAAGGTCCTCCATGCTGATTTAATGCATTTGCAGTCAATGAGGAATGGGCTCCCACGTTTTTGTACATTTTCTCTCTCATGGGCTCGACCCATGCAATGTAAAAGCCAGATTTGGCTCATTTTGGAGGGATTATTACAAGTGGTTCATCTTTTCAGCTCTGCCCTCCCTTCTTTTCTTCTCTAGGGTTGAAAATGGAGTTTGAACCTCCTCCCTTTCTCTATAATGGCATTTTTTCCTTTTACTATTGAAATGATGTTCTGTGTAAACTTCTGAAGCAAAAAAAACGTGTTTTGTGATGCATCTGTCCATCCTTGCTCGTTTTTCACTTGTTTTCTTCTTGCCTCTCTTCATTGCAGGTATTTGTGCAAGTTTGAATGTTCATTGCAGGTCTGGAGCTATGTTCATGGAGTTTTGGGACATTTTCTATGTGAAATCTATCCTTGGGCCTGTGATGCATCTGTCCATCCTTCCCATTGCTCACCTCTCCTTGTTCCATGGCAGTTTTGATAGATGTTCAACATTCTCCTTCTCTGGTGTATCACCATTTTAGTGTAGGATTTTGCTATTTTTCCCTTTTCTCTCTCTCTCTCTATCTCCTTGGCATGGTTAGATTAGGTTTAGATTAGCTTGTCTCTGGAATAGCTTGTGGCAGGTTGTTTAGGAGCAGGAACCAGCCTTCTCTGGAGATTCCTTTCTCATTTCTGCAAGTCCCACACTTGGAGAAAGGTTTCAATGTTGTGCAATCACACTGGATGCTAGAGTGATCAACCTAGAAATCTGATCAACGTCCAGGGGTGCTGTGATTTTGCATTAACAAAGTGAGATCGATAGCCTACACAACAAAGAGAAACTAAACTAGAAAATTATTAGTAGATAGGATGGTGGGTTTCTGACTAGGCCCATTCTTTTTAGAGTAGATAGAAACATATTTTAGATCGGGGTTATGGGGAAGTACTACTTGATCATCCCTACCAATGCCAAGTCCTTATTGTCATCCCATTTATATTGAAACATCTCTGGTCTGGAAATAATTTATCTTTTTCTTTCACTAATCTTTTTATATCTTGGTGTTTCTCACCACCTACCTTTGCTTAATTTTCGGTATGTATGATAGTAACTTCATACTTTTTCGCCTCCCCGCTGTTGGGCCCCAACGACTAATATATGAACTGGGCAGTTTTCACTGATTGTGCATGCTTTCACTCTTGTACATGGGGGCATTCCGAGAAGTGATAAGCTCTAGGATGGATATCAACCCACTTTGATAAAAAGATATGATAACTGAGCATGAATAAGTAGGATGCAACAAATAATAGAATAAAGTAGAGATATATAATATGCACAAGATGTTAAGTTAAGGATATGATATTAAACAAAATTAAACCTAGTCGGGTTGATGGTGACACAGGCCCGACTAGTATAGTTGATGGTGATTTGGGGCTAGAAAGAAGGATATAGGGTTGTCGGGTAGATAGAGGGTAGAAACAAAGGGCCCCGAATGATGAGGGAGTGTAGGATAGATAAAATATGATGATGGAGACAGAAAAATAGGGGATACACACATGGTCAACAATGACTAGGCTAGGTTGATGGTGATTTGTACGTGGATTTGATGTTCAAGGGCCAAATGGATGGAAAGATGAACTCAACAAAATTTAAGGCATGGAAAGATCTCCAAAGTGACTAGTAGATCTGTAAGAAAGGGACGATGAAGCAATAGAAGGATACCAAGAAAGCCTTAACTCTTCAAATCTCCATTGATGGAATACGAGAGGTTATAAGGTAGCTCCAAGTTGAAAATTGTTGATCGCGAAAAGAAGAGAAAGTAGATAAAGCTTCGGGATAACAAAAGATTTGAAATTTTCATCCTTTGAGGAGACGAGGGGTAGAAATATATTAATAGGGTTGACATTAACCCAAATGGGTTACCGATGAATGCAATAGATGGTCCACTTAGGTGGTGGAGGTAATTTTATCTCAAAAATGGGGGCCTTAGAAATGATAGATTAGGGTTTTAGCCATTTTAGGTGAGTTAATTTTGCATGGGGACAATAAATTATAGTGGGAGGATAAGAGGGTCTTAAATAAGGGGACGTGGAATCCTAGGAAAGTGGTTAAGTTTTAGGGGTAATTAAATATAATTAGAGGTGGATAAATATTTATAATATTAAGATGGCATTGGGATAGGGAAAATGGGAATAATGGGATGTAGAAGAGAAATATAAATTCAAACAATCACGAGAGGTATGAACGTGTAAGATGTGGGACAAGCATACCAGAAATTGCTATCTACGTTTACCCCTTTTTTCAAGTGGTTTGTGTTAAGCAAACCGCGAGACAAAAATAATAAATGGTGAAAGATGATGGTTGAGGTAGTCTTCCTCAAACTAGGGATCGATGACACGAAGAAGAATTTATCATGAGGTTGAAAGAGATAGATGAAGGATGGAAAGGATGAGAAAGGAAATATGACCCAACAAGAGAATGATATGGCCATTGCAATGAGGATAAGAATAAAGAAAGAAATAAAAATAAAAAATAAAAACAAAATATGGTGGTAACCTTGGAATCACTTCGTTAGGGAACACAAGATGCGGAATCAACAGAGATGACGATAATATCCCATGGGATTTTGAGTTGGAAAAAATCACTGCAAGATGGATGGAATCCAATGAGATTCCACTTGAATGGATGTGCAAACCATAGGACCAATGGGTCATAGGAAGACATCAAAATATGTACAAAAAAATGGGAGGATGGTCAAGACAATAGTCTTATAAGATGTGGGGAAAAGGCAAATGTGACATTCTTCATAAATGAGGAATCAACATTATGTGTCTAGTGTGGGATGAAGATGAAGAAGATGGCCACAAAGGTGGGCTGGAGGTATTATATGGTGCCCTAAAATGGAAAACATAGATGGCCACAAGGTGGGCTACTAGATGTGATGAAAGATATGTGATGAGATAGATAGATAAGCCAAAAGATAGCCCACCGAGTCTCTTTGGGAAAAATAAAGGTATGTTATTAGTGACACATAAATTTGAAGCGAGAATAGAAGATAATTTAGGTGAAGAAATTAGGTGATATGAGCTAAATGATGGAAAATAGGGTTAGGTAGATAATGACTAGGTAAGGTTAATGACTACTTGGGTTAGGTTGACAAAGTGACTCGTTGAGTCAATAGTGACTAGGTTAGCGTGCCTATGGAAAATTCGGTCATCTAAGATCATTGACACAAATGATTTTGATGATTAAAAGTTATGAGTGATAGAAAAACTTGAGATTTTAGTGAAATGGAGGCCGGAGAAAGGGGAAGGAAGCGTCCAAGATCATGGAGAGTGGTAAGTCCGAAAACTAAGCTTTGTTTTGGTTTTTAGTTGATTTTTTTACTTTCTTTTTTACTTTTTTATTTTGATGGGTGCGAAGGGTTGGTCGGTAGCGGCGGGTGGATCTTCATTGACTGAGGGAAACTTGGCATTGACCAAAAGGGGGATGACATTGATTGGGTAGGAATTACGTTAGATTGATAATTGTCGATAGAATATGGTGATTTTTCATGAAATCAATGTTGATGGGCATCTGTTTGGGTGATTTTGTAGCCTAGAGACACATTTTCCGAAAGAGACAGAGTCCCAACCCTATTGGGGTTGATGAGGGTAGATGTGATCGATGTAGAGTGGGATCATATAAAGCCAGTGGGATTGGGTGGATTTCTTCATTATTAGAGGGTTCACAGGGATATAAGGCTCATCATTTCACTGATAGACAGATGGGATCCTAGGATCAACACTTTTTGGTTCATGATAGGGCGTATGATGATAATGTTAGAGGACATGTATCATATATTGAGGATGAAAATCTAGGTGACACTGATAGTGCCGATTATTATAGAGGGTAGGTTGGTTGTATTGACATGACTATTTGGAGGTAATAACCCACATATTTCATTAATATCCATGGCTTTTCATATTGAGGCATGCTTTATCGATCGGTGACACTAGGAGCTAGCTAATTTTCTTAATTATGATGATGATTTCATGTTCTAAACTACTAGATTTGGGTTGATCCCGATTTCCATGGGCATTAGTAGGGGTAGTGGTAGATATAGTCGAGCACGGGATAATGTTCTATTTTGGCTCTACTTTGTTAGCGCAAGTATATGATGAGTAATGGATGCATGTATTGGGGAGGAGATTAGGGATGGATGTGGTCTTCCTACTATATAGCTAGGCTTATGAGAAAATAGTCATGAGGAGGCCATTATGGCATTCTTGGGTGACAGGAGACCATATTGATCTTTTAGTTGGATTCTTGAGATGGTGATTTGACTAGGCTCATGGAGATAGGGGTGATCATGATGAGGATTGGTATGCTTTGAGATATTAGGAAGTTTGGAGGTGGATGACATGAGTTAGAGGCCATGTAGAGGCTTCCATGTGTGACCTAGGACAAATATTCAACTAGCAAAGATGAGGAGGGTCGGATGCGTGCGAGATCCGAAGGCCTGAGATGGTGGAGGAAATACATTTTAGCTAGGTGATGCGACAATTTGGAGTAGTGTATATGGTGGTAGGGGAACCTATCGGATACAAATGAGATAAGGAAAAGAGGGACCTACCTAGCCCTATGATGAAAGACCCATTGGTGGAGGAGGGGGATCCATGGGATACTAATCATGATGATGTGGGAGTAGGGGAATGGTATTTAGGTTGGTGGACACAATAGTGGGTGATTAAGATCATTGAGAAGGTAACACGAGGTTAGGGGAGAGGTAGAAGTTCTGCAGGAGGAGAGACAGTAGTACTTTCTAGTGGAGAGGGTGGAGGTGTATGAGTAGCTACAGAGATATCCTAATTGCAAGTTGAGGTAGATTTAACTTGACAAAAGTGTGATAGGATGCACTAGGAGAGGTACCTAGCTATGCAAAGCATTGAGCCAAGTAAGGGCGGAAATGAGAGGTCTATCGGGACAAGTATGGAGATTTAGTTACCATATCGAGGCTATAGATGGTGAGGTGTAGGTATTTCAAGATGGAACTACCTAGCACTATGTCACCGGAGCAGACTACATACTAGGTGAGGAGGTGCACTACTATGAGTGCATATTTACAATAAGAGTACCGATGTACCGTGGTAGGAAACCTATCTAGCAAGAGAGAGGATATTGGGAAGATCAATGCGGTAGGTGGAATCGAGATAGCACAACAAGTTTGGCATAAGCGAGGTGTGATGACGGACTAGATGATGGGCTAGAGGGTGGTGTAGACACAAAATCATGCACTTGGGTACATTTCTAGGTCCTAAACACATGCTAGCATTCATATGATTCCTAATAAATAAAACTAGTAATTAACGTATGTCTTTGGTCTCTTTTTCTATGTTTATTGTTTTCTATTTGGTCTTACACACCCCACAGCCTAGTCGGTATTTTACTTATTCATATTTAATGGATTCGTAAACCATTACTTCACCAAGATAGGAGAACCCGACACCGTAGTTCCCTCCAGGTGCCCTTTCCCCTTTTCTACCTTAATCATTTATTTTGGGTCTTTTTATCTTTTGGTCATCTTTTTCACTTATGGGTCAGCCTTCCAATGTCAATTACAAAGTTCAAATAAGGGAATTATATAAATATATAGTTATGTGGCCAAAATCAAGGACCAAACACTAAGAATTAATATCCTCACCTAATATTACATCCAAAGGCACCTAAATCACTCTAAAGCATCTATCTAGCATCCTCTCGAGGGACAAGGGACTCCAATATCTACATACATAACATAGGAAAGGGAAGTTATTTATTCCATCCACACATTCTATTTACATTATTACATCCACCTACAACACACTATCAAGTGCACTTGCACAAGGGAATCCTAGGGCACGATTCTTACACACACTCATAAGAACTATATGTATTATGAGATGTAGTGCAGTGCTCGGTTGTAAGTTCACTCTTGGGGTGATCGTTGGGGTCGGTTTGACTCCCATTCTGCATCTTTTTTTTATAATTGACGTGGTTTGTGGGATTTTATAGGTGATATCTATTTTACATGTTACGAGTACCATTGGTGATCAAAGAGAGACACACAAGTGATCAAAAGGAAATATTTTCTATGCTTGTGTGATGTAGTAATAAGTATATTATGACTATTTGTGCAATCGGGGCACTTAGTAGCAGCCTCCCGAACCTAGGAGCCCTTGTCTCATGGGTGACCATGTCCACTCGTCCATGGATTACATAATTTATCCTGAGCACTTAGAACATTTTTCACCTCATGTTTAGTAGTTTTCCTAGTCTATAGCACTTCTAGATCATGTGTAAATCAACTAAGTCATTATTTCTATATCTCGTTCTTAGGTTTTCATACTTACTTTCTTATTTTATTACATCATATTGTACTTAGAAGTTGTATATCATAGTTACATTAGTTACTCTGCAATATAGGGTTTTACAAAGGTTTAATTTTATTAAATCATTTGGTGAACCCACTCATTCAAACCCTACCTTCTAAAAATGTATCAAAATCTATCTCCTTCTTCTAAATTTATGGATCAATATTCATATCCTTATTTTACTCCAACCAAGGTTTCTGGCATGGCTACTACTACTAATTTTATTTGAGTTTTTACTCCCTCCTCACTTTTTTACTCCAATATGTGATCCAAGCATCAATGCGATTACTACCATTCACACTCATCCTCCTATGGCTCCACCATCTTCTCTCCAACCACCTATCACTTCCATAGTTCCTCCCATTACCTCTAAGGGTTATGAAATCATAAAAAAACTTTAAAATACATCAAAAAAATTTCTCTGTATGATTTATTATGAAGTGCACCTGATTTTCATCCCACATTAGAGGTTTCCCTTTGTTTTATTCACATTGAAACCAACAATCAACTGTTACATTTTCCCACCTCATTTTATCCCTAAAAAATTCACCACATTCTATATCTTTTAGTGATGAGGATATCCCTCCTTTTGTTGTTGAGGATCCATTTTCACATTTTCTTATCACTCGCTACTATTGGTGCCATCTGTATTAAGTGGGTGCTTATTGACAATGGCTCTACTATAAACCTATGCTCTCTCTCTTCCTCAAGAAAATAGGCATTAATGACAATATAATTAACAAATATTCTCAAGTCATTCATAGCTATGATTCCATCACTTGTACATGCATGGGTACCATCACTCTACCTTTATAATTTGGGCCTAAATTGATTCCTATTGTATTCTTTATTATTGATGCCACATTTCAATAAAATTACTTACTTGGAAGACCCTAGATTTATGCAATGCATATTGTTCCATCTATAGTTCATCGGTGTGTTAAATTATTACATGATGGTTATGAACATACTATTATTATGGACCCTGAGCCATTCAAATTTTGTTTTATATATCCTTTCACCACCATCATATTCCTCCATCTCATCTGATTCCATATCACAAAGTTAGTACATATCATGTTTGTCCATATAGCACTCCTACTCCCACTACTTCTCCATGCATTATGTCCATTCCTACTCATACTACTGATATCCTATCACCCACTATGTCCACCCCTATGGTTGGTACTTCTCCACCTATCATGGCTCATACCAACTCTACATCTGACTCCACTCCTACCAATATTCTTAATAATTCTCTATAATAAGATAGTGCTAGTGCTGATTATTCTGATGATGCAGTTGATGTCATAGATATTAATAATGAAACATTGCATAATATTATCTTTACTCCTATTAAAATTGATGATTCCTACTTCCAATAACACATTTTTTCCTATTGACCCTGATGAATAGCAATGTAATAAGCTTCCTTCTTCCACTAATTCCATGATTCTCTTTCAAGGCACTATACATGAATTACATATTCTATCACCTACTGCATCTCCTCATGTTCCTTTTGATCTGTGACTGGATCCCTTCATGTTCACTCTCTTCATTCACAATTATTTTTGGCCCCATATCCCACTTGATCCCACTTGCTCTGATACTATTTGTACACATGATGGCTCAGCTCAGATAAGATTCACATTTACTAATCTCCTTCCTCCACATCACTCTTCTCACTTATATCACCGATGTGTGTTCATTATTATTTCTTATGGCCTCTACCTCTTCCATTTGACAATATTCCTTGTACACACTCCTCGTTCTTCTCCACTCACACTTAGGAAATCTTGGCTTGATTACATTGGTGGCACACTAGATCCAAATCATACTGATATCACATTTCATATGCCTTTTAGAAAAATTTCTATTTGTAATGAATCCTTCTTAGGCCATTCTCAAAATCTCACTCAATGGTCATGTACATGATTATCCAAGAACATATTTACTAATGAAGAGTATGCAATGGGAATTAAAATTTTATACTAGAGGGTCTATCTCTATGATCAACCACACTATTTCTTACCAAGTCTCTGATCCAACTCCATTTGCTTATGATCTTGACAATGATGACATTCTATATGATTTTACTTGAACTCTTCTCTTTCACACACTTTGGGGTATCATACCTTTTCCCTCCCTTTGATCATTATCAATTCATTCTAATCTTTACAAATACACATTACGTTGCGTTCTACACCTAATATCTCTTACACATCTTGACACACAAATTGTATCATCATTACCATATGACGCACTCTAGTTCAAAGGTTTATGCTTGATGTTGAGGGTATAAATCTGAAATGAACCTCACCTTACTAACACTCTTTACACTCTATGATTCATTGATATGTTTTTCTAGTGCACACTTTTTAAACCATTTCCCAATGACGCACTCTTGTTTTATGGTTCATTCTTGATTGTTGAGGGGTATTTTATAAATTAACCTCATCTCATATAAATACACTAGGGGGCATTCTGCCCCTTCCATATTCATATTGCATATCATTCCATCACATGTATACACTGCATATTGCATATCTTGGTTGCACTTATTCTTTCTTGTTCATTCTCACATGTACACTTTGTTTCTCACGATAGATAGATATTTAGTATGTCAATATCTTTTCTATATACACATGTGTATTCACGTAGTCTTTTGAATTGAATGAAAATATCTTACAAATCCTTACACGCTACAATGATACTTGGCACTATAACTCTTACTAGTCTCACCGAGGATCCCGGGGGCATCTACTTCCTCAAACATTATAGGTGTTATTATTCCATCATTTACTACTTCGGCTTCCTAGCACACTACTTTCCATTGGTACGTACATGCTTTGACACACTTTTTATCTCTCTAACATGCTAACGGGTGCTTCATGTGTAGCATTTTCCTTACAAGATTATATGCCACCATGGTTCTCTAACACATTTTTCTTACCATTGTTTTACATTATTTGTGGGTTATGCCCTATGTCTTGTTTGATCATTGTTTGTATGTTTTTTTCCACTTCAGCCATGATTATCTATTGATATTATGAGTGATGTCCCGTGTTAGAAACTCATTTTTTGTTGTCCACCTTGTATGAACATTTTATTGTTACATTGTGTTTGTATGACATGTTTGTTAATTTTTCTAGTAACATATGTATCTAGCAAAAAAATTTACACGTGCCTTGGTTTTTACCATGCACATCCCCTACCCCTTATAGGGATACAATTTCAAATTAGCATCAATTCCTCTCTTGGGCCTCATTCTCCTACCAGCGTTGCATGCACCCAAAATTAGGGGGCATACATCGATCAACAAATTACCCCATACAACATATCGAGCTACAACACACGAATTAGATCAATAACACAATCACATAGCGACCTAAAATATGAATTAGGTCCTTAGCACAACATAGAAACTAGTACCTAGAACCAAACACTAGCACTAGGTGCTCTGACCTTTCTTTAGGAACTAATTTCCTAGGGTAAGATACATTCGAGTTTCTCATATCAAAGACAGTCTACATAAGTCTTCAAAGTAGTTTGAAAATATCGAGCACAATCCTCTAGCAATAGAAAATAGTCTATCTCCTACATTCAATTCAATTGGTATAATTTAGAACAAACGGAAAACAAGAAAAAATTAGGAACATACCATATGTAGTGGTTTTTATCAAGCAGAGTCATGGAAAGAGAGTAATACAAGACCTCACTCCCCAACACTTTCTCTTTTGTGTGAGATTACCCAAAAAAATTTCACTTAGCATGTGATAGCCAAAGAAACTCACACTTGGTGTGAGATCACCCAAAAAAATTTCTCTTGGCATGAGATCACCCAAAAACTCACTCTACATAGCATTTTAGGACACTTTTTATACCTTTACACTCTTTTACATCAAGTGCACACTTCCTTTTACACCTTTTACATACTTGTACACACTTTTCTCTGATTTATCATACACATGACTTTGACTATATGTTTTCTTCTTTTTTTGCAGGTTTTCCTTACAATAAGTAAATACTACAAGCTACAACAACAACATGTACAATGCAACACATACGCATACACCCCTAGGATAACTTTCCTTTCCTAGTCTTCAAACTTCATTTGTATCATTCCACGCTTTGCTTTTCCACTCAACGTGCTTCTCGTTGCATGATCTATAGGAGAAACAAGTATGCATATCTTATTTAAGTTATGGTATCAAGTATTCAATTAACAAAATAAAGTGTGGTAAAATGTAGACACAAAATCATGCACTTCGGTAGATTTCTAGGTCCTAAACACATGTTAGCATTCATATGATTCCTAAGAAAGAAAACTAGTAATTGAGGATTGTCTTTGGCCTCTTTTCTATGTTTCTTATTTTCTATTTGGTCTTACACACCATACAACCTAGTCATTATTTTACTTATTTATCTTTTATGGCTTCGAACACCAACGTCCGGCTAGGACAGAAAACCCAGCGCTCTTATCCCCTTTGGGTGCCCATGTACCTTTTCCTCCTTCCTCACTTCTTATGGGTATTTTTATATTTTAGGCATATTTTTCACTTATGGTTCGGCATTCCATTTTTCAATTAATAGATTCAAGCAATGAAATCCTATAAATAAATAGTTATGTGGCCAAAATCAAGGACCAAACACTAAGCATTACTATCATCACCTAAGCTTGCATCCAAAGGCACCTAAAGGACTCTAAAGCATTTGTTTAACATTCACTCAAGGGACAAGGGACTACATTTTCTACATACATAACATAGGAAGGGGAATGTCCTTATTCCATCCTCACATTCTATCTACATTGTTACATCTAGCTACAACCCGCTATCAATTGCACTTGTATAAGGCCATCCTAGGGCACGATTCTTACACACACTCATAAGAACTACATGGAGTCTGAGATGTAGTGTAGTTATTGGTTATAAGTTCACTCTTGGGGTGACCTTCAGTGGTCGATCTAACACCCCATTCTCGCATCTTTCTTTTTTTTAGATTTGTTGTGGATTGTGTTCTTTTATAGGTGATATTTTTTTACAGGTTATAGGTACCCTCAGTGATAAAAAAATTACACACACAACCAAAAAGGAATATTTGTGAAATTTTTCCAATACATTAAAAATAATATTTTGACTATTTATGTACTCATAAGAACCCATTAGCGATCTTGACACACCTAGGTTCCCATGTTCTTTTGTGGGTTCCCATGTTCACTTTGTTCGTGGATTACAAATTTTATCTTAATACCTTATGACATTGTTCACCTCTTGTTCCTTAGTTTTTCCAGCCCAAATCACTTCCATATCGGACATAAATCAGCTAAGTCATTCTTTCTATATATCTTACTTATTGTTTCATACTTGTTTATTTTCTTACATCATGTATTGTACTTAGCATTTATATATCATTATTACATTAGTTACTCTCCAATGTAGGGTTTTACAAAATTTTATTTTTGTTAAATTAATTGGACAAGGAGGTGGATAGGTCCTTGTACCATGAGAAAAGGGTTTGGGACTTAGAATTTTTATTTGCGGTTCATCGCTTTGATGGTTGAATGTTGTATATTGATGTATAGATTTTGAGATAGATCCCGATCAATGCCTATCACAGATGTATACAGTATAAACACTTAGATGATATGTATATATATATATATATATATTATTTGGTCATGATTTCCATGTGTTTAGATAATTTGATTAGATGTATGATGATGATTTATGATGATGTGATGTTTTGACTAGATTTTAGATGTGGAATAATTAGATATGGATATGTGATGTGATGATATGATATATGTTGATGTTAGATGTTAGGAAAAGTGATGTGATAGATTTTTATTAGATGTGATGTGATAGATATGAGATGATATAACTTGGGTTAGAATAGTTATGAAGGATTTATATGGGAAATATATATATATATATATATATATATATATATATATATATATTAGACTAGATGTAGATGTTAGATATGATGATAGGAATCATGTGATGGATTTAGATATGACTAGATATAGATGATGATGTAGATATGATGATGTGGATATTGATTTTATAGGTATTAATATGATGAACTTAGATGTTAGGCATGATGATGGTTTATGAATTTGGATAATTAGGAATATATGATGGATTTAGATTAGATGATGTGATAGATGTAGTTATATGTAATCATAGTTAGATTAGGTGTGATATGATGGATTGGATATAAATATTAGACATATGATTAGATATAGATGTAATGACAATGAGATTAGATAGAGTAGATAGTTATTGAAGTTAGGATATTGTAATTGGATAGAGTGTGACCTTGATAGGGTGACCTAAATGTGAAAAAATACTATTGGAGCTCAAAATTACACATGTCCTAGATCATGATGAACTGGGATTTTGAGGAAACATGGATTTTTCTCCAAGTTGTGGGACCTTGCATGCTTGAGACAGACCTCCGAGAGAAGGATAGTTCCTCTACCTATTTCTACTACTAAAACTAATCCTATGATGGGAAATGAGGCTACCTATCACTACTATAAGAATCTAAGGGACCAGGGTTAGAAGGAGATTCATAATGGAAATCATAGGCTAAAAGTGGTAGTGATAGCACCAGAAAGAGGGTGATCACTCTCCATGAGGGGAAGGAAAGTGACAAAAATGTGGGAGAGGGAAAAAAAGGCACACCACATACAAGAACCACAGAGACTTGGATTTCTCGTGCATTGACAACACATGAAAATGGAACCTACAAGTGGGAAATGTGTACAAGATGCCAAAAAACGTTAATAAACAGGAAAGATACAATAGAAATGAGAAAAGGGAAAACAGATGTGCCACAAAACCTAATTTTATTGCTTAAGGGATGCACAATAATTAACATTTATGATAAAAGGAAATAATACATTACAAAGACCAATTCAAAGGTCTGAAACTCATGGGAATTTGGCCACCATTTTGGCATGATTCCATTATAAAAAAGAGGGATTCATTTCAATGGGTAGATTTCTACAATTTATAGAAGAATAAAGAGAGAAGATGAGGAGAAAAAGAAGGAAACTTAGATTTGAAATCCAACCACCAACAAAAAGCATTGAATGCTTACAAATATACCTACAAAGGCTATCAAATGCACCTCCCCATGTCTTTTTGGCTTGTGGAAGAAGGAAGGACAAAATATCTGAAGAAAATTTGGTGGTTGAATCGATTATATGTATGCATTAATGGCTAGAACATGTTTCTCTACTTCTCACCTACTAAATCCCACCAAAATATTATATTGAATGGTCTAATGGGTAGCCCACATCAGAATTTTTTTGACAAAACCAAGAGTTCCTAAATATAAGCCCTATAGTAGAAGTTATGACATTCTAAAGTTTACAAAGTATAAGCTGGACATGCAAGACATATGGCATGCTCGATTGATCCATGTGATCATATGACTGTTTATCTATTTTTCATTTCTACCATGTGTTGTGCATTAGTTGGTTGTAAGGATTCAGCACCCAATTGGTGAGATTTGATAGGTTGCATGTTACAAAATCAATTATGATAACTGGTGACGTGGTAGAGGTGATTGGTGCAGAAGAATGCACAAAGCATGCACAAGAGCAAGAGAGGAAGAAAAAAAAAACGAGGGAAACATATGTAGAAGAAAAGGAGGGTGTATATCTATAAAGGGATATAAGTATGTAAGTGTGTCGGGAATCCATTTGCAGAGCATGCGGTGAAAGTAAGAAGGGGTACACAAAGCAAGCCAAGAAGGAAGACCACAATGTACAAACTTTGAAGGAAAGATGCGTTAGGGAGGAATGCAGAAGAGATATATAAGGGAGTTAGACAATTTAGAGGGAAAGAATTCAGATTTGAGAAAAATGGCATGCGGGAATGCTTTGGAATGAAAGCAGTGTGTGCAAGAGGAAAGCATACGGGGTAAATGGAAAGAGAGAAAGAATAATAGGGATGGAAGAAGCATGTAGAGCATGTGTAGGAGGGAGTAATGGGAAGAGGAAGCACAAAGGAGAGATAGGAAGGGCATGTAAGAGTGCATAGAAGAACTGAAGCCAACAAAATTGTGCCAAGGAATTTTCATAGTGCATAAAACCTATGAACTTGAACTTATGAATTAGAATGAAGACATAAGTTATCAAAATAACTAGGGGGTTATTTTGGACAACAGTTTGGTGACTTTTGGTGCCAACTTCCTATTAGATGAAGAGACTAGTAGCCTTAGAAGAATCCATTTGGCATGGAGTCTTCCTAGGCACATGAATATCTGATCCAGTAACTTGAATAACTACCCCTAAAGTTACTTGAAACACTATCTGAAATTTAGAATGAACTATTACTCTCATATTAAGATAATATGACTTAACATTATGAGAGTGGAAAATTATGCGCAAGATTTGGGAACTTCCCATTATGAAAAACTAAATTTCTATCCCATGAAGCAACAAAAGGGGAACACAATATTGCATGGAAGAAAAGAGCACAAGTGCCATAAGGAGTGCACTAGACAACAAGAAGTGAAAACTATATAAAAAATCTGAAAATCAAAACATGTTCCAAGAGGAAACATGTAGAGTGTCCATAAGAACTTGTTTTACTCAAAGTAAACCTAGAATAACCTAGTCTAACTAGAGGAAAAGGAATCTCAAACAAAACCAACAACAAGAAGGAGAAGTATCTTCCTTCCCTCATAAATTGAGACCATGTGACTAATTTGGCGTTGAACATGGTTTATGACAAGAGAGAAAAATTGACTTGAAGATGTCTTTCCACCATTTTCAAAGTACTAGCAACAAACAAAACAAATACCTCTTTTAGTTATTCTAATTTTAGAATCAAGAGGTATCACTACTAAACTTTAGCGTGTTGAAGCTCTACCTCATGCTATGAAATGAGCATAACTGGTGACAACTCGGTTTTGGCTTTAGACTATCTAGATATCTAATCGGGAAAAGTTTGATCCTTGTAATTTTCCTATTTTCTTGAAGCTCAATCCCGCATATGGTACTATCTTGCAGAATCTCATTGTGAGGATGATTTCTTGTAGGTGGGGCTATGTTTTGTTCTAACTCTACAAATAATTTTGGTTCCTCCACAATTGTGCCCTCTTAATCTAATTGACTTCCTTTTGAATCAAATACCCTCCTTTTTCTTTCTACATGATCTCATCTTCCTTGTTAGATTCAAACCATTCTTCAACAGTTCTACATTTATCAAACATGATGATACTAGTTGGGGATGATGCACAAGTGAGGGAGTGTTTGTTTGCATCATAGTTAGATAGAGGGGACTTAGAAGAATATGGAAGGATTGGTATGAAGGGAACATGGGTGGAAGAAGCGCTTGCAGGGAGAAATGATGGCAGAGAAAGAAAGGTGATATAGAGGGGAAGAAGATGGGGCAAGAGAATCCTCAAGAGGAGCAGGAAGAACACTAGGAACTTGGAAAATGGGCTAAGATGGTGTAGGTTGGGGAGGAGGAATGAGAGGACTGTGTGATGATGGTGTAGAATTACCCCATTGATAGGGTTTCCCAATCTTGGATTGATAAGCCTCCAATTATCTAGCCCACACTATGAGTTGGGGAGTCATCTCAACTATAAAATCCATCTTCTGTCAAAGGCTAAACCAACTTGGTATAGGGCCAACCCATGGTGAAGGAACCCTAAAACTAATCATTGTTTCCTTTATCGAATATGTGATCCTAAGATACACTATACCCATCTTCATTTCTTGAATCTTACTATGAAAATCAACATCCATCATGAAGTTTCCACCATCTTCTAGATAACCTTGTTCTTCATAAACATTTTAGTTAAGAAAATAACAATATGGGTCAGTGTGGGTGGGTTATATGCATATTCTTCATGATGGGGTTCATAGAATTGATTTGGATGGGGGTTCTAAAATGTGGGCATGGAGAGGAATGGTTATGTTGTTCCAAATGAGAATCCCAAGAAAGAAATGAAGCCATGATTGCACAACTTCACAAAAGAGGAAAATGGAAATATGGAAAGAAAGGAAATGGATGAAAGAATGAAGGGAAAGGTCTGTAAATGAGATAATGGGTGGGTTGAATCAGTGGAGTTTCCAAATGTGCTTAGAATAGCCTCCAAAGGCTGAAAATTTACCAAGAACACATTAACTTAGCAAATGAAGAAATAGGGCGCACACTCCCATGTGTGGAACTGGGTCATGCATTGACAATTCAGCTTTTCACACACTAAAACTTTATTTTAAATTGTACCTATCCTCAAGCATACATACTCGTGAATATCTATCATGTGTGCCTTTTTGTTTTCTCTTCTCTGCTAATAAGGTACTCAAACTATTGAACCAAATGTGTTGAAAGATGCTTCCAAAGGTTGTAAATCACCAAGTCACACACTTTGAAACTTATCAATGATGAAATATGAGCTTTAGATTCTCATCCCACTAGGAGTTTCAAAAATTTGGAGTTAAAAATTGCACCCATCCCATATCAGGATGAACTGGGATTTTGAGGCAACATGGGACTGTCTCCAAGTTGTGGGACCTTGCACACTTGAGATAGACCTCAGAGAAGGTTGATTCCTCTACCTATTTCATGGGAGATGAAGCAACCTATCACTACTCTAAGAATCTAAGGGACCAAGGTTGGAAGGATATCTATAAGGTAAATCCTAGGCTAAAAGGGGTGGTGATAGCACCAAAAAGAGGGTGATCACTCTCCACAAAGGGAAGGAAAGTGAAAAAAACATGGGAGATAGGGTGGAAAAGTGCGTCAAAGATGAGATCCACAAAGACTCATATTTCTTGAGCATTGAAAACACATGAAAATGGAACTTTCCAAAGTGGGAAATGCACACAACATGCCAAAAATGGTGAACAGAGAGGCAAGATACAATAGAAATGAGAAAAGGGTAAATAAAAGTGCCACAACCCAATTTTATTTATTAAGGGATGCACAGTCATTTACAATTATAGTAGAAGGCAAGAATACATTACGAGACCAATTCCAAGGTCTAAAACTCATGGGAAGTTGGCCATCATTTTGACATGGTGGCGATACATCAAAGAGGGATCTGTTTCAAAGGGCGAGTTCTATAATTTATAGAAGAAAAAATAGAGAAGAGGAGAAAGAAGAGGGAAACTTGGAATTGATATCTAACTACCAATAGAAATTATTGAATGCCTAAAAATCCTCCTACAAAGGATGTCATATGTGCCTCCCATGTTTGTTAGGCTTGTGGAAGAAGGAATAAGGCAAGATATGAAGAAAATATGGAAGTTAAATTGATTAGATATTATTAATAATGGTTGGAATGCATTTCCCTACTTCTCACCTACCAAATCCCACCAAAATATGATTTTTAATGGTTCAACATGTAGCCCATGTCAACAAATTTTTGACAAGACTAAGATCACCTAAATCGAGCCTGTAGCGAAGTTATGACATCCTAAAGTTTATAGTGCAAACTGGACACAAAAGACACGTGGTGAACTTTGATTGATCCATGTGATTGGCTGACTATTCATATCTTTTTCATTTCTACCACATGTCACATACTAGTTGGTTGCAAATATTTGATGCCTATTTTACGTACTTTGATAGGTTGTGTGTTGCACACTCTAGTCCGACAATTGGTGGCATGGTAGAGGTGATTGGCATGGAAGAATGTGTAAAGTGTAAATAAGAGAAAGAGGCACAAGGAAGTAGTAGAAAATTCATGAGGGGAACATTTGAAGAAGAGAAGAAGGGTGCATATATGTAAAGGGATACAAGTATGTGAGTGGGGCACGTCATCCATTTACAAAGTGCATGGAGAAAGAAAGAAGGGTGCACAAACAATCCAAAAAGAAGAACACAACTTGTGAACTACAAAAGAAAGATGTTCCAAGGAGGAATAAAGAATAGGTATGCAAGGGACTTAGCCAATTTGGAGGGTAAGTCCAAATATTTGTGCAAAATGGTGCATGGGACTACTTTGGAATGAAATCAAGTGCACAAGAGGAAAACGTAAAGGGGAAATGGAAAGAGAGAAGAATAAAGGGGAAGGAGGAAGCACGTAGTGCGTGTGTAGGAGGGAGCGATGGGAGGAGGAAGCATAAAGAAGAGATAGGAAAGGCATGTGAGAGTGTGCGAGAGAACTACAACCAAGAAAACTATGCTAAGGGAGCCACCAAGTGCATGCAACCTATGACCTAGAACTTCAAACTTAGAATGAAGATGTAAGTTTTTAAATAATTATGGGGGTTATTCTAGATGACATGTACACTTCATCATAGGGAGAAACACATATAGAAAAGATAATTTTGAACTAGATTGGAGGTAAAGTGTGAGAGGGAAAAATGTAAATCAATGCACTTGAGACCTTTGACAGGTGTTAACACATAACTAACGGTAGTTAGTATCATTTAGGATCATGAGGTAAATATAGATGGTGTGCTCATAAACACATTGTAGACCCAAAATTGGGTTAATATGGAGTTTGTATGGGGAAAATAGGTTCTCCTTAGGTGGTAGTCCTAGGTCTATGCCCCAACTCTAAAAAAATACACTAAGCGATCAATGTGGGAATTTTGATATACATGGGAAAGCTGATTGATGCAGGAAGCTTTATAAGGATGCTTATATTTTATTTTATTTTTAGATCTTTAGAAGAATGATCAATGTGGGAAGCCTTCACTACCATGATATAAGAAAGTAGCCATCCTTTGAGGGAGTGGTCTACAATAATGATTTTTACTTTATATTTTGATTTTTTCTTTTTAGATGGCAAGGTAAGATATGTATGATACTTGTCCTTGAGGAGCATTCTATTTTGAGATAATATAGCTTTTGATATGAGCATCCGTGATTTGTTTTTTAATCTTTGAGATAGAGTTGAGGATAGCTAAGTAGACCACTTTGGGAGGGGAACATAAGGTGCACAAGCTACACATGTGGACCCTTATCATGGTTCCAGTAGGTAGATAAGAAGGTGATGGATGTAATGATTGTGG
Source organism: Taxus wallichiana var. yunnanensis (assembly GCA_018340775.1). Lineage (NCBI taxonomy): Eukaryota > Viridiplantae > Streptophyta > Pinopsida > Cupressales > Taxaceae > Taxus > Taxus wallichiana. The sequence continues at coordinate 10,569,988 of CM031234.1, forward strand.
GGTTCCCACCAAAAAGGAGGAAATTATCCATAAGGAATATGCTATGAGTAGAGTCATGGTTCCCATATTCAAGATCATAGATAGGAAATTGACAATAGACCACATAATTCCAAATCATTACAATTAGAGATGGACAGGGATAATAATGGAAATGAGATATTATAATAGGAATAATATCATGTCGGGAGATGTGTTAACAGTATAAATGTCACAAGTGTAAGGAATTGAGAGGTTCCATTTCTGATTTACCATCAAGAGAGGCTAAATGATAGGCTCCAAACCCATATTTATGTGTGATAATATATGGTCTAATCTAGTTGGGAGAAAACTTTCCATGTTGGCTCATTTCAAGAGTAGTTTCATTCTAATTCTCTTTAAGGACAAGGTCATCAATGTTAAAGTTGTTCTCTTTTAGTAGACATCAATTTTTGGCACGTTGTCCCCGTGTTCACTAGTTATCTCCATCATTCCATACACTTTTCTATCTTACCTTATTTTTAATACACTCGTATCCCCCATTATCCCCCTAACCCTTATTTGTTTCTCATTCTAGTATTTTTAGAACCCTTCATATCCCCCTAAATAATAATTTATTTTAATCACCCCACCATATATTATTATTTAATATTTACTTATTTACCCACCACATTTAAATCCTTTAAATATCTCACCTACCACCCTATTTAAATACCCTAATTTTCTCACCTACCTCCATGAATCTCGACATCCCTTAATTAGCCCATCACCCCTCTTCTTTCCATTTTTGATCAACTCAATCATGAAATCAATTCTCTGAATGACCCAAATCATCGGTGACTCATCTAGCTAGTATTGACCCTATAAATCCACATTCACCCCCTCCTTTTAAGCCCCCAAAAATTTAATATTTCATCCATCTTTACACATCTATTGTCTCCTTCCTCTTCTTTCGATATTTTTCATCATCCCGATCTACCTCAACATCCCTTTGTATGCGACCATTCAAGTTCGTAATATGTTGAGGATTGTTTGAAAGATCTTTGTGGTGTCTTGTTTCGTCTATTTTTCAGGTTTGTATGTTTCCCTTGATCTCTACCAATCCCTAAGTTTTCTCGACCCATCTCAAAACCGTCCTACCATCTCATCAATCTATAAAAATCTAAAACAATGCTCCAATTTTCATCGACCTTACTCACTAGTCGTTAACTCAAACCCATCAATCTAATTAGTTATCCTCTACATCCTCATTTTCATATCTCCATCTTGACATCAATGTAGAATCTCTACACTATATTTCATATTAGTTTTTGCACATCTATGATCATTTCTGCATTGGTCGTCTTCGACCATACTAGTTCGATCTATCTCATTGTCGACCCATTCGGGAAATGTTTACTCTCTTATCATCAATTTTCAGTATCGGGCCTTATTTCAACATCTCTTAGCTTATATTGGATATCTATTTCAAGTTTTTATTTGCATACTTTTACTTATTATCATTTATCATATTTTATCAAAAGAGGGTTGACATCCATCCTAAGAAATTCTCACTTCTCAAGACTAACTTCATTGAGCAACCCTCGATATCCATCACTAATATTTTTAATGTGTTAGTTTCTCTTTTTATGTACATCATCAAGTTCACGGAAGAGAGTTCCTTTTTCACCCATACCTTTATCATCACCATCATCATCTACATCAAGAGTTTTCCTTAAACCCTCCCATAGTTTTGAGTTCCTTGGTTTCTTGTACCCCTTTCATTAATTTGTAATAGGGGCAAGAAATCTTGTAGAACATTCTGGCACACCTAGTGTGACCCACCTTATCCTTCGATGAGTCTTTTTATTTTCCTTCATTTCATTTCCATATTTCTTTGTATTCATTTCTTTCTACTAACCTCATAGGTGATGGATTCTCTTGCTTGCATACATAGTGGTTTGGTTTTCTAGATTGAGGACACACTTGCTAATATTGAAATAAAAATAAAGTAAAAAAGGAAAATTTGTATCCAGGTATTATTATTTGTATTCCCTATTTTATCCTTTTTGCATCTTCTTGTGTGTGTTCTCATCAAATCTCACATTTCACTTTTTAGTCTAAAAAGAACCCTTTCATTCTTGCTTGATCATCTAGATTAAATAGGAGGTTAATCCGTTACATTCACCTTTTCATCCACACACATCCAAACTCACACACCAAATTACACATCTAAAACGACATCTACTAGGTGGAACTATTGGGATTTTATCACCCAATAGGAAATCCATCCATCACAATGTGTTCTCGATTTGCATTACAATTTTTTTGGCTATCGGTATATTTGCTAAACACACCGACACTCTTTATTCTATGGGGTGTGAAATGCGGGGGTAGTCCCCAATATCAAGATCCATACCATTAGTCATCATAGACTTGTACCTCACATACCTTCAAGTATATCAAGGAATCCATCCAAAACATCCTAAAACCATCCTTAGATCGACCACTTCCTAGGTTCCCTCTTAGCCTTTTTATTATTATTTTTCACATCTTTTAATAAAAATATAATTATAACACGGATGGCTATCTTATTTACTTTATCAACACTTGTATAGGATCTTGTTTGTTTCATGCCCATTTTTACCAAATCTCAACTCAATAAAATGGAACAAACTACCTCGTCTAAAATCCCCACCTCCAACAACATCATCCAAAAATGTCTACCCTTGTAATTGGTTCTTCCATTCCTATGGCCACATCCTCCTCGGTTTCCCAATCCATCATTTTGATGGTTACTTCTAACACCCCATATTTTTTCAAACTTATTTCCATGTTGAAACCAATCCCTTTCTATTTCACCATTCAATCCCTTCTAGAATAGCTAAACCTCCATCTTCCACTTCCTTGGATACCTTTGGGCCTCTCATTATTCCCCACCGATGCTTGGAGTTTCAAGAGATCCTGACACCGTTGGGTTTTAAAATGGTACTTTAACAAAACCACAGTCAGGGGACAAGAAGTCCCTCTTCTTTATGGGAGAGGTTCCCTTATTGAATGTAAGTAGCAAAACTTATATACAAATATACAACATTCATCTTAGGGCTAGACTTCTGACATCTTGAAATGATTTTTTTACCAAAATAGCTTATCAATACAAATGAATGGAAGAAAATGAAGAAAGGAAAGAGTAGAATATAATAGTACTTTCAGGAAATATAGATAGTAGAGTATAACCTTATATGTATTGAGAAGAAGGTGATACAAAAATAATCATTCACATTCATAGCATAAAACATCATTCCATGGACACAAAGTTCTAGAAATCATATCAATAAGAACACAAAGTTTCTTATTACGAGAAGATAAATGATCCATGATTTTAGGTAAGCGAGAAGAGACAATAGATGAAGATAGAGAGAAAGGGGAAATTCTTCTATATTGATTGCTTTTTATTCTATTTACACTTCAAAAGTATCGAGTCTAACCTTTTAAATGAGCCGAGATCTTACATTTATAGATGAAGCAAAAAGAGGAGAAGAAAAGAAGGAAGAAAATCCGATTTGGAAGCTCAACCACCAACCATCAAATGCCCCTGCAAATCCACCTTCAATCTTTCAAATTAGGTTATGCATGTCTTTGGTGTCTTTGAAGAAGGAAGGATGGAAGATCATATCAAACTTGAGCTAGTTGAAGTAGTCTAAGCACATATTAATGGCATAAAATATGTTTCCCATATTTTCACCCAAATCAAGAGATCCATTTGGTTCTCCATGTCCATTTGGCATGTTGGAAATGGCCTCTTTTTAAGGATGGAAGATCATATCAGATATGGGTAGTTGAAGCAATCGGATCCTTATTAATGGCTTGAAATACTTGTTCCATATTTTCTCCCATCAAATCCTACTGAAAATAATATTTTATGCTTCCATGGCATAGAGGAGACCAAGACCTTTCCAACAATATAAAACTTGTTCAATTTCAAGCACTGGAGTGAAAGTTATGCTCAATTGAATATTTGAATTGAATCCGTACAAAAATGGTGAAAAAGAAATTTTCGCAAAATAGTTTCGTGGGTCCGCAATTGAAATCAAGCCTTTAGCGCAAAATATGAAAAAGTGTAAAATTTCCCCATAGCCCCATAAGCCCGTAACTTCACATTTTGCATTTGGGTTTGACACGTGGCTTTACCTGAGTGGTAACAGAGTCACGGTTTACTTTATCACTTTATGCCCTTTATGGAAAAAAGGCTCAAAATCCCAAAGTTTGTCCGCTGACCCGATTCCGCACTTTGACTTTACACATAGGCTCAACATTTGACTTTATCCCTTAGCATGAGCGGGGCCACGATTCACTTTATCACTTTACGCCTTTTATGGAAACAAGGCTCAAAATCTCAAAGTTCTCCGTCGACCCACTTTGATTTTCAACACAGGATTAACATTTGACTTCGCCCCTTATGGAAACAAAACCAAAATTCCCAAAATGCTCCTATGGCCCACTTTCCCTTTCTTGACTTGAAACATGGCCACATGTCCCTCTATTTGGTGAAGGCTTTATGTCTAACCTAGGACACATAGAGGTTCAGGGCACATTTGGGACCTGCCTCTGGATTTTGCCTTTAAAGTTACACTGAGCTGACACGTGGAGGCTTCCACAACCCCTTCTATACTTAGCTGATTCGGTCCTTCTACCCATTTGACTTCTATTGGACCCTAGACACGTGGAGGGTCAACACAAGTTCAAGGTCTCTTTGGGCTGCACCTTTGAAGTTGCACCGATGAGGCATGTGGAGAGCTGGTGCTGTTTATGGAACCACCTTTGGCCTCGACCCTTTAAGGTGCACCGTTGTTGGGATGCATGGAGGCTTCCACCACTCTTTATACTTAGTCAATTAAATGGTTGGCTCTGTCCCTTTTTTAGACCTTAGACACGTGGAGAGTTGGCACATGTTTAGGGAACCGTCTTTGGCTTCGACCCTTGAAGGTACGCTGATGAGACACATGGCACCATCCGCTGGCCTTAGACTTTTCAACGGCTGATTTAACTTTTTGAGGCTCTGACTATGTGGAGTGTTGGCACTCATTTGGGATCTATCCCTTGGGTCTCACTTTTGAATTTGGCATCGATGAGGCACGTGGCGAGTCCGCACTCACTTCGGATCCTACTTTGAACTTGGTATTTAGAGGTGCGCCAATGAGGCACATGGAGGCTTCCACTGATTCTTTTATACCTATCTGATTTGGGCTTCGATTAAACATTTCCTTTCTCCACTTTGACTTATGAGGAATGAGGCAAGATCAAGAACCATAGAAAAACTCTGACAGCCTCGAGGAAAGATCTAGATGGGAAGATAGAAATTTTATCAAACCGTGTGGACTGCAAGATTTTAAATTAACGGGGCAATATTGTAAATGAGCACAGCAACTTCTTCAAAGCACAAATTTTCCTATCTCTCTAGACTTCTCAATCTACTCAAACATCTCTCAAAGGCACCAACTCAAAATTTTTGAAACTTGACTTTAAAAATGAGGGGAATTTTGAGGGTAACAACAACTGGCTCTTTCGAGGGATGACTTGGTTAGGACAAAGGAATGAGGCAAGATCAAGAACCATAGAATTTTTTTGGGAAAGTAGACCAGTGCCTTATCCATTGGGAAAATAGATTCAAAGGCAAAACCAATACAAAAGAAAACACACACACAACAAGAAAAGAAACAAACCAAAAAGGAAAGACCAAAACACAAAACACAAAAAGGAACAGAAAGGAAACAAGCAAAAACAAAGGAAGAAGAGGATATTTATAGGGGAAAGAAGAAATACTTTGCACAAAATTTACACAATTCTAGAGACAGGATGAGAAAAATAAGTACCTTTTTGAAAAATATGGTGAAAGTATGAGGCACCTGTGAATTGAAGATGAGTAGTTGGGCGTACCAAAATATTACAGGGAACACTATGTGGCTTGAAAATAAAATTTGAGGAAAGAAGACCATCCAGATAGTGATACTCCATACTAAAAACATTCAATCCTTGTGAAAAATTGAATATCTTCCTAAGGCTCCTCTTCTGTAGATGAATAGTACCATACAAAGACTTGTATGACCCTCACTACCTTATACTAATTTCGCACACCAAACTTTGACAACTAGATCCATGAGAAAATCCAATCCCAATAGTTTCAACTCCCTATTTTGATGGCATGATGCTAGCATATGAATGAAGATTGTAATTATCATCATGGCACATCTCATGAGAAACAAAAAATTCCATTGAATTTTCCTTGTAATCATCTTCAAGAGGAATTTGGAAAAAGGTACTGGATGGTTTACCATTATGTGTAATTTTTACCATGTCTCTGAAAAACATACCTACTGCTTTGGCAGAATCGCACCTGATTCTAGAAGATCATGACTCTTAGGTACAAGCTGCATTACTTGATTTGTCTTCGTGATTAGCAGGAAACTGAAATGTTGTCAGGACTAAGTAAAAATTTATCAATAACTTCATCATCTTCCTTTATTTTACATTCTAAATGGTGAGCTTTGAGAGAAGATTGTCATAGTTACGAAAAAAAGATTCCATGCATGGTCCTCCATTTTCTATTTATTCTCAAGGACTTTGTAAAAAGGCTCATATGTGCTCATCTTATCCATAAATATAACAGGGAGCTAGTGATCTCATTAATTTCTTTTTTTTTGGGTACAAAACTTTTTATCTTTGAGAGAACTTAAAAAACAAGAGAATGGTCCACAAAGTGATCTCCACCTCATTGTATTGAAATTATCCAATCATAGGAGAGAGGAAATTTGTCCATTTATTCTTTGATATCTTCTTCACTAGAGGGCACATACTCCCTAGGCATAGTCTCACTTCCTTCAAGATATAACTGATTGAAGTTATCTTTAAGCTCCAAGAAAGAGAGAAAGTTTTGATCATCATTGAAAACCTACCAGTTGCTTGCATTATCTAGCACACTAGGCCTATGAGTCATTTCAATAGTAAATTTCTCTTGAGAGAAATCTGGGTGAGGAATCAACAGAGATCCTGAGACAACTAGAGAATCAACTCTAGTATTCTTTTCTCTTGGCACAACTTCAATGGAGAAAGCATCAAGAAACTCGATAGAATCCCAGACAATATTTCTAAAATGTTTCAATCTCCTATCCTTGACTTGGTAAGGATCTCTGACCTATTTCACAATCAACTCTACATTACCACAAGCATGAAGATTCTTCACTCCCATTTCTTTCACCATGTTCAACCCAAGGATGAGAGCCTTATACTTAGCTTGTATTGTTTGCATTTTAAAAATAAAACTTGAATGAGAATGGATGAATCTTCCCTTCTGGAGAGATCAACACCACGCAAGTTTCAGAGATAGCTGAACAACGACTTCCTTAAAACTCTAGAGTCCAAATGCCATTGGGATCATGAATCACTCCCTTAGGAATTTTTGCCTCATCTTCTGACATGATCATGTAGTTACCATGCCCTATATCTTCATAGAGTATTTGTGCTTTTAGATCATCGTATTTTACACAATGTACTCAGTTTGCTTCTCTGGTAATAGCTTTTTTATTTTTTCATTGACCAGGATCAAAGCATGTGACCAGTCCATCTGAATTTCTCCTCCTACCTCCTTACAAAAATTTCTACTCAGCAACATACCATAGGAGGGGGGAATATCAGCTACTAAAATAGTGGCTTTGACCCTTTTCTCTAGAAAAGAAGCGAAGGCTACTTGTGCATCTTTAATTCTCCCAACCAGAGGTACTTCTCTACTCTCCATGGAATAGCAGGAACCAAAGGTATGTGTTAGAGTCAGGCCCAAAGCATGAGCTACTTTTGCAGGCATTACATTGTCTAATGCTCCTGAGTCTATAACACAATTACTAAGTTTATGGCCAATTATGAGGAGAGTCACATAGAATGTATCAATTTTCTCATTAGGGAAGTGTGCTGCAGCCACAAGGATTGATTGAGGTGAGGAAGAGGGAGTGGGGAAAATACCTTTAGAAATATTGGATGAGTCATTGGATTTGGAATTGACATAGTTTACCATTTTATCAAAGGCTTTTGGATGGGTCTCGCAAAAACTCGCCTCCGAGATTTGGATTTTTTTTTTGAGGTGATCAATGACATTAAAAGTCCTAGAGGTGGATGGGGCATCATTAATAAGAATAGGAAAAAAATTTGTTTTATCATTTTTAGGAGTTGAAGGACAAGGATTTTTGGAAACATAAGCAGAAAGAGAAGGATTCACATTACTCACCTCTTGTGTGGAGGCAATGGGAATAGGGGCTCCTCTTTTCATAACCACTAGAATAGTTACAGGATACTCTTTGGATTTATTAGAAATTTGCACCACTTTTTCTCTTTTGTTCATTTGCTCCCAAGTCATAACAGGATATGAATCACTATTCATCTCTGCCACTCTTTCATCATATTCATCTTCATCATCCATACCTTCAGTGGTGAGAAAATGAACTTGAGATCCACCAAGCTCTTCCAGTTCTTCATCAACCTCTTCTTCTGGGTCTTCAAGTCTTCATTAAAATCCTCATCATCGGGTTCTTGAAATTCACAAGTTATATTGACTAGAACCTTGATAGGTGGGCCTTCAATAGCCAATTTATTCTGAGAAGGAGGTAACTAGTTCCTAGGCTGAAAATTATTCCTGGGAATATCTTGGTAAGGAGCATGTTGAGCCAATTGCTTCTGATAGCAATGAGATCATTTTCCAACTTCTACACTAACTGATCTGAGTTGGCTCTAGGAGAGGAAGAAGAAGATTCTTTAGATTTGGAAGGTTCTCTTTTTAATTTACCAGACATGATTAGATCATCTTCAACATTGATAGCCAACCGTTGATCAACATCCAGAGTTACAAGGTTAGCTCTTCTTAGTGCATAACTTACTTCAGGTAACTGGGCATTAAGGAAGAAGCATTTTTGGATTTGATCTATAGGATGAGTGTTCTGTGGAATTTTATGAATGAGCTTGTTGAATTTGGCCACAAATTCTCTCATGGGCTCGAATGGTTCCTTCTTGATATGAGAGATTTGAGCTAATAGAGCATGCACATCTTCAGCTAGTTTGAAACGTTGTTCAAATTGATTTTCAGGTGGCCCAATTAATAATTGACCCAACAAGAAGATGATAGAACCAATCAACAACATTATCCTGTAATGTTTCTACAAAGATCCTGATAGAAACATCTTCATGCTCAATCCCAAGAATCCCACATGCAATGTTGAAGGCTGCAATGTGTTCATCTAGGTGTACCTTCCCATCACCTCAGAATTTAGGAAAAAATTTCCTACTACTCCTGGGTAACTCATGCAATGGTTGAGGAAGAGCAAGAGGCCCAATCTGTTGTCCCCAAGGTAGAGGTGTTGCCATCTATGGGAAGATTGTCTGAAGGGGAACTGAAACACTAGCAAGTATCAGAGCAAGAAGATTAGGGCTGAGTTGTTCTAGAGGAATGCTATTCTTGGAATTTATATTTTGAACATGAGGTGTGCTTTCATAACAAGTTCCTTTATTCCTTCTTGTTAGAAGAAGAGAGAGTTTTGTTGCTCTAGAAGTTGAAAATGATAATCTTCAACCCCGAGAGCTTTCTTCCCACGTGTATACCATAGATTCTCTAGATCAAAAATGATCTTGAAGTTGTTCTTTTAAAAGGAATATGTTTGAAACAAAATCCCTAGTGGAGTCACCAAAAACTATTGGGTTTTAAAATGGTACTTTAATAAAACCACAGTCAGGGGACAACAAGTCCCTCTTCTTTATGGGAGAGGTTCCCTTATTGAATGCAAGCAGCAAAACTTATATACAAATGTACAAATTTCATCTTAGGGATGGACTTCTGACATCTTGAAATGTTTTTTTACCAAAATATCTTATCAATACAAATGAATGGAAGAAACTGAAGAAAGGAAAGAGTAGAATATAACAATACTTTCAAGAAATATAGATAACAGAGTATAACCTTATATGTACTAAGAAAAGGTGATACAAAACATAATCATTCACATTCACAACATAAGACACCATTCCATAGACACAAAGTTCTAGAAATCATATCAATAAGAACACAAAGTTTCTTATTACAGAAGATAAATGATCCACATATTTCAGGTAAGAAAGAAGAGACAATAGATGAAGATAGAGAGAAAGGGGAAATTCTTCTATATTGATTACTTTCGATTCTATTTACACTTCAAAAGTATCAGAGTCCAACATTTTGCAATGAGCCAAGCTCTTACATTTATAGATGAAGCGAAAAGAGGAGAAGAAGAGAAGGAAGAAAATATGATTTGGAAGCTCAACCACCAACCATCAATGCCCCTGCAAATCTGCCTTCAATCTGTCAAATTTGGTTCTGCATGTCTTTGGCATGCTGAAGAAGGAAGGATGGAAGATTAGATCAAACTTGAGCTAGTTGAAGCGATCCCGATCACATATTAATAGCATAAAATAGTTTTCCTAGATTTTCACCCAAATCAAGAGATCGAGTTAGTTCTCTATGTTTGTTTGGCATGTTGGAGAAGGAAGGATGGAAGATCATATCAGATTTGGGTAGTTAAAGTAATCAGATCCCATATTAATGGCTTGAAAGACTTGTTCTAGATTTTCTCCCATAAAATCCTACTAAAAATAATATTTTATGCTTCCATGGCATAGAGGAGACCAAGAAATTTCCAACAGGATAAAACTTGTTGAATTTTGAGAATTGGAGTGAAAGTTATGCTCATTTGAATATTTAAATCGAATCCATACAAAAATGGCGAAAAAGCAATTTTCACAAAATGGATCCATAGACCTACAATTGAAATCACACCTTTAGCGCAAAATATGCAAACGTGTAAAAGTTACCCACAGCCCCCACAAACCTAAAACTTCACATTTTTCATTTGGGTCTAACACGTGGCTTTACCTGAGTGGTAACAGAGTCGCGGTTCACTTTATCACTTTACGCCCTTTATGGAAACAAGGCTCAAAATCTCAAAGTTCTCTACCGACCCACTTCCCTACTTTGACTTTGCACGTGGGCTCAACATTTGACTTTATCCCTTGGCATGAGTGGGGTTGCGGTTCACTTTATCACTTTATGCCTTTTATGGAAACAAGGTTCAAAATCTCAAAGTTCTCTGTCGACCCACTTTGACTTTCGACGTGGGCCACATTTGACTTCACCCCTTATGGAAACAAAACCAAAATTCCTAAAATACTCTAATGGCCCACTTTCTCATTTTTGACTTGAAACATGTCCACTGTCTCTGTTTGGTGAAGTCTTTATGTCGACACAGGACATGTGGAGGCTCAACGCACATTTGGGACCTACCTCCGGATTTTGCCTTTGAAGTTACATCAAGTAGACAAATGGAGGATTCAACAAACCCTCCTATACTTATCCAATTCAATCCTGCTACTCATTTGACTTCGTTGGACCCTAGACACATGGAGGGATGGTGTTAGTTCATGGTCTCTCTTTGGTCCAAGCCTTTGAAGTTGTGCCGATGAGGCACGTGGAGAGCTGGCGCATGTTTGGGAACTACCTTTGGCTTGAACCTTAAAGGTACGTTGTTAGGATGCATGGAGGCTTCCTTTACTCTTTATACTTAGTCAATTAAATGGATGGCTCTATCCCTTTTTCAGATCTTGGACACATGGAGAGTCGGTGTATGTTTAGGGAACCATCTTTAGCTTCGAACCTTGAAATTACACCGATGAGACATGTGGTCCCATCCACTGCCTTATAATTTTCAATGGTCGATTTAACTTTTTGAGACTTTGACCATGTAGAGGGTTGGTGCTCATTTTGGGTTTATCCCTTGGGTCTCACTTTTGAAGTTGCGTTGATGAGGCACGTGGTTAGTCTGTGCTTACTTAGGATCCTACTTTGAACTTGGCCTTTAGAGGTGCACCGATGAGGCACATGGAGGCTTCCACCAATTCTTTTATACTTAGTCGATTTGGGCATCGATTGAACACTATATTTCTCTACTTTGACTTATGAGGAACGGACAAGATCAAGAACCATAGAAAAATTCCAACAGCCTCGAGGAAAGATCCAGACAGGAAGACAAAATTTTTATCAAACCGTGTTGATCTTGCAAGATTTTAAATTAATGGGGCAAGATTTCAAATGAACACCAGCTTCTTCAAATCATGAATTTTCCTATGTCTCCAAACTTCTCAATCTGCTCAAAAATCTCTCAAAGGCATCAACTCAAAATTTTCAAAACTTGACTTTAAAAATGAGGGAAATTTTGAGGGTGAAAATAGACGCTAAACTTTTTTCTCTTTACGATTACCTTCTCTTCTAATCCAATAACCTTCCCATTGATAGACCCCCACTTCAACAAATTTATGCCTATCATCATGGAACCTCTCGGTCCTCACCTCTCAACTCACCCTTTTTTTCCCCCAAGCCATGAATGAGCTTACCATGACATAACACGAACTTGGTTCTCATCATAATTCTCCTTTGTTCCTTCAAACTCACCAATCTACTCAACTATTGCTTCTTATTCTACCTAATCTTCCCTGAATCAATACTTCCCCCTCCTCTTCCAACCCTATTATCTCTTCATCCACCATTGTTATTTCTACCCCTAATCAAGCTTTATAGGAATCCCATCTTCTCCCTCCCCCATCTGAACAACATGATCAAACTTCCATCTCAATCTCCACATCTCAAATTCATGATAATGTCATCACTTCACAACATCATCCTTACGAATCAACCCAAGCACATCAACCTCTTCTTCATAATGTCTTCCATCACATCTTTTCTCATCAAAAAGTTCAAAACTCTCATCCACTTCATACCTACATCCCCACTTATCCCATGCATAATTAACATAACATCCCCAATTCTATAAAAATAGTCACACCCATCTCATTATATTCCCATCTCTCAACATCCTACTTCCATGCTTTTTAATCACATCCATTTAACTCACTCCTCATCAACCACCTATGCAGAAACCCACCTATCCTCAACATTATCAAACTTATCCTCAACCCAACCCTTCCACATCCTATGATTCACAACCTCACCAATCCACCTCTCATCCATCTCATGACCCTATGCAGGCTTTATTTAATAGGTTAGAAAATCTTGAAGCTACCACCATGGGTCCCAAGATCTCATTTACCTACAAAAAAATTTGTAATGAGCTAATCCACCCATTTTATTCCTATCAAGCCTTATCCACCACACTGGGAACTCCCTAAATTCTCAAAGTTCAACAAGGAGGATCCCTAGCAACACCTTTGTGCCTTTAGTCACACCTTCTACCTTATCACACATGATCAAAACCTTATGCTTCATACATTCCATATCTCATTAGCTAGCCTTGCCTTGGACTAGTACAATAGCATCCCACATCACTCCATCTTTTCATTCACCTAACTAGCACAATTATTCCTCTAAAATTTCTCCATAAAAATTATGTGTATCATTACTATCACCAGCCTATACGTCCTTAAAAATACAATGATGAATCTATCACAGACTTCATTGCTAGATGACATGGTCTCATTAATTATCTATCTTTTTCCCTTCCAAAACCGAGCTCATCGATCACTTCTCCCGATCTTGTGCAAAGCACATCATATTGACACTTTAGATCAAATCCTTTCAAACCTTTGAGGAGGCATTTACCTTGGCTTATTAACTAGAACTTCATTCCATTTAGAAAGGAAACATCAAACTTATATGCAATAAAACGAAACCTAAATTTACCAAGACATCCAATGATAATGAAAAATACAAAATTTTGATAATGTGATCATCGTCAAGTATCCTGTTACATCTACCTCCCATACCGAGCCCCCAAAAAGGGATCCTTGTCCTACCCCTAACTAAAATCCTATCAAGGAGTTGTATAGTGTAGTATTTGATAAGATATTGGTCACTCATCTCATCCAAGTTCCTCATATTCTCCATGTCAATGACACATAGCCTACACCTTCATGGTACCATGAGGACCATTATTGTAAAATTCATTGCATCTATGTCCATGACATCAAAATGTGTTGTACATTTAAATATATCATCTAACACCTCATTGACTAAGGGGAGATCCACTTGGATAATCTTAATGCTCCTCCCAATTAACCTTTGGATTTCTTCAAACAACCATTCCCTAACAACTCATTGAATAAACAAATGAAACCATCTACATCCCAAGCACCCAATGCCCACACCATCAATACCTTGAACCTAGAATCAACATCATCATTCACCTTGCCTTCTCTCATTCCCTTAACATGTACAATCATATCAACACCCACACCCATGCCTTCATCTATTAAATCCACATCAACTCCATCCATATCTATCACATCCACAACTCTTGAATCTACATTCAAACCTTCCACAACTACATATTTTATACTTAACTCAGACACATCCATACCTATAACCTCTTCTCGCACCCACACCATTGATCAAATCGACAACCACACCTTTGATCGTGTCCTCCCCTTCAAACATCACTTGATACAACCATAAATTATCTCTCACTCTCATCCTCATCTTTTACGACTAATACTACTTTTATACCTACATCTTTGAAACCATCTATGATCCCCTCTAATCTCATCAAATGCATAATCCAAAAACCACTCCCATCCTCTATTTTCTCAAAGCATGCACCCACACCACCTAGTTATGTCCCCTGATAATTCCTTCACCGAAATAATTATCATCCCACCCAAATGAAAGGCCTCACATCGAAATCTAAGAACCTTAGTATTCGGACTCAAAATTCACTTACCCATCACCATAGTAAGTTAGAAACCCATCCCTCAAAACCCCATCAATCCAAGTCTCTCAACATCCAATCATCTATCATAGGGCCTCATCCTTCTATTTTGGGATCATTCCTACCATCTACCCAACCGCAATCTAAAACACCTATTTCTCCCCTTACGTCTATATCCAAATTATCCATATCTTCTTCCAGGGTTCACATCTACATCTAAATCATCTATACCCCTTCTAAACCCAAAACTAAATCAGCCATCCTTCCCCTCAATCCAAACTACAAACATCTAACATTAAATCTAAGGCTCCTAAAAATCCTCATAAAATAATCTTCCTCTATTACCTTGATCACCCTTGCCTCAACCAAATACTTCTAAGGATTGTGCCACTTCACCTTGCTTGTCCATAATCAGATCTTATATGGATATATTTTAGTATATTCTCTAGGAATGTGCAATCACCCTACCTCCCATCAAGCCCTTCAATCCACTTGGGTAGAAATCCACATGGTTTGACCCCAACACCACGTGCACCTACCATTGTGCCCTTGGGCATGACACCAAATAGTGAAAATCCCTACACACCCTCATGGAAAACTTTATCGAGAGAAGATGATCTGCTCCTTGAAGAAGATCAACCCCTCTATTCTACCAGCCAAACCAGATACACACCCCATTTTCTAACCAAGTCTACAACATCCAAGGCCCCTTCCTCATCCTAAGCCTTCATCTTTATCGCTCCTCCTTCCTTTACCTCTTCTAAGGATGGTCTTCCTCTTTACATTGATGACATATGCATCACCACTGTTCTCACCCCATGAGCAACATCTGCATGCATAATCTAAATCTAATGTCATCATCATTGCTCCATCTAACGAGCCCAATATGGCCCCTTCATAATCCAAGTATAAGGTTTCTATGTTAGCCACACCACTAACCTATAAATAAGTCACCCTCAAGCAAAGAATCGTAAGGTAGCTTCACTAAGCTTCTATTAAGATTTCTCTTTATGATCTTATCCAAATCTCACCCACCACCAATAATCTCTCATTGAGTTCTTACAACACATCCCCATCTCATATGAAGTACCCCACCCCTTTTTATCCCTCATTGGGGATCTTCTTATCTACTTCCACCATTTCCTTTGATGATTCATAAATTCTAGACATCTTACCCGAAGATCGCAACCTTGACTCTTCATCATTTAGGTGCATCAACGACACATTCATTTTCCACTCTATGATAGAAAACATTGTAATCAATAACATCATCTCATCTCACACCTTTGATGAACTCAAAATTCCCAAATCTATCATTTTCCAATCACTCGTGGTCTTGCATGATCTCAATAAAATTGGGACCTCTTATTTAGGTACATTAATCCTTCCCATCCACATCGGTGACAAACTCCTTCATGAAATTTTCTACATCGTCAAAGGGGAGTTTTAATACAATGTTTTGTTTGGGAAACCGTGGATTCATGTCATGCGTTACATGCCCTCCACCCTCCACCATTGCATCAAATATGAATATGAAAGGAAAATTCATATTGTTCCCGCCACATCCCTCCCTTCAAATCATGTCATATGACTATCAACCAAATGATGTGCTCATCCCAAAATAGGATTCATTTGAAGCATCCACAAGTTCCTTTGTTCATGCATCTAAGATACCTAATGATGAATCCCTTAGTAATGTGATGAAATTCCTATCTCTGGGGAATATCCAATCACTCTTAATTCTCTTCCTCCCTCAATCAACTTGGTAGACCCAATAAGGCACCCATGTATCAATCAAATATCGGGATACCATTTCCTTTTGTCTACCTCACCTCAAAACCAACCTCATCTATGGTGGCATCGATCACCCTTCATCCCAAATCAAAAATCAGCCTCATACCAAGCCTTAAACTAATGGATTTTATTTTATTTATAACAAATCCTTCACCGATACATACCTCCATCAATGTGCATGGAAGGGATTTTTTAAAACAAGCTATACACGATATTTTCATTAACCAATCCCATAAGCCTCGTGAAAAATTTGGGCTTGGTTTCAAAATGACCAACCCATTGAATCCACTATGCAACCTTCTTCTACACTTCCCATATATGTTGATTCATCACCCACTCCTCCATTGCATGACACTGCATCACTCCCTCATAAAATTTTTTTACTCTCCACCATCACCCTAGGACCAGTCACTTACCAAAATTGGGGTGAAACTAGGTCCCTTCCTCTTATCTTTCTTGACATGGTAGAGGAGGATTCCCCTACCATCTACATTATCTAGTGCACCGATGACGAATCCATCCTTTCATACATGGTGGTATAAGATTCTTTTCTTCACAAGACCTTACCTTCTAATAAAACCATTCTCCTCAATGAATACACTATCGACATAAATGTCGGGACTCCTTAGGAGCCTCGTATCCTTAAAATTGGAAGATATCTTGACCCATAAGATCTTGAGGCCTTCACTAGCTTTCTTTCCAAACATACTCAAGCCTTCACATGGTCATACTCCAACATGTCAAGCCTCAATCCATCCATCATTATCCATAACATTGTCACCATTCTTGACTCTAATCCAATTAAGAAAAAGCTTCACTACATGCATCTTTGCATTACTCTCCTTCTCAAAGAGGAATTGAAATGTATTCTCTCTGCTAACTTCATCCATCCCATCAACTATCGGTAATGGGTCTCAAACATCATACTCATTTCCAAATCTTTTGAAAAGCTCCACATATGTATTGACTTTTGATATTAAAATCTCATTTTCCCTAAAGATGACTTTCTTCTTCCCAACATTGATCATCTCATCAACCTCACAAATGACCATGAGATGCTCTCTCTTATGAATGGTTTTTCTCATTATAATAAATTTCTCATTACACCCGGAAGAACAACATAAGACTTCTTTCATCACCTATTGGGGACCTTCTACTATCTTTTCATGCCATTTGATTTGAAAAACATAAGGTCCACTTATCAATGAGCCATGACCTACATATTCCATGACCTTATCCATAAAACTATAGAGTATGATGTAGATTACCTCTTGGAAAAATATAAATGATGATAGGGCCATCTCACCATCCTTGAAATCCTCTTCGCATGTCTTATCTAGTCATTTCATTGTCGGAATCCTACTAAGTGTGTGTTCAAAGTTTTGATCAAAAAAATTCTTGGCTTCATTGTCTCTATTAGGGGCATTGAAGTTGACCCAAAAAAATAAAATACATTCTCAAGATGCCTCCTTATAATCTGAAACAACGTCACGGTCTTCAAAGAAAAATTCAATTTGTTAGTTCTTTCATCTCACATCTTTCCGATTGCTTCCGACCTTTCCATCACCTCCTTCAGAAATACACCCAATTTAATTAGGATGCAAATCGTCATAAGGCCTTCAACAATCTCAAGTAGTATCTTCTATCCCTTCTTTTGCTCATGCCTCCATGTGAGGGGGAGCCTTTCTATCTCTACATCTCTTCCTCTAATCATGATCTAGGTGTCATGTTGGCACACTGCAGTGTGTAAGGAAGGAACAAGTAGTCTATAACATTAGCCACACTCTTCTTGATTTTCAAATCTTATACACTTTGAATCTGAAAATTTGTTTTGCACTCTCTTATTTGCCACATCCAATATTTTCCATTCTCTCCTCAATCATAAAACCTTCGACGTCACTAGTTGCAACCTTCTCAAAACTATGCACTCCAAACCCTACCATAATGATCGCATGACTTGATGGCTCATGCTCATGACCGATTTGACCTAGAATTCATATCTTAGAAATCTATCAAGGGCTAGGCCATTCTGAAAGCAACTCACCGAATCCTCTCTTCCTGATAACCATATTCCTCATGAACAATTTCCAAATGAATCCGTCCATACCCATGATCATGAATTCTCACCTCAAAATGACATTTTTCTTTGATGGATCTAAGTGTCAAGAAGGGGAGGCATAGGTGTTATCATCATTCCTCCTTGGGATACTCCTATCCCCATCGCTTATAAGCTTGACTTCAAATGCACTAACAACATGGCTAAGTATGAAGCCCTCATCCTAGGTCTCCAAACCGCTATCATGCTCGGCATTCAAATTATCGACATCTATGGTGACTCCCAACTTATCATCAATCAAGTCAAAGGCACCTATCAATGTAAAAATTAATTCCCTCAAAAAGACAAGGACGTTGTTTACTTTCTTCTAGGGACATTTGATCAATACACCATCCAATCCATTCCTCACTCATATAATTGCTTTACAAACATTATGGCGTCCCTTGCATTACTTATCCTAAGGAAAGTGAAGAATCTAAACTCTCCATTGTTGTCCATCATCTTGATCAACCATCTCATACCCATGAGCTTCCTCACATCAATCAATTTAACACCAACTAATCTGATATCTGGTTCCTCCTAGATCCTCCGACTACTTATCTCGTATCTAAGATTGCCTCGACCTATCCAAAAATGGTAGGAAATGATTTCTTCAATGCGTTAACAGATTATGTCATCCTTGATGGCATACTATATAAATATGATTTTGATGGAATCCTACTACGTTTCCTTAAATCGCATGAATCTACTGCGCACCATCCAAGAAGTCCATGATGGTATCTGTGGTGGACATTTTAGCAATTTGAATTTCATTAAATTTGTTCTATTCCTAGTCTATTAATGGCCCACTCTTAATAAAGATTGTTGTGAGTATGTTAAAAAGTGCATTAAATTTCAACAACATTTTACCTTATCCCCATCCCCAGCTAGGCCATCTGACCATCTCGGGACTTTAGCCTTTCTCACAATGGGGATTGACCTTATTGGCCTCATTATTCCACACTCTTCTCATCACCATCATTCCATCATCACCACTACCAAATACTTCACCAAATGGGTGGAAGAAATTCCACTCACATCTACCATAGCTACCAAAATTGTTGACTTCGTCTATCAACACATCATCTTCTGCTTCAACCTTCCCCATAAAATTATCATGCAGATAGAAATTCCTTTAAAAATTGAAACCTAAAAATATTTTGTGAATCTTTCAACATTAAGCTCATCTTCTCTTCCCCTTATTATCCTCACGCTAACGACCAAGCCGAAGCCACTAATAAAAATATCTTAAACATCCTTGTTAAAACCATCAACATATAATGTCACGATTGGCATCTTCACATCCCCTTCACCCTCTAGGCCTATTATAATAACATCTACAACTCTATGAGTGCTACTCCTTTCTCTCTCATCTATGGATTTGAATCTATTTTTCCACTCAAATTCCAAATCCCATATTTACATGTATCTCTTCACGACTTCATATTTGATGAGGACTATTGTCGAACGCTATCCCAACTTGATTTTCTAGATAAGCATTGTTTGACTTCCCTTAAACACCATCATATCTATCAGATCGCATCAAATACACTTACAAAAACATCTCAAGGAATGAAACTTTAACATAGGAGACCTCATTTAAAGGAAAATCAGAATGTCACTACTCTAGAAAGGAGAAAATGTGGAAATTTTTCTCCCAACTAGATTGTACCATATATCATCACACATAAGTATGGGTCCAGGGCCTATCACTTAGCATCCCTCGATGGTAAACCAAAAATGGAACCTCTCAATGCCTTGCACTTGTTGCCCTTCTACTATTAAAATATCTACCAATGTAACCCTAGTCATACCTATGGGTCTTACACCCATCACTCACCTTTTCATATCTTATTGTAATTATTTAGGAATCATGTGGTCTACCATCACTAGATTATTTATGACCTTGAATATGGGCACCACGGGTCTATTCATAACATGTCTATTATGGACATGTTCCTCCTTCTAAGTAGGAACCCCTATATCATTACATCCATTACCCTCCTTATTTAGATATTGGAACTATTCTAACATCTAGAGGTGTCGCATGTACATCTTCTCATCTCCTCCCCAAGTGGTTTATTTGGCTATCCATAGCTCTATCCAAAAGTCAAAATTTTGGATTCTCACATTAAAAGATATCACATATAAAAATAGACTACTCACTCGAAGGACAACTACTCATATATAGAAAAAAATTCAAAAGTATAGATTGATCCCTCAAAGGACAACTATCATGCATATATCACCGCCATCTAAATAGTCAAAATCTAAAGAAAAATCTTAATGTAGACCACTCCCTCGAAGGATGGCTACTTTCTCATATCATGGTAGTGAAGGATTCCCGTATTGATCAACCTTTTTAGAATATTAAAAGTAAAAGAAAAAATAGCAAAAGAAAGCTAACATCCCTGGAAATCTTCCCACATCGATCAACTTTCCCATCTTCCGCAAACTTCCCACATTGATTAGTTTGTGTCATATTGCTCGAGATAGGGCATATACCTAGGACCACCACCTAAATAAAACTTCTTTCCCATATGATCTCCATCTTAACACCTTTGTCATGTTTATAGTGGGTTTATAAGCACACTTTCCATCTTTCCCTCATGATCTTAAATGTGACTAACTATCATTAGTTATGTGTTAACGCCTATTATTAGTCACAAATATATTTCTCTACATCATTCCCTCTCATTCTCTACCTCTAATCCAGTTTCAAGTGTATTTCTACATACACTCCCCTATATGATGATGTATACACGTATATGCTTAGGTCACCCTATAAAGGTCATGCCCTTTCCCACCGCACTATCCTAATTTCTACATCCACTCTCAATCCATCTAATGTGTCATATATTATAAATACAACATATATTACTAACATCTAATAAAATTAAAACATCATTTATTAAATCTCTTACATCTATACACGTATCCATCCATCACATAATGCATCCACATCTAAATCTATCTAGTTCCAATCTATCTCATCTATCACATTGTTTCTTAATTAACGTCTCTGTCATTACATCAAATCATTTAACCTACACATCCATCTAATCATAATAAATAAAAACATCAAATCATTATAGTCATCACATCACATCCATCTAATCATAATAAACCATCAAATCATATCATCGGTATACTTCTAGTCAAAGAATCCATCGCATAATAAAATTTCAACTAATATCTAAACATCTATAACATAATCAAAACCATCACATCAAATCATATAAGGTGATAGAATCATATATCTATATATATCATCAAATTTGTAAATACATCTATGATAGGTCTCTAAGGGATCTATCTCAAAATCTATACATCAATATATATATATATATATATATATATATAATTTCCACCTTTACTTGGTAAACTAAACATCAAACAATTTGAGACCCGAGCCACGCTCCCCAGTACGAGATCCTATCCCTCTATCTAACTACCCACAGATCCCTCCTTTGGGCTAGGATCACACCTTCCTTGTGCAACATTCATTGTGATATATGATGGTACTTGTTGTGCCTCTCTCCCTATCCCCTTCTTCCCTACTAGGTAAGCCACATATCGTGTCACACATGGTAATCTAGATGTCACAATATGATCATAATAATGTTCCTCTATGCCTAGTACCTTGTACTACTCTAGTGAGACAATACTAGGTGGATCCATCTATTCGAGATCCATGTGAGGCCTCGGGTACCTCACTCCGTGATGTTGCAATGATAGATCCAAGATCTTCAAACTTAGCCCTATAGGCCTCTCTCTACCATCAATATCGATCTCATTACTACATAACCAAATCTCTCTCCTTTCGTAGTCCTACGACCTCCTGTCGTGCGACATCTCTCTCCTCTAACATAGTTTCTAACTCCTGAAGGCGGGATATCTCAATTATTCCCCCATATCCTCCCAACATTTCCTCATCCTCTTCTTTAGGTGCCGCCACCTCCTCCTCTTTATCTCCTACTGCTCCCTCTCTTCTACGGCCTTAACCACCCACCGTTGAGTCCACCACTCCACATATCCCTCCCCAAAACCTACATCATCATCATCATCCCACGAATCTCCCTCCTAATCCAATAGATCCACAATCATAGGCACTTTGTTAGGTGCCTATCATCTCAACTCACCTAAATCGGATAGGTGTTGTTACTTCCTCCTGAGCATACAAGTGTTGATATGTGATTTCATATAAAAGGATGTGTTCCTCGATTTAGAAATCATGCTTGATATGTACTGTAATTTCTTTGCAGATCCTTGACTGAGTCAGAATATGATTAGACTCTTTTATTTATTTCATTTTGCATCTGAGTTTAATCTGATCTCGGAATGAATTATAGAGTTATCCATCTATAAGATCTAATCTTGGATCAAAGGGAATTGATCCAAGTATTGCTCTAAGTCTCTTTTGTGATGAATTAAAATCACAGACCTTGAACAGTTGTAAAGGTCTAGAAGCATTGAATAAGCTGGTCCGGAGTATGACTCAGGCTGATCATGTGAAATGGATTGGTTCCCGATATGGAAGTATATCTGGAAGGTCTCGATCGTGGACCAGGTAATAATTTGGTTACATACATTCTCAGGCTGAGGCGTAACAGAGCTAACCCTGCTCAAGAAGGTATGATGTAGGTCTTTTTCTGAGTGTACAGAATGTAGACCTAACTAGAATTATTAATGGTTAGTAACCTAAAACTAAACCTAACCTAGGGGTTAGATTAGTGTTAATCTAACCTAGACCTAGGCTAAGTGCTAATGTCCTAAGTTAGTATCTATGTGTAATGTGGTTAGAATAAGTATTATCCTAAATTCTAACCTAAGATACTAACCTAACTATTGAACAAAATGTATGGGGGCCTATGGAGGGGTGTGAACCATGGGCGTGTTTTCTATGTCATTAAATGCTAAGGATAAGTATGAGGGACAGGTCTTGGCGGAGGTTTTAGGAACGGCTAACTTGTGTCGACGTGGCAGGTCGCCAAAACTGAAAATGAACTGAAATTTTATTTGATCACGCCCAATTTTGGCGCTGGTGGCAAAGTTTGAGTTTGAGCGGGAAAGTTGGTGTAAATGCATTCAATGTGCTCGGTAGTCGAGCTCGGAACTCGCGTGAAGGCATGCAAACTGGGAAGTTGTTGGTTTGTTTGGCTTGTCGCGAATTTTGGTTTTCCTTCTGCCTGTTCACTGGTTCTTCGCACCAGTTTTCTTTGTGTTGCATGGCGAACATGAGAATATCTAACTCTTTTCTCTGGCAAGGGAAATATATATGTTATGGAGATAGAAAAATTTTGTTGGTCGCTCTAACTTGGAAAAGGAAAAGGAAGTCTGAGCTCTTCCAGTGGTCTGCTTCGGAATTTTGAGTAAAAATCCAGGCATGTTAGGCCCTAACCTTTAAATATCTTGCTGTCTTTCAAGTGATTTCATTAGAACAACTCTGTTCAAATGATTTATGGAAATAGATGATTTTTCCTTGGTGGTCTTGTGTGATTTTTGGTACTGTATCTCTTCAGGTTTGATTTTTCGTTTATCCCTTGATGGGTGTTGATATAATCGAACGGTTGCTATATATTTCTGGGTGTTTTGCATTCTGGCTTTTATATGCGAAAATATGGCAAGATTTTGTGCTAGGCCTGCTCTGTGTGAGTCCATGAATTGTCCTCCCGATGGGTGCAGGCTATTGATGCATGTTGGTATATATAAATGTATATAAATATTTTGTTGATACTTGTTGTGGAAATTGTTAGAAGGGATACTGATGGATAGCATATGATTGTTCAGTTTTATTGAATCTTTGTAAGCTCTGTCGTGGGTTTTGATGAAGGTAGTTATTGATACTGTTGGGTTTCGTTTTGTCTTGAAGGTTGTTTGAGAATAAACATCTTTCGGTGTGACAGTATCTTATTGCAACTCTTTTGGAATTGTTTTCCTTTTTCGTTGGGGTAACAAGATTTAACCGTTACAGTATGCATTATGGATATATGTATATTATATATTGGAACGGCTCAGAGAGTCCATTGAATGACTTGTATAAATGGACCACTATGGAAGCTATACATTTATATATTTGATGTTGGATATTGATTTGTTTGAAGTCTTGAAGAAGTAACAGGTCTTTCGACCTCTGTTAACTATAGTAAATTTTGGGTATAGACTCCCGGTTGTACTGCTTCGCTTCTTCTTCGTGTAAGCTTGTTCAAAAATATTGAAGAAGGTTCATTGGTTCTTTTCACTCACGAAATCAAGTAATTATCAAGCCTGTTCTTTTATGTTTATCATTACTGGAGTAGATGGAATCATTAATTATTCTTCTTTATTATCTTGAATACTGTTGTATAGACTCGGTTGAATTCTTGATAAATAACCAGTGTGATCGCTTCAAATTAGGACTGTTGGGTTTATTCTATTGTTTGACCCTGTGGAGGATATCTTGTTTCTTTTGGCTTCTGTATAAGCCTGAGATTGAACATGTGATGTTTATTTGGCCTTGATGGATTTCTGTGAATAGCTTGACATCTTGTATAACGGCTTTATGAAGTAGGTCATGGATACCATACTTTCTACTCTGATTTCATTCAGATGTAGCTACGATATTCTATGTTGTGTTTTCTTTAGATTTCATGCCAGTTGATGTGGCTGTGTGTGATGCGTGGGTTTCATTTAAACGTCTCTACTTAAGTCGTAGGGAGATGTCATTGTTCAAAAGGAGTTCGAGTTTCTTATTGATCAGGCAACAATTGAGTTCCTTTGAATTCGACCTTGGGAACAAAAGCCATACAAAGGTTGAAAAGGATCAAGAGGTCAGTAGATTGTTATTGGGATTGTAGGCGTGTTACGCCTTCCTTACTTTGATATCCATTTTTGAGTATGAATGAATTTAGGAGCTAATCTGTACTAAATAGGTAACGGCAAAGAGTTGTCTTCTTGCCTGTCGCTTCTTGCGTGAGGTCATTCTGAGTCTGTCTGGTAGAAAGACCATGTTGTTCGGCATGGGGGCTACTGTACTGTAGTTGCCTTATTGTAACAGTGTGTTGTTGATGGACTCGACTGATTTATTTGCTGTGTTTTATTTCTTTATTTAAACAGAATTCTTCTTGTGGCTTGTCGGACTTGTTCGTATACTTACCGGATGAATGCTTTCCATATGAGGAGACGGTACAGTAGTGAACTTGTGTGAAAGGAAGTGTGAATGATTTGTTCCTTTCTTTTCTATTATTATAATACATGTTGATATCTGTAACAGTAGGAGCTGTTTTTAACATATTGATATACTCAAGAGTTGTTATGATATTTCCATTTCCTGATGAAATTAACGATCTGTCCAATGTTGCTGATCTTGGATTTAAGATAATTGTTTTGGATACTTTCGTTCTTTGATTCTTAATATTGATGAAATAATTGAGAAGTGTTTAGGACTATTCTGTAACGATGATAGAGTTACACGTTTGTAGTCATTTTTGTATTACAAGGGCATAGTCTGAATATGTTTACTTGTTTGGATAATGGAACTCATTTAAACAGGGTGTTTAATGAAAACAATTGACGGATTGCAATTGTTTTAAAAGTTAGTGCTTATCATGCTCAGTTCATCGAACTGACTCATGTTGACTATTTTTGCAGATGGTTGCCGTAAGTGGTAAAAGCAATGCAGATCTGACAGGATGATCAAATTGTTTAATTTGATTTATAATGAATTACAGCTTGATTTTCTAAATGTACTATATGTGGAAAGATGTTTCTTTTCCGTTAAGCATTGTATCAAGTATGCTGCTTGCATAAAATGTATTTGTATAGTTATGAAAGGAATAAAAATAAGTATTGATACTTATGTGTTGTATTCTTAATTCTGATAGTTGACCTTCTTCGGTTTATATACCAGAGTGGCAATGTTATCTTTGTGTAATTGGATGCTTTTGTGATTGACAATGAAAGCTTAAAGAAAATGTGATTGAATTCTTATGAGTGTTTAGTAGTTCTAATTTGTTCTATCGAAAGCTAAATTGAAATTTAAATCATTGTCTTTTTAAAAGATAGGGTTAAAACGAACCTAAGCAGAACACTAATCAAGCTGAGGTAAATTACTAATCCCTAGTCCTAGTATGGCAGGACAACATTAAATTGGATTCTTAACCAATTATATCTTTATACTAATAAGTATGATATAAATTCAGTAAGAGAACTCGAAATAAATCTAATGGGGTTCGATGGCAATCTCATATGAAGGTAATGAGATAATGTCCAATTCTGTTGTTTTAGAATCATGTGTATTCTAATGACTCCTTGATGAGAGCTTGACCTTAATACCTCTACCATGTAATGGGTTTTATTGAGGAAGGTCGTCTTAAGACGAAGAATCCAGGGATTGGGAAAGGCTAACCTATGGGGAAAGTCTTTAAAGTAATTTAAAACTCAACGTGCGTAACGCATATTAGTAAGTAGATCTTTTCGAGGTGGATTTAAAGGTTGACGGCACAAGACAATTGCAGGGGGTTGTACCTCCGAGAAGATTAGGATCTTCTCGAAGTTACAACAATGCAGGTGACTTATGACGACACCCTTTGCATTGATCGCTAAGATTTACACTTTGATCTCGACGAATTACTCAGGGACCAATTAGGAATGTGGCCATGTTATAAGGCTTCCTAGGAGGTTCGGGGTATCTTGACACACTGGTCTAACTGCAGGGTTAAACCAGTATGTCATCGTATCCCTAATACTCGTGGGCATCCATATAACATTATCACCTTGTTAATCTGTCTCCGAGTGATTAAGTTGTGAAAGGAAGGACCGATAAAGAGTCGCTGTAAGACATTCTATATAACATAAGAATGGGGTGAAGGGCGTATTCCGTTGATCGACGAGTATGCCGTTAAGGAATACGAGACATAAACAAGATGTTTCAAATCTTTGGCCAAAGTATCGCAAGTCACTGATCATGCGTTGTCCTAATTCACCTAGTCTAAGGGATGAGATGCCGATGAATAATGGTAACAATTATTCAAGCTTAGGTTCCTTGACACAAGCATTCTAAATCCCGAATAGGGAAGAGAACCACAGAGTGAAGTGTTAAATAATAACGCCAACTCTTATTACTCATGAATAGATCGGTAGATTATTGAGTCATGAAATGAATAGATCGGAGGTACTCCGAGTCATTACACAATGCATATGGTTATCTCGTTAAATGAATGGTTATTTGATTTGTGAGTTCTAAATTATGTATTTAGAACCAGATGCATTTATCAAAAAAAAAAAAAAAAAAAATTGACTTGTTCTATTGTCTAAAATGAGGATGTTACATCTTGGTATCGTAGTCAAGGTTGCAGCTCTTGACCTATTATGTCCATAATCTGATAAAAACCTGAATTTTCTTGTAATGTAAAAATGGTTAGAACAAGGGGAACGTTATAATAATGCTCCACCCAAGGAGGAGCGCAACAACCTGTAAACTTGATGAGATCCTTGCTGCCCCGTTGACACAAGAGATCGCTTAGCTGTATCTGAACAAGAGGGTGATGGGAAATGAGGAGGATGAAGAAGCCGATAATAATAATCAAGCAACCTCCCGAGGACAACCCCGACATGGGTGTTGATGTTAATGCTTTGGGAATGCACCTGTCCAACCGAAAAAAAAAGGCCAGTTGGCAAAGCAGTAACTCACTAATGATATAAAAAGGATAAGTCCACCTAAGTATGATGGCACCACATTGGGAGATGGAGCCGAGAACTCGCTCAATAAATGGAGAAGTACTTTGCAATAAGGAACTTCTCGTGAGGAAACCAAAGCTATTTGGGAGCCTATCAGCCTTCCCACGAAGCATCTTCGTGGTGGGATAGCCGTAAAGTTGAACTAAACATCGATGAGACCAATATTACTTGGGATCAATTTAAAGGCTATTTTAGGCAACGTTGGCTGCCACAACTTTTCTATGATCAGAAAATGACAGAATTTCAGAACTTAGCTCAAGGGAAGCTAACGGTAACTGAATTCTAGGAGCGGTTTACAAAACTCCTTAAGTATGTACCGCAGTATCAAACTGACGAAAAGTTCAAAATACGGAAATTCATCATGGGATTGAATCCCGTGATAGGGGGAGAGGTCGATGTTCACACTCCAACCACTATGGAAGGAGTTGTTGAAAAGGCCATTAGGCAAGAACAGAAATTAAAGGCTATTTCTAGCTCATAAGGAGGAAGTGCGGAAGAAGACTGCAAACCCTTCTTCAACCTCTCTTGCACCTAAAAAAGGACCATGGAAAAAGTTTGGAAACAAGAGTAAGTTTCCAGGAGATAACAATAAGAAAGCAAAGCAGTGAAATAAGCCTCATTGAAATGTAAGGGATAATTTTGCTAAAAATTATAATAATGGGCGTAAGCCCTATGGAGGACAACGTGACAATTACAAGGTCGAGGCAATTTGAGCCTAAAAAGGGACTTCGTAGGAGGCTGCTACAATTGTGGCAAAGACCACTATGCTAATCAATGCCCTTTAAAGAAGGATGATCGTAATCAAGCAAAGATAAGATACATGCTGCAGCAGAGCGACAAGCAAGTCAAAAAGCAAGTGACACCTATAGAAGTTCCGTAAGTTATTCGGCATACCCGCTACTATTCTTTTTGATACAGAGCTACCGAATGTTTTATATCTAATAAACTTGCTTCTAAACTTAAAAGAAAAGCTGGAAAATGGATAAATCTTGGACCGTATAGATGGTAATAATTCTGCTCATACAAAGTGAGTATGTGTCTTTTTGGGGCAGTCCTTGACTTACCTAACTTTTCCACGGAAGTTGATCTCTATGTTGCACCATTGGGATCGTATGACATTGTCATCGGTGTCAATTGGTTAGCTGACCATAAAGCAAAAGTAGATCACATGAAAAGAACATAAAATGTTTAGATGATCACCGGAATCAGCAGAGATTCAAGGTGTGAAAAGAGAAATTTCAGTTAGAAAACTGTCAGCTATGCAGCTTAAAAAGGCTAAAAATAAAGGATGTACCCTTTATGCGGTAAAGATATCTGAATCTTCAGAAGAAGATGATGATTTCATGAAACGATTCCCTCTTTTACAAGGTTTCAGGGATGTTTTTCCTGAGGAATTACCAGGGTTACCACCCAAGAGAGAATTTGACTTCACCATTGAAATCAAGCCAGGAACAGAACCTATATCCAAAGCACCTTATCGGATGACTACTACAGAGTTAGTTGAGCTTAAGGCACAGTTGCAAGAGCTTTTGTCTAAAGGTTTGATCAGACCAAGTGTTTCACCTTGGGGAGCGCCTGTAATATTTGTGAAAAAGAAGGATGGAACACTAAGGTTGTGTATTGATTATCGGATGTTGAACAAAGCAACAGTCAAGAACCGATATCCACTTCCTAGGATCGATGATCTGTTTGATCAGATGCGTGGAGCAATGGTTTATTCTAAGATAGACCTTCGATCCGGTTATCATCGCTAAGGATTAGAGAGGAAGATATTCATAAAACAAATTTTCCGAACAAGGTACTGGACATTATGAATTCACGCTTCTACCCTTTGATTAACTAATGCACCCATGCACTTTTATGAATTTAATGAACAATATTTTTCAAGAATACCTGACAAGTTTGTACTTGTATTCTTGGACGATATTCTCATTTATTCTAAAAGCGCATTGAGGAGCACAATGAGCATTTGAAGATAGTTTTGGGAATTTTGAGAAAGAGAAAGTTGTATGGTAAGTTATCCAAATGTTCTTTCTTTGATTCAGAAGTTCACTATTTGGGTCATGTTATAAGTAAAGAAGGAATTGTTGTGGATCCTTCAAAAATAGTGGCAATAACTGAGTGGCCTGCACCAAAGAATGTGCATGAAGTAAGAAGCTTCATGGGTCTTGCTGGTTACTATAGAAAATTTGTAAAGGATTTTTCTAAAGTAGTCACACCAATAACTTCTTTGCGTAAGAAGAAGATAAGAAATTCATATGGAATGATAAGTGCGAAGCGGCTTTCAAAAGTTTGAAAGACCAGCTTGACTTCGCACCTATACTAGCTGTACTGCACTCTAATGGGAGTTTTACATGTTGTAATGATGCTTCGGGAAGGCCTTGGAGGTGTTTTGCTACAAAATGATCAGTCATAGCATATGAAAGTAGAAAACTTAAGTTACATGAGCTGAACTATGCCCTCATGATTTGGAACTTGCGCCATTGTTCATGCACTTCAAGTCCTGGAGACACTATTTACTTGGGAAACCTTTTGAGTTGAAGACTCACCACTTAGGACTGAAATATATTTTTACTCAGCCCAATCTGAATGCCAGACAGAGAAGGTGGTTAGAATTTTTATCACAATATGACTTTGATATTAGCTATATCAAAGGGAAGGAGAATAGAGTAGCTGATGCTCTAAGTCGTAGGAGGCACATTTCTGCTCTTATAACATTAAGAACTCAGTTTAAAGACGAGGTAAAAAGTGCCTCAGAATCAGATGCATACTTTCAACAAGTAAAAGCAGCACTTGCTGCAGAACCTAAGGATATAAGGTATAAAGGTTTTCATTTTGATAATGAAGGAATCTTGCGTTATGAAAACAGGGTATATGTACCTATGCTGAACGATTTGAGAAAGAAGTTGTTAGTTGAATTTCATAATTCACCTTTCTCTGACACCTGGGCATCACAAAAATGCTTGCTGATTTGAAACAACAATACTTTTGGAAAGGTATGAAAAAGGATGTAATTAATTTTGTGACTCATTGTCTGAATGTCAAAGCGGTGAAGGCGTAACATATGCACCTCGCTGATTGTTATATCCTCATAGCATACCGCAAAGATAAATGGCAAGTAATAACCATGGATTTTGTACAAGGATCGCCTATGTCCAGAATAAACATGATGTTATCCTCGGTAGTTGTTGATAAACCGACCAAGGTAGCTCATTTCATCACTGAAATCTAAAGGATGATTCACCAAAGCTAGCCAAAAGATTCGTACACAAAATTTTCAGATTGCATGGTGTACCGTAATTGATTATATCTACAGTGGATCCTAGAATGACGCTCAAGGTTTTGGCAAACGCTTAACGCAGCTCTTGAACGAAACTAAACTTCGCTTCGCATATCATCCGAAACGGATGGACAAACCGAGAGGGTAAACCAAGTGTTGGAGGACATGTTGCAAATGTATCGCATGGATCAACAAAGATAAATGGGAAGAGTATCTTCCATTAGTTGAGTTCGCATACAACAATACTTATCACTCATCTCTCAAAATGGCACCATTTGAAGCGCTTTATGGAAGAAAGTGCAGAACCCCTGTAAGTTGGGACAGTGTTGAGGATAGAGTGGTAATTGGACCAGAGATTCTCACAGAAATGGAACAACGAAGTTAAGTTGATTCGTGAACGACTAAAGGAAGCAAATGGATGTACGACAAGAGCTATGCTGACCTTAAGCGGGTTGATAGAAGGTTTGAGCTTGGTGATAAGGTTTTTCTTCGTGTTAAACCCAGAAAGAGTTCTATAACTTTTGGCAAGGCTGCCAAGTTGTCACCTCGATTCGTGGGACCTTTCGAAATTGTCGAAATAATCAATCCTGTAGCTTATCGTTTAGCATTGCCACCTGCTTTATCTCGCATGCATGATGTTTTTCATATTTCTTTGCTTAAGAAATACGTTTCAGATCTGTCACATGTTTTAAATTGGAATTCCTTGCAGGTCCAAGACCCAGGAATAATCGTGGTTAAACCCACACGAGTGCTGGAAACTCACCAATTGCATTTAAGAAATCGTGAAATACAACAATGTAAGGTCCAAAGGGGACCAGTTTAACGAAGAAAGTGCAACTTGGGAAAATCTGGAAGAGATGAAAATGGCTTTTCCTTCTCTTTTTCAACAGAATGAAATCTGTTGACAAAACATTCTTTTATGAACTTATTTTTATAAAAATATTTATGGAAGCCAGATGAAGGCAAACATTATTCAGGTTGAATAAAATGTGTTGTGACATTGATTTCTGGAACTATTCAAATATGAAATAGTCACATTATTTGTGTACTGATAATTTGATTGACCTGAAGGTTAATTTAATATGTAATTCATCGGGACGATGAATCTTTTTAGGAGGGAAGCATGTAACACCCTGAACTGTTGTTACTTCCTCCTGAGCATACAAGTGTTGATATGTGATTTCTTATAAAAGGATGTGTTCCTCGATTTAGAAATCATGCTTGATATGTACTGTAATTTCTTTGCAGATCCTTGACTGAGTCAGAATATGATTAGACTCTTTTATTTATTTCATTTTGCATCTGAGTTTAATCTGATCTCGGAATGAATTATAGAGTTATCCATCTATAAGATCTAATCTTGGATCAGTGGAATTGATCCAAGTATTGCTCTAAGTCTGTTCGTGATGAATTAAAATCACGCCTTGAACAGTTGCAAGGTCTAGAAGCATTGAATAAGCTGGTCCGGAGTATGACTCAGCCGATCATGTGAAATGGATTGGTTCCCGATATGGAAGTATATCTGAAGGTCTCGATCGTGGACCGTAATAATTCGGTTACATACGATTCTCGCAGCTGAGGCGTAACAGAGCTAACCCCGTTCAAGAAGGTATGATGTAGGTCTTTTTCTGAGTGTACGGAATGTAGACCTAACTGGAATTATTAATGGTTAGTAACCTAAAACTAAACCTAACCTAGGGGTTAGATTAGTGTTAATCTAACCTAGACCTAGGCTAAGTGCTAATGTCCTAAGTTAGTATCTATGTGTAATGTGGTTAGAATAAGTATTATCCTAAATTCTAACCTAAGATACTAACCTAACTATTGAACAAAATGTATGGGGGCCTATGGAGGGGTGCGAACCATGGGCGGCGTTTTCTATGTCATTAAATGCTAAGGATAAGTATGAGGGACAGGTCTTGGCGGAGGTTTTAGGAACGGCTAACTTGTGTCGACGTGGCAGGTCGCCAAAACTGAAAATGAACTGGAAATTTTATTTGACTGTCGCCAATTTTGGCGGTCGGTGGCAGTGGAGTTTGAGCGGGAAAGTTGGTGTAAATGCATTCAATGTGCTCGGTAGTCGAGCTCGGAACTCGCGTGAAGGCATGCAAACTGGGAAGTTGTTGGTTTGTTTGGCTTGTCGCGAATTTCGGTTTTCCTTCTGCCTGTTCACTGGTTCTTCGCACTGCCTTTCTTTGTGTTGCATGCATGGCGAACATGAGAATATCTAACTCTTTTCTCCGCAAGGGAAATATATATGTTATGGAGATAGCAAAATTTTGTTGGTCGCTCTAACTTGGAAAAGGAAAAGGAAGTCTGAGCTCTTCTAGTGGTCTGCTTCGGAATTTTGAGTAAAAATCCAGGCATGTTAGGCCCTAACCTTTAAATATCTTGTTGTCTTTCAAGTGATTTCATTAGAACAACTCTGTTCAAATGATTTATGGAAATAGATGATTTTTCCTTGGTGGTCTTGTGTGATTTTTGGTACTGTATCTCTTCTGGTTCGATTTTTCGTTTATCCCTTGATGGGTGTTGATATAATCGAACGGTTGCTATATATTTCTGGGTGTTTTGCATTCTGGCTTTTATATGCGAAAATATGGCAAGATTTTGTGCTAGGCCTGCTCTGTGTGAGTCCATGAATTGTCCTCCCGATGGGTGCAGGCTATTGATGCATGTTGGTATATATAAATGTATATAAATATTTTGTTAATACTTGTTGTGGAAATTGTTAGAAGGGATACTGATGGATAGCGTATGATTGTTCAGTTTTATTGAATCTTTGTAAGCTCTGTCGTGGGTTTTGATGAAGGTAGTTATTGATACTGTTGGGTTTCGTTTGTCTTGAAGGTTGTTTGTGAATAACATCTTTCGATGTGACAGTATCTTTTTGCAACTCTTTGGAATTGTTTTCCTTTTCATAGGGGTAACAAGATTTAACCGCTATAAAGATGCATTATGGATATATGTATATTATATATTGGAACGACTCTGTAAGAGTCCATTGAATGACTTGTATAAATGGATTACTGTGGAAGTTATACATTTATATATTTGAATGTTGGACAATGATTTGTTTGAAATCTTGAGAAGTAACAGGTCTTTCGACCTCTGTTAACTACAGTAATTTTTGGGTATAGACTCTTGGCCGGTTGTATCTGCTTTCGCTTCCTTCTGTAAGCTTGTTCAAAAATATTGAAGAAGGTTCAGTTGGTTCTTTTTACGAAATCAGTAATTATTGAAGCCTGTTCTTTTATGTTTATCATTACTGGAGTAGATGGAATCATTAATTATTCTTCTTTATTATCTTGAATACTGTTGTATAGACTCGGTTGAATTCTTGATAAATAACCAGTGTGATCGCTTCAAATTAGGACTGTTGGGTTTATTCTATTGTTTGACCCTGTGGAGGATATCTTGTTTCTTTTGGCTTCTGTATAAGCCTGAGATTGAACATGTGATGTTTATTTGGCCTTGATGGATTTCTGTGAATAGCTTGACATCTTGTATAACGGCTTTATGAAGTAGGTCATGGATACCATACTTTCTACTCTGATTTCATTCGATGTAGCTACGATATTCTATGTTGTGTTTTCTTTAGATTTCATGCCAGTGATGTGGTCAGTGTGTGATGCGTGGGTTTCATTTAAACGTCTCTCTGCTTAAGTCGTAGGGAGATGTCATTGTTCAAAAGGAGTTCGAGTTTCTTATTGATCGTGGCAACAATTGAGTTCCTTTGAATTCGACCTTGGGAACAAAAGCCATACAAAGTGTTGAAAAGGATTGAAGAGGTCAGATTGTTATTGGGATTGTAGGCGTGTTACGCCTTCCTTACTTTGATATCCATTTTTGAGTATGAATGAATTTAGGAGCTAACTGTACCTAAATAGGTAACGGCAGTAGTTGTCTTCTTGCCTGTCACTTCTTGCGTGAGGTCATTCTGAGTCTGTCTGGTAGAAAGACCATGTTGTTCGGCATGGGGGCTACTGTACTGTAGTTGCCTTATTGTAACAGTGTGCTGTTGATGGACTCGACTGATTTATTTGCTGTGTTTTATTTCTTTATTTAAACAACAATTCTTCTTGTGGCTTGTCGGACTTGTTCGTATACTTACCGGATGAATGCTTTCCATATGAGGAGACGGTACAGTAGTGAACTTGTGTGAAAGGAAGTGTGAATGATTTGTTCCTTTCTTTTCTATTATTATAATACATGTTGATATCTGTAACAGTAGGAGCTGTTTTTAACATATTGATATACTCAAGAGTTGTTATGATATTTCCATTTCCTGATGAAATTAACGATCTGTCCAATGTTGCTGATCTTGGATTTAAGATAATTGTTTTGGATACTTTCGTTCTTTGATTCTTAATATTGATGAAATAATTGAGAAGTGTTTAGGACTATTCTGTAACGATGATAGAGTTACACGCTTGTAGTCATTTTTGTATTACAAGGGCATAGTCCAATATGTTTACTTGTTTGGATAATGGAACTCATTTAAACAGTAGGTGTTTAATGAAAACAATTGACGGATTGCAATTGTTTTAAAAGTTAGTGCTTATCATGCTCTGGGCCATCGAACTGACTCATGTTGACTATTTTTGCAGATGGTTGCCGTAAGTGGTAAAAGCAATGCAGATCTGACAGGATGATCAGATTGTTTAATTTGATTTATAATGAATTACAGCTTGATTTTCTAAATGTACTATATGTGGAAAGATGTTTCTTTTCCGTTAAGCATTGTATCAAGTATGTTGCTTGCATAAAATGTATTTGTATAGTTATGAAAGGAATAAAAATAAGTATTGATACTTATGTGTTGTATTCTTAATTCTGATAGTTGACCTTCTTCGGTTTATATACCAGAGTGGCAATGTTATCTTTGTGTAATTGGATGCTTTTGTGATTGACAATGAAAGCTTAAAGAAAATGTGATTGAATTCTTATGAGTGTTTAGTAGTTCTAATTTGTTCTATCGAAAGCTAAATTGAAATTTAAATCATTGTCTTTTTAAAAGATAGGGTTAAAACGAACCTAAACAGAACACTAATCAAGCTGAGGTAAATTACTAATCCCTAGTCCTAGTATGGCAGGACAACATTAAATTGGATTCTTAACCAATTATATCTTTATACTAATAAGTATGATATAAATTCAGCTTAAGAGAACTGAAATAAATCTAATGGGGTTCGATGGCAATCTCATATGAAGGTAATGAGATAATGTCCAATTCTCGTTGTTTTAGAATCATGTGTATTCTAATGACTCGATGAGAGCTTGACCTTAATACCTCTACCATGTAATGGGTTTTATTGAGGAAGGTCATCTTAAGACGAAGAATCCAGGATTGGGAAAGGCTAACCTATGGGGAAAGTCTTTAAAGTAATTTAAAACTCAACGTGCGTAACGCATATTAGTAAGTAGATCTTTTCGAGGCGGATTTAAAGGTTGACGGCACAAGACAATCGCAGCAGGTTGTACTTCCGAGAAGATTAGGATCTTCTCGAAGTTACAACAATGCAGTGACTTATGACGACACACCCTTTGCGATTGATCGCTAAGATTTACACTTTGATCTCGACGAATTACTCAGGACCAATTAGGAATGTGGCCATGTTATAAGGCTGCCTAGAGGTTCGGGTATCTTGACACACTAGGTCTAACTGCAGGGTAAACCAAGATGTCATCGTATCCCTAATACTCGTGGGCATCCATATAACATTATCACCTTGTTAACTGCCTCCGAGTGATTAAGTTGTGAAAGGAAGGACCGACAAAGAGTCGGTGTAAGACATTCTATATAACATAAGAATGGGGTGAAGGGCGTATTCCAGATTGACGAGTATGCCGTTAAGGAATACG
This sequence comes from Taxus wallichiana var. yunnanensis, assembly GCA_018340775.1. Taxonomy (NCBI): domain Eukaryota; kingdom Viridiplantae; phylum Streptophyta; class Pinopsida; order Cupressales; family Taxaceae; genus Taxus; species Taxus wallichiana. The sequence goes on from CM031234.1 coordinate 10,607,477, forward strand.
AGACATAAACTGTATGTTTCAAATCTTTGGCCAAAGTATCGCAAGTTCTGATTGCGTTGTCCTAATTCACCTAGTCTAAGGGATGAGATGCCGATGAATAATGGTAACAATTATTCAGCTTAGGTTCCTCGACAGAGCATTCTGAATCCTAGAATAGGGAAGAGAACCACAGGAGTGAAGTGTTAAATAATAACGCCAACTCTTATTACTCATGAATAGATCGGTAGATTACCGAGTCATGAAATGAATAGATCGGAGGTACTCCGAGTCATTACAGCTGCATATGGTTATCTGTTAAATGAATGGTTATTTGATTTGTGAGTTCTAAATTATGTATTTAGAACCAGGATGCATTTATCAAAAAAAAAAAAAAAAAATTGACTTGTTCTATTGTCTAAAATGAGGATCCTTCACTATCATCCGTGAAGGCCAACCAAATCTGAACATAGCTTTAGTTTATCCTTGTGACCACCTTGGTCATCATGTCTGCAGGATTCTGACTGGTATGAATCTTCTCCAACTTCAACTTATCTTCCTCCAAAGTCAGCCTTGATGAAGTGATATCTCAATTGTATATGCTTCATCCTGAGTGGAAAGCAGAGTTCTTAGCTAGGTGTATAGCACTCGACTATCACTATACAAACTTACATTCCTCCTACTTATGCCCCAACTCCTCAAGCAATTGTTGTAACCAAATCATCTCTTTTCTTGCCTCTATGGTAGCAACATACTCAGCCTCTGTGGTTGACAAAGCCACCATCTTCTGTAGTCATGAAATCCAGCTCACTGTTGTCCCACCTACAGTGTAAATATAACCTGTCGTGCTCCTCCTGCTGTCTACATCTCCAGCCATGTCTGAATCTACATAACCACGTAAAGTGGTGTCTGATCCATTATAGCACAAAATTGTCCCCATGGTCCCTCTCAAATACCGAAGGATCCACTTTACTGTTTGTCAATGCTCTTTACCTGGATCACTCATAAATCTACTCACAGCTCCCACTACATGGGCAATATCAGGCCTAGTGCACACCATAGCATACATCAAACTACCAACCGCTGATGAGTAAGGTACCTTGGACATCTGGTTTCTTTCTGCTCTCTGTCGTCATGGGACACTTGCTCCTTTGATAACTTGAAATGGCACTCGCCAAAGGAGTTCCAACCAGTTTAGCATCCCGTATGTTAAACCTATCCAATACCTTCTTAATGTACTCTTCCTGAGATAAAGTCAACTTCCGTTCCGTCCTATCCCGAGTTATCCTCATACCAAGGATTTTTCTGGATGCCCCCAAATCCTTCATATCAAAGGATTCACTTAGTTGTTTCTTGAGTACTTTTATTTCCTGCATGTTTTTACCTACAACCAACATGTCATCAACATACAAACACAAGATAATATAACTTCCATCCTTAAATTTCTTTGTATACATGCAATGGTCAGAATGACATCTAATATAACCTTGCTCCATCATGAAGCTATCAAACTTCTTATACCATTGACGTGGAGCTTGTTTCAAGCCATATAAGCTCTTCTTCAGTTTACACACCATCTCCTCTTTACCTTTGACCTCATAGCCCTCTGGTTGCTGCATATATAATTCCTCCTCCAAATCACCATGGAGAAATGCAGTCTTTACATCTAACTGTTCTAAGTGCAAGTCTTCTATTGCCACTATTCCAAGAACAATTCTAATAGAAGTCATTTTTACTACAGGAGAAAATATCTCATCAAAATCTATACCTTGTTTATGTGCAAACCCCTTGACCACCAATCGGGCCTTATATCTTTTCTTTCCTCCTTCTTCATCTTTAACTCTGTACACCCACTTGTTTTGTAATGCTCTTTTGCCTTCCAGTAGCTTCACCAAATCCCAAGTCTGGTTCTCCATGAGAGACTTATGCTCCTCATCCATGGCTTGCTCCCACTTCTTACTGGCATCTACCTGCATTGCTTCATCAAAGCTCTCTGGCTCTCCACTATCAGTGAGTAATAAATAATAAAGAGAAGGAGAAAACCGTTCAGGTTCTTTTCTTACCCTAGAAGACCTCCTCACTGTAGGAGTTTGGGGTTCCTGTTGAGTAGGTTCCTAAACTGATTCATGGGTCACTTTCCCATCCGGAAGATCCTCTACCACTGCATATTCTTTCTTGGATTCTTCCTGTTTTCCTGCAACTGTTGCTTATACATGACTTTCTCATTAAATACCATATCCCTATACCAAATGATTTTCTTGTCCTTAATACTCCAACATTTAAATCCAAAGTCATCACCGCCATAACCAATGAAAGTACATTTTTCTGATTTAGCCTCTAGCTTGGTCCTATCATCCTTGTCTATATGAACAAACACCTCACATCCAAAGACTCTAAGAAATGAATAATCAACTTTCTTACCATACCATGCCTCCTCAGGTATGCCTCCATCCAAGGCACTTGAGGGTCCTCTGTTTATCAAGTACATAGTTGTGCTCACCGCTTTTGCCCAAAAATAAAGAGGCAGTCCTGCATGTAATCTCATGCTCCTAGCACGTTCCATTATTGTTCTGTTCATCCTTTCTGATACCCCATTCTGCTGCGGAGTTCCTAGAACCATCTTTTGCCTGCGGATTCCATTCTTAGAACAATAATCATTAAATTCATTGCTGCAATACTCCCCTCCATTATCTAACCTGAGACATTTTAGCTTAAGACCTGTTTCATTCTCTACCAAGGCTTTCCATTTAACAAAAGTGTCAAATACATCAGATTTGTGTCTAATACAATAAACCCAAACTTTCCTTGTTGCATCATCAATAAAAGTAACATAATAACTTGAACCCCCAAGAGATGATACCTGAGCCAGCCCCCACACATTAGAATGTACCAGCTCTAACTTACTCTCTTTCTTCGTAGGTCCAACCTTGAGAAACCTTACTCGCTTCTGTTTCCCATATATGCAGTTTTCACAGAAATCCAAACCTGTTTCTGTATATCCAGGAAAATTCTTCTTTATGATGTTCATGCCCTTATGGCTCATATGACCAAGCCTATAGTGCCATAATGTTGTATCTGCATCTGAAGCCACAAGATTACAATCATTAGTATTATCAATGGTTAAATACAAGGTTCCAACCTTCTTACCTCTTGCCACCACAAGAGCACCCTTGGTAACCTTCCAAGAGTCTGCTGTAAATATCACAGTACAACCATCACTTCCCAACTGCCCTGCCGATATCAAATTTCTCCTTAATGTAGGCACATGTCTGACATCCTTCAATAGCCATGTATTCCCATTCTGTATCTTAATCAACATAACCTTTTCCAACTATGTTGCAAGGCTCATCATCACCAAGAAAAACATGCCCAAAATCCCCTTGAACATAATCAACAAAATAATGCCTATGTGGAGTAGCATGAAAAGAAGCCCCTGAATCTAAAACCCAAGATTCAGTAATATTATGCAAAGAAAGAATCAAAGCATCCTGACATACATTACCCGATGCCACATTTGCCTCCTTGTTTTCTTCCTGTTGTTTCTTCTTATCCTAAAGCTCCCAACAGTCCTTCTTTGCATGCCCAGGCTTTCCACAATTCCAGCATACAATCTTGTTCTTGGATTTTGACCTTGCCCGATCTTTTGATTTTCCATGGTTTCCTTTATTCTTCTGTCTCCCTCTAGTTTCCACTGTCAAAGCATTCCCCAAGTAGAAGATTCCCTAGAGATTTTCTTCACATTTCCTCACTTAGAATCACCCCTACAACATCCTCAAACTTCAACTTCGAGTTAGTTGGAACCGAGTTACTTACCGCCATTACCGTGCTATTCCAACTCTCGGGTAAAGCACAGAATTAATAAAGCCCTAACTTCTTCATAAAATTCTATTGTAACCGAAGCTAGCATATTCACAACCATATTAAAATCATTTAAATGATCTGCTACTGAACTATTCTCAGACATCTTCATATTAAACAACTTTTTCATTAAAAATATCTTATTAGAGGCAGAGGGTTTTTCATACAACTTCCCTAATGCATCCATTAGATCTTTTGTAGTCTTTTCCTTTGAAACATTAAATAATACCGAGGATGCAAGACACGGCCAAATCATTCCAAGTTCCTTCCAATCCAACAAATCCCATTCCACATCTGTCATACTCAAGGGTTTGTTCACCTTCTCAGACAATGGAATATAAAGATCCTTTTGATAAAGGTAATCTTCCATCTGCATCTTCCAAAGACTAAAATTCTGCCCGTTGAATTTATCAACCCTAGATCTTCCATCATCTGCCATAGCTCCCACTCAAGATAAAACTTTCCCTGCGATTCAACACTTCAACAAACCAAACCAGGCTCTGATACCAATTGTTAGGAAATAAGAGATAAAATATGCGGAATAATCCCTTACAGAATCACAACAGTAGAAACTAATATGCAGAAAATATTACAGATCTGAAATAAAAGTGTAAAATAAATAACACAACATAGAGAGACAAGATTTAATGTGGTTCACCCAATTTGGGCTACGTCCACCAAGAATCACTTGCTCAGATTTTATTACAAGCCTCCACTCTCTCTCTATACAATACCCAAATCCGTTTGGAGCTATGCTCAACAAACTCTATAGAATTCACACCCGAATTCAAAACACATCTGTAATACATTTGCTTGTACATCTATCATATGCATAAGACCATATAAATAGACAACTGCTTAAGCAGTTTGATACAAAACCGTGGGTATCAAAACCAAGGGCAAAAAACCGTGGGTATCAAAACAATGGGCAAAAGACCGAAAAAACCATGGGCCCAAAAACAGCCCATAACGGTTACCCATTACCCATGGGTTAATAAACCACCCATGAAAATTTGCTTCGGGGGCTTCACCCCCAAACCCCCTTCCATCGGGGGCTTCACCCCGAACCCCCCTGACCCGCTCACCGGCGAGCGGGACCGCCGTAAAAATACCCGAGTGTAACACATAGAAGGTGTACCACACTCTAACATGAAAATAGGCTCCACAAACATAACACCTCTACATCTAGCCTCCCCATCCTATCCTCATACCACTCCTCTCCTTGCTCACCCCCATCATCATGAGTGTGATCCACTCACCACCTAAGAATTCCACTATTAATCTATATAATATTTGACTACCCATGGAATCCCATGGCCGCACCATGGCTATGTGCTCATATACCCAATCTTGTAACAAAAATATTACATCCAAGCATGTTTATCTCCTAGATGTATATGACGATAAATCATAATACACCTATGCTAACAAAGTTGAAAAAGATGCAAATATTATTTAATGATCCACCATATATGTCAAAATCCTAGCCAATATCTGTGGAAACTAGGCTTCATCTAAGTCTAGAAACACATAACAGGATATTTCTATCATCATCAAACAAATCAACCTTCTCCTTGGTGTCCCCGGCTAATATCGAGCCTCAATATGGAATGCCCCTAAGATAATTGCAATATGAGTGACATCTACTCTAAATAGTTGCATCAAGGCACATGCGACACTAAAATTTTCCTCCGTAATTTCTATTTCATTAATTTATGTATTAGGAATAGGATGTTGTTAAGTGTAATTAGTAGTAGCATCTGATAGAAGATAACGGCGTTGTCGATGCACGGTACCACCAATAATGTAGAGTACGGTAATACCAAAGTACAATAGGAATATTGTAAAAGTAAATATATGTCGTAAGTGGTCCGGTAATGTTAAAATGTCAAAGTTGGGATAAGTAGAGAAGTAGGGTCTACATGATTAGGAATTATAAATATTATATTGGTAATAAGGACAAGGAGTGAGGTCATAAATATTTTGTGTATTTTATTTGTAAAAAGTCTAAAAATGTGGAACCCATGTTAAATGATAAGGTTTATCTTATCTTAAAAGATAAGCTTACATGTATACAAGATAAGAGTTAAGGTATGGAATATGATTCATCGTAGTGGATTTCTTATCCTATCTTAGAGATAAGATGGATAATCCTGGAAATTCTATAAATAAAGAGGCCACCCCCTCATTTAGCATGGAAGGAAGTAATGAGAAATATTGTATGAAGTGTGTAAAGGAAGCCATCAGTTTAAAGGTGTGTTGAAGAAGCCATTAAGAGGTGTAATTGTAAAGTTTCTTCCATAGTATTGGTGGAAGGCAAGTGAAGTCAATAACACTTGAAGTACCTCATGGGTGAGATTGTAACAATTTCATGTTAATATTATAATTTACTTTGATATTTCAGATTTGTCATCATTCCGTCTTATCATAGTCGATGGTATTCTTGTGTTACGTTTGTTGCTTTGTTTCTAGATTACATCCACCAAACTAAAGGCTGTGCATTAGTAAATAATCATAGCATGAGGAGTTCCCGGTGAAGAATTATCATAGTGCCGATTGGTGATGACATTTTGGTTCCGTTGCCAGGACCATTCCTCGTTGGTGGATTGTCTGGAGAGATATTCCCACTTAGTCAAAAATCAATTGGAGGGTAACCTTGTTTTTACTATGCATAGTAGTTACCATGGTAAAGTCATTTTTGCCGTGAATAGTAGTTACCATGGTAAAGTCATTTTTGCTGTGAATAGTATTTACCACAGTAAAGTCACTTTTTACCGTGAATAGTATTTACCACAGTAACTTCACTTTTTATCATGAATAGTGTTTACCACAGTAAAGTCAGTTTTACCATAGTAAGTCAAGTTTTACCATAGTTTACCGTGGTCATTTCTATTTTCTATTATAGTGATTTTAATTATTGGTGCACATAAGTCTTGTTGATTGTACTTTTGGGTTGGTATTTCACTGTGGTTACTTTTGAAAATGGGGAAGATTCCTATTTTTTCAGCCCAATCTAATGAAGATGCTTCCTCTTTCATTCAAGAGTTTAAACGATCTTGTATTTGTAATGGCCTTATAAGAAGGGAACAATGGACTGAATTTTTTCCTACCTTTTTGGATGGTTCAGCCCTTAGGTGGTTTGAAACACTAGGTGATAATGTGAAAAACTCATGGGATTTATTAACTGAAAGTTTTCTTGAAGAATTTGGTGAACAACAGAGATATGCAGATCTCATGATCGATATCACAAAGCTAACCCAAGGAGAGAAGGAGAACATAAGGGATTATCATGCTCATGTTCTAGAGCTAAGGAGAAAGCTCGACGCCCAGATCTGGAAGGAAGGATTAGCGAATGGGTTGATGAATGACGTGGATAATCTCCTATGTAAGCACTTCATTCTTGGGATGAAGCCAGAGATCAGACAACGAGTGAAGTATGACCGCCCAGCTACCATTAAAAAAGCAAAGGAGATTGTAAGAAGGCAAGAAGAAAGCATGGAAGAGGAGCCCAAAGAAATTGTTGCTAAAGTAGAGCCTACACAAAGCACACTTTGCTCCCGAATCCACAACCACTCTCGGTGAGCACAAATCTTTCTCCTAGTACATCTACTGAGTATGAAGATCTGCTCAAAAAGATGGGCCAATTAACTATTAATCTTCTTCAAGGAAAAGAATTTAGTTCTCAAGGAGGAGATAGAGGTCCAAAAAGAAATATTTCTGAAGTTGTATGTTATGGTTGTTATAAAAGGGTCATTATAAATATAATTGTCCAAATAGAGCTTCTACATCTAGTAAAGGAGATAATGATAAAGGAAAAGCACTGTGAATTCTTTTGATATAGTAGATAAGAGCAGAAATAATTAAGTAGATGTGTTTGTAACAAAAAGAAAGAAAGAAAAAGATAATCAAGATGGAAATGATCCTAAGAAGATGAAAGGAGAAACTAGTAAGAAACATAGGAGAAGAAAGTTGGGTATGCGGATTTTCTGATTTCACGAGGCAAGGACCATACTCCATCTTGGAAGCTCTGTCCAAAAGGCCTGTAAATATTACATATGGTCAACTCTTGGCTATGTCTTCTGATAAGAGGCAGGAGCTGCGAAGTGGACTCAATGCTCAACGAAGGAAGGAGGTTGAGATCCTGTTTTAGAGGCAGAGGCGGATCCCTATGCTCCACAAGCTGAGGTATTATGTAATGGTATTTCAATTCATGATGTCTTAGTTAATGGAGGTGCTGCAGTTAATGTAATGAATATGTTGGGTTTAAAAATTGATCGCCCTTTAACACTTATGTTAAGGTCATTAAATAAGGAAAAACTAAACCAGAAGGTGTAGTTTCAAATGTGGCAATATCTGTTATGGGTGTTGTATGTGTGGTAGACTTTTAGGTGATGAAAAATGGTACTGTTGTGTACCCAATGTTGTTGGGAAGACCATGGCTAAGGAGAGTTCATGCAAGAAACTACTGGAATGAAGGCTTCATGACACTTGGACGTGGTAGAGAGAGGGTGAAGATAAACGTGATCCCTCGACATCATAAGGTAGAACCTGTGGATTCAAGTGATGAAACTGATGATTGGACATCCTCTGATTACTCTAGTACCAGTGAAGTGGACACTGAAGATGAAGAAAGTGAGGTTGATGTTTCAGTCATGGATATCCTTCCAGTCACACCGACTCATGACCCCATAAAATTATCTGAAGAAGAAGTTGATGATCATCTCCAACAAATAAAGATTGGTGATGCTGTGATGGAGAGTGAGAAGGAATCCTACCTCCATCTCTTTCGAAGGTACATACACATATTCACTTTTGATTACAAGGAACTCCGTCAAGTAAGTTGGGTAGAACATTCTATTGAGCTAGTAGATGGTGCTAAGCCTATAAAGAAAATTCCATATAGAATGAATCCTAATTTTTCCAAGACTGTAAAAGAAGAAATAGATAAGTTACTTGATGCAGGATTCATATTTGCTATGGAGAATTTAGAATGGGTTTCTCCCATTGTGATCTCAATAAAAAAGAATGGGAAGCTATGCATTTGTGTTGATTACAGGAAGCTCAATAAGGCAACAAAGAAGGATCATTACCCTCTTCCATTCTCAGATCAGATCTTGGATGAAGTAGCTAGCCAGGAGTGTTATAGTTTTGTTGATGGATATAGCGGATATGACCAAATCCGTATAGCAGAGAAAGATCAGCTGAAGACCATGTTCACCACTCCTTGGGGAACGTTTGCTTATAGAGTTATGCCTTTTGGGTTGTGTAATGCTCCAGCAACATTCCAACGTTTGATGAATAGGGTGTTCGAACCCTACATTGGGACCTTCATCAGAGTATTTTTGGATGATTTTTGCATCTATGGGAGCAAGTTGGACCACCTACACCAGATGGAGACAACATTTCAAAGGTTAGATGAAGCACAAGCCTCACTAAACCCGACAAAGTGTGTCTTTGGATGTTCTAAAGGTGTTTTGTTAGGGCATGTTGTATCCAGAGATGGTATTGGTACTGCGATCCTGATAAAGTTTCAAAATCAAAGATTTACCATTTCCTATGAATAGAAGTAAGTAGAGATCATTTTTAGGCCATGTGGGTTACTATAGAAGGTTCATCAAGAATTTCTCAAAGATTGCCATGACCACTAACCCAGTTCTTGAAGAAGGATGTTACTTATGAACCAAGAAATAAGGCACATGAAACTTTTGGACAATCAAGGAAGCCCCGTGTCTTCACCGTTTTAAAGAATCTAGATTGGAGCAAGCCATTCATTGTGTACACTCATGCCTCAGATGCAGCACTAGGAAGTACTTTGAGCTAAAAGGATGAAAATGGGAATGAACATCCAATTTACTTTGGGAGCAGACAAATGAGTAGTGCTGAGGTAAATTATACTGTAACTGAAAAAGAGGCTCTAGCTATCATTTTTGCTGTAAAGAAGTTTAGAAATTACTTGCTAGGGCAGAAATTTATAGTTGTAACAGATCATCAGGCTCTAAAATATATTGTCAATAAGCCTAACCCATCAGGGAGGATAGAAAGATGGATAATTTTACTACAAGAATTTGAATTTGATATTATAGATAGGCCAAGAAAGAAGCATGTCAATGCAGATGCACTCTCTCGAGCCTATGATGGTTTAGGATCATCTTGTGATGATGATGATTTCCCCGATGCAGCCTTGTTATCCCTTGACACAATCCCTAGTGAATACATAGATATTTGGAATTATATGAATGAATTCAAGTTTCCCGATGGTGCCAATACAAAGACTAAGAGAAATATTACTCAAGCCGATCGTCCATATTCTATTTTGCATGGAGTATTATTTTGAATAGGACACGATGGACAGATCAAAGAGGGAAGTTGGATGTGATCAAGGAAGGAACTACTAGAAGAATTCCACAATGGTACATGTGGAGGGCACTTCTCTGACAACTTACGTGAGAAGGATCTTGGATGCGAGGTTATCACCGGCCCACTCTTTTTAAATATTGTTATAATTATTATAAGACATGTGATATTTGTTAAACACATGGTAACCGTAAGACTTCATCAACTCCATTACGTCCTATTCTTCCACTTGGTCCCTTTGAAAAGTGGGGAATAGACATTGAGGTCCACTTCCAACTACCTCACGCCAAAATAAGTATATTGTAGTTGCTGCAGTTATTTAACCAAGTGGGTTGAAGCTAGGCCATTGAAAGCGGCTTCCATGGATGAGGTGGCAAGGTTCATATATGAACGCATTGTCACCATATTTGGTTTTCCATTAGAAATTGTAAGAGATCAAGGAAGTCACTTCATTAATGAGGTAGTAGAAGCCCTAGCATGTTTATCTCCTAGATGTGTATGACAATAAATCATAACACACCTATCTTAACAAAGTTGAAAAAGATGCAAATATTATTTAATGATCCACCATATATGTCAAAATCCTAGCCAATATCCATGGAAACTAGGCTTCATCTAAGTCTAGAAACACATAACAAGATATTTCTATCATCATCAAACAAATTAACCTTCTCCTTGGTGTCCCTGGCTAATATTGAGCCTCAATATGGAATGCCCCTAAGATAAATGCAATATGAGCGACATCTACTATAAATAGTTGCATTAAGGCTGTCGACACTAAAAATTTCCTCAAGTAATTTCTATTTCATTAATGTATGTATTAGGAATAGGATGGTGTTAAGTGTAATTAGTAGTAGAATCGATAGAAGATAACGGTGCCATCGATGCAGGTACCACCAATAATGTAAAGTACGGTAATAGATCAAAGTACAATAGGAATGTTGTAAAAAGTAAATATTTGTCGTAAGTGGGTCCGGTAATGTTAAAATGTCAAAGTTGGGATAAGTAGAGAAGTAGGGTCTACATGATTAGGAATTATAAATATTATATTGGTAATAAGGACAAGGAGTGAGGTCATAAATATTTTGAGTATTTTATTTGTAAAATGTTTAAAAATGTGGAACCCATGTGAAATGATAAGGTTTATCTTATCTTAAAAGATAAGCTTACATGTACGAGATAAGAGTTAAGGTATGGAATATGATTCGTCAGTGGATTTCTTATCCTATCTTAGAGATAAGATGGATAAGCTTGGAAGTTCTATAAATAAAGAGGCCACCCCCTCATTTAGCATAGAAGGAAGTAATGAGAAATATTGAATGAAGTGTGTAAAGGAAGCCATCGGTTTGAAGGTGTGTTGAAGAAGCCATTAAGAGGTGTAATTGTAAAGTTTCTTCCATAGTATTGCTGGAAGGCAAATGAAGTCAATAACACTTGAAGTACCTCATGGGTGAGAATTGTAACAATTTCATGTTAATATTATAATTTACTTTGATATTTCAGATTTTTCATCATTCCGTCTTATCATAGTCGATGGTATTCTTGTGTTACGTTTGTTGCTTTGTTTCCAGATTACATCAACCAAACTAAAGGTCAGGCATTAGTAAATAATCATAGCACGAGGAGTTCCGGTGAAGAATTATCATAGTGCCGGATTGGTGATGACAGCCCACATCCTCCCATCAACTAAAATAGGCACTATGGGTGACCCTTGAATTGGTAATCTAGAAATCTGTACACATCCTCAAATGTGATTTTCATCTCTCCTATATGGAACTAAAAGGTCTTGGTCCTCGGATCTCATTTGTAAATCGGTGCAATCATAAGCCCTATATCTCGGGGAACCATCTAGTAGTGTTAGAATCCACCAACCCCCACTACTGTCGGGTGATCCCACTCCACATCTGTAACATCTCCTCTCATTCACTCATATAAGGCTAGGACCTGGTCTCTCAAATAAGAAGTGTCCCTAGCCTACAAAACTAATCAAACAATCACTCATTAGCATCTTGAAATAAAAAAATCACCATTTTAAGTAACCTAAGCGTAATCCCTACCCGGTATACAATGACCCCCTTAGGTTGACACTGAATTTCCTCCATTCAATGGTGACTAGCCCATTCACAATCGACTGTGCCTTCCCACCCATAATTTTTTCAAAAAAAAAAAAAAAAAAAAAAAAAAAGCTTAGGATCTTGATATTTACCATCCACCGGGTCCTTTGGCACTTCCTCACTCCACCCACGGCCTCCATCTCTCTCAAAATATCACAAATTATTCTCTCTTAGAGATCTAAAAATTCACATGGTGTAAATGAGCCCCTTTGGCCTCTAGATCGCTTATATAGGCACATTGGTATAATCGACGTTAACTCATCCCATTCGACGGGGATCAAGCCCGGTCATTAGTGACTTACTTAGTCACCATCGACCCAACCTTTCATCTAGTTCATTTTCCATATTTTTTACTATTCATCCCATTACCTTATCCTTTTCTCTCATCTCAAGCTTGTGTGTCACCCATAACACATTACGGCCTCTCCAGTCTCTCTATCTTATATTTTGCAACCCGATTTGTTGCCATCATTGTGCCCTTTTTAGGAGCACCATAGTTCATCTTAATAGTCCACCCTCATGGCCATATTTCATCAACATCCCATCCAGGATGCATATTTTCACTTCCTCGTGCTTGCACAACAGTGCATAATATCTTGTCATGCCTTGTTTATAGGCTATTTAAACTAACCTTACATTTTTTGTGCATATTTCGATGTCTTGTTTTGACCCATTAGTCCCACATGATTATAAATTCATATCACTATGACTTTTTTGATGCACATGGTCCGTAGGTAATTAATGATGTCTCCATTGCAGGCCATTCTATGATCCTATTGATGTGCTTTCGAGTTCACAACCATATTTTTATTTTATCGATTAAGAATCCTCTCCCTTCACCGAGGGAATATGCTTATATTTTCTTTCACTCTATCCCCTTACTTATCCACATATCTCTTTCAAACTCGTGATCAACTCCCCTTCATGTCATCAATCCCTAGTTTGAGGGGGAGCACCTCAACCATCATCACTTCTAGTTTTTGTCTCGCAGCTTGTTTAACACATACCACTTGAGCAAAAGGGGAAAATGTAGACACTTCTTTTTACCACCTTGTCCCCATGCTCACTACTCCTCTCCATCATTCCATACACTTGCCTCTCTTACCTTATTTTCTATACACTCATGTTCCCCATTATCCCCTAACCCTTATTTATTTCTCATTCTAGTATTTTTAAACCCCGTTCATATTCCCCTAAATACCCATATATTCTAATCACCCCACCATATAGTAATATTTAATATTTACTTATTTACTCACCCCATTTAAATCTCTTAAATCTCTTACCTACCACCCCATTTAAATCCCCTAATTTTCTCACCTACATCTATGCATCTCGAAATACCTTAATCACCTCATCACCCCTCTTCTTGCCATTTTTGATCACCTCAATCCCAAAATCAATTCTTTGAATTCCCAAGTTGAAGCTCGACTCATCCGGTTGTTGTCACCCTATAAATCCACATTCATCCCTCCTTTCAAGCCTCTAAAAAATTTGATATTTCATCCATCTTGTCATGTCTCCTGTCTACTTCCTCATCTCTGGAGCTTATGTCATCAACCTCATCTACCTCAACATCCCTTTGCATGTGACCATTAGATTTTGGAATATATTGAATATTTCTTGAAAGATATATTTGGTGTCTTGTTTCTTTTATTTTACAGTTTATAGGTTTCCTGGATCTCTACCCGTCCCTCATTTGTCTCTAATCCATCTCATACCAATAAGGGTGAAGGGGGTGCGAAGATGCCAATTTTGACATACTTTATTAATAGTTTTCGCAAGGATGTTACAAAGAGTCTTATTGGTGGCTTCATCTTGGCCTTTAGCTTGAGGATAATAAGGATAAGAGAAACTAATCTTGATATTAAAAGATTCGTAGAGCTTCTTAAGATCTTTATTTTTAAAGAATTTCCGTTGTTCGTGATGATTTTATGAGGAATGTTGAAACATGATGTGTTGATAGACAAAATTGATGATTTTGTTAGCTTTGGTGGATGCGAGTGGAATGGATTCCACCCATTTGGTGAAGTATTCAATAGTGGTGATGATGGAATGATGATGCTAAGAAGATTGTGGATTGATGAGGCCAATGAGGTTGAGCCCCCACTATGAGAAAGGCCAAAGATCCCGAGTTGACTCCAAATCTTGGCTATGGATATAGATGAGATTAGAATATTGCTAGAATTTGACACACTTTTTAATATATTCACTATAGTATTGATTGAGGTTACTCCAAAGAATAACCTAGGAAAAGAACGTGTTTGGCGATAGCCAAACTGCTAAAGTGTCCACCATAGATGTCGTCATGGACTTCTTGGATAACACGATGGATTCATAGGATTTAAGCAAATGTAATAGGATGTCATCAAACTTGCATTTATAGAGGATGTCGCCAAGTATGACATAATCATTAGTACATTGAAGGAACTTCCTCCTAACATTTTGGATATGTCAAAGGGGATTTTAGATTGAGATAGATAGTTAAAGATCTCAGGGTGTACCGGATATCATATTGGTTTGTGTCAATATGATATATATGAGGAAGCTCATGGGTATGAGATGGTTAATCAATGTGATGAACAACAACAAAGAGTTTAGATTCTTCGGTTTCCCATAGGATGAGAGATGTAAGGGATTCCATAGTATCTGACAAATGATTGGATGAACGAGGGACATATTGGATGGTATATTGATCAAAGGCTTCAAGAAGAAAATCAATGATGTCTTTGTATTTTTTAAGGACTTCATTTTTACATTGATAGGTTCCTTTGAATTGATTAATGATAAGACGATAGTCACCATACATTTCAAGGATTTAGACGTCAAGGATGATAGCAGTTTGGAGACCCAAGATGAGGGCTTCATACTCAACCATGTTGTTGGTGCACTCAAAGTTGAATTTATAAGTGATGGGTATAATAGTATCCTAAAGAGGGATGATGATAATGCCACTACCTCCCCCTTTCCGAAACTTATATCCATCAAATAAGAGTGTAATTTTGAGGGGGATAATTCATAATCGATGATATGGATAGATTCATTGGGGAATTTCTCACGAGGAAGATGATTTTCAGGAAGAGGGCTTCAACAAGTTTATTATCGATAGCCTGACCTTTAATATATTTTTGAGAGATGAAATATATGTCAAACTTGGTCATGAGCATGAGCCATTGAGTGATACGCTCATTATTATAAGGCTTGGTGTGCATTTTTTTGAGGAGATTGAAGTTAGTGATGACATAGGGTTTTGATTAAGAAGATAATGAAAAATTTTGGAAGTGGCAAAGAAAAGAGTGCAACACAAATTTTCAAGTTTGGTTTAGTGGGTTTTGTAATCATGAAGGGTATGGCTAATGTAATAGACAACTTACTCCCTTCCTTTCTCATTATGGCATGACAACATGGCACCTAGAGTATGATCAAAGGAAAATATGTAGAGATAAAATGGCTCCCCCTCACGTGGATGCATGAGAATAGGTGGTGATAAAATATATTGCTTAAGTTTTTCTAAGGCCTTTTTGTAATTTGCATACCACTTGAAATGAATTTCCTTGTGAAGAAGATGATGAAAGGTTTGACAAAGAATCAAACAGCTTATGAGATGAAATGACGAGCTGATTGAATTCAGCCTTAGAGACTATGAAGTTGCTTTAAATTAGAAGGGGGCATCTCAAAGATGGCTTTAATTTTGGTGGGGTCAAATTCAATACCCCTAATAGAAATGATGAAGCCAAGGATTTTTCTAGTTAGAACTCCAAAAACACACTTGGTGGGATTGAGACAAAGGAAGAATTGGATAAGACGCATGAAGAGGATTTCAAGGATAGAAAGATGATCCTTTCAATGTTTGGATTTACCAAAGAGGTCGTCGATGTAATCCTCTACTATTTTATGGATGAGTTCATGGAAATATAGGTCATGGTGCATGTATAAGTGGCCCCCACATTTTTTAAACCAAAGGGCATAATGTTGTAGTAGAAGGTTCCCTAAGGGGTGATGAAGGATGTCTTATGTTGGTATTTTGGTGCAATGAGAATCTGATTGTAACTAGAGAAACCATCCATAATAGAAATAATTTCACGGATGGTTGTTAAGTCATTTAGTTGATCAATGTTAGGAAGGGGAAGTCATCTTTAAGGAAAGTGAGATTTAAATCTCAAAATTATGTATATATACGGATCTTCCCATAGTATTTCACAACAGTATGATGTTAGAAACCTATTGAGGGTAATCAATAGGCATGATGAAGTTGGTAGAAAGAAGATATTGTAATTCTTCTTTCATGAGGATAGTTACGTGAGGGTGCATGCAGTGTAGCTTTTTCTTGATTGACTTAGCATCAAGGATGGTGATGATGTTATGGACAAAGATGTTGAGATCAACACCGACATGTCAGCATATGACCACATAAAGGCATAACTATACTTAGATAGTGTTGGTGAGATAATTTATCGATATGGAAAATTAGGTGTCTCCACAAATGTTCACAAGGTTATGTCCCTCTGCATTGAATGGTGTATCTCTAATTATTGAAATATAACTAATCTAATCCTACCTAAATAATGTGGGTTGGCCAAATAAGTCGAGGATCACACAAGGACACTCCACTGAATCTATGGAAAAGTTATGTACGTGGTACAAGGGAGGAAATTAAAGCAATGAGGGATATAAGAGGGAAATTAGGGAAGGAAGGATATTGCTATGAGAAGGCCAATTGAAGATTTCACACCTAATAATTGGATTAGTTCAACATTCAATATAGAGGAAAGAAAAATGAAGCTATCTAGTGAGATGGAAAACCAAGACACCAAATTCTTAGATTCATTTATCAAAGATACAAAGCTCTTATTGGATCACTATGCTTGCAAATTGAATAAAAAATGAGTCGAAGAAACACAAGAAAATGAGAATGGAATAAATGTAGCATTTATTTCATGTGTATTAGTGATACAAAGCTCAACAACAGATTAGAATCCATTATTTCTATAGAGAACTAAATTTTTATGATCCTTTGGAATGGAGAAGCCATTCAATTTATAGCAATGTGAATTGACCTCTCATCTCCCCTCTCATGAATCTTCATCTTCCTCTTCTACTTGTGACCGTTCATTTTCCATTAGAAAAAACAAATTAAATATTTCTCTTAGAATTTTGAGAAAATACTTTTACAATTTCAAAATATGTCACTTAAGTGAATAGGATAAAATACAATGATTACGCTCAATGAATAATTAGAATAGGAAGAGAAGAAATATGAAGAAGTAGAGAAGAAGGGAGATGTTGAAATTTCTAATGAAGAACTTGTTGATTCATGCTTCCCACTCTTGTTCCTTGACTTCTTTATTTAAATGTATTATCGCAGCCATCAACTTATCTACCTTTGGAATGTACATACATCCCAACTCCTTATTCCATGTTCTAGGAACATCACAAATATTTTTTCATTGAATGATCCATACTTCATGATCCATTGTAATTGCAGCAATGAAACTTTTGATAGTGGTCAGGGACTCTAAATTGTCTTCATTTAAGGAATGGGGTTCACCATCCTCTTTCTTGACCAACTCCTAGAATGAAATGATGATCTCTTCTGATGATGAGTCTTCAGTGAGAGGATGAAACTCAAATATTTGAACATAATGATAGACATCATCTAAGATCTCAAAACCTATTGTTGTATATATCTTCCCCCCGGGTAGATATAGACAAGCGGAAGAATATGGAAACCAAAGAAATTCAAACCTCAGCCCATGGCGCACAAAAGGGGCGATGACAATGAGTGTCGACAACAAAATGGATGCGCCCATGGCGCACAAAAGGGGCGCACGACAATGAGTGTCGACAGCAAAATGGATGCGCCCATGGCGCACAAAAGGGGCGCACGACAATGAGTGTCGACAGCAAAATGGATGCGCCCATGGCGCACAAAAGGGGCGCACGACAATGAGTGTCGACAACAAAATGGATGCGCCCATGGCGCACATAAATGAGTGTCGACATAAGAAAGAATGCGCCCATGGCGCACAGAAGTGGCGCATGACAATGAGTGTCAACGGGGCAAAAGTTGCTCCTTGGCGCACGTAAGAAGATGTCAACACACACATGGATGCACCTATGGTGCACCTTCAGGAGGCGCAACATTCTGAGTGCTGACAGGAAGCAGACCCTGACCCAGATATTCAGATGGCCATAACTTTTGACTGGGAGCTCCGATTCACACAAGGTTGGACTTTTCGGAAAGCCTACGGCGTCCTCTACCTAACTACAACTAGATATCTTTAATTGGGTGGGAACAAGTTCTTAAAAATTCAAAATACAGTTTGCCACTTTTGGGGTTTGATATGGTCCTCACCTACCACCATAATGAGATGAATTAAATACAACCTGAGGTGGTTGGGGTAGATTTGGACTTTCTCTCTCTTCTCTCTCTCATTCTTCCTATAAATTGTAAGGAGGGGATTCTTTCTAAAGGTTGGACATTCTTGTTTTGGCCCCTCCCTTCTTCTCTTTGGCAAGTAGAGTTGTGGACCTCAAACCTCCCATCTGAAACTGTAATGCACCTTTGCCTCTGGGGCATTTTTGCAGTGTATTGTATCAACCTTCAGAGCAAATAAATGCATGACTGTGGATGTTTCTCAACCCTCTATGTGTTTCATTTTGCATCCTCCTGATCTTTCACTATGAATATGTTTATCTGTGCATGATTTTGCATTGCATTTCTGTGGTCTGTGTTTAATTGGCAAAACGTATGTTCTTCATTCCTTGGTGCATCACCTCCTTAGCTTAGGTTTGTTTTTATGCATTTCTCTCTCCTGTCTCCTCGGTAGTTAGATTAGGTTTTAGTAGACTCTCTGCGTTTTATTGGTGCATCTGAACAGAAGGAATAGGAGCCGGCCTTCATCCGGAGAGCTTTTCGATTTCGCAAGGTCCCACACTTGGGAAAAGCTCCATGTTGTGCAATCGCACTGAGATTCTCAACCCATTGAGTTGCAGAGTCCCAGGGGTGCTGTGATTTCGCATCAATAGTTTTGGCACGCCCAGTGGGACCAAGAGGTCATTCCATAGATTTGAAGGAGTTTTCATGAAATTCGGACCAAAAAATTGCAGGTTTTACAATTCCAGATTTTTCACCTTCCAGGCTAAACTTTGAAATTGATTTTCAAGGACTTAACTTGCTCGAAACAAGTCAAAATTTCATCAGTTGATAGATCGGGGGGTAATCTTCAAAAGGGTATTCCTAGAATTTTGAGATTTTGACTTTCAAAATTTCATGGTTTTTTGAATTTCGGATTTCAGGTTTTCGTAAATCAAGCGTTTTGGGTTTTCGGATTGTCATTCCAAATCAAATTCCAAACCCTAAAATCTCAAATGTGCGTGTCTTTTAAAAAATTTGTGTTTAAATATTGTCGGTTTGGTGTGTAACTTGGCAAAATCTAGTCTTTTGAGGCTTGTTCTCTAACACATCCTGCGACTCCGAAGGGATAGAATTCAAAGTGGTGTAGAAAGACAAGTTGCCTAGGCATATGAGAAGAATTCGAACTAGGTCCAATACTCAAGAAGAAGGGCTATTTTTCCACTTGCAACTATCACCAGCAGAGGAAGGAGAGGAAGAAGACCACAAAGATCACCATCTAGCCTAACAGACTTTGTCTACACCTCCACCTCGGTAGGCCTTTTCTTGCATCAACCAGGTTCTTAGGCCAATCATAATGGCGCATCTACCACCGAATCCCTTTTTCAATTTCACGGGCGATAGTCCACTTGCCCTAAATGCTCAGAATCAAATTCCAATTGCAGCGCTAAAGAATATCCCCTACTTCACAGGTGAAAATCATACTACTCCTATTGATCACATCCAGGATATTGCTAATGTATGCGCGATCCACGAAATAAATGCAATGGATATTGCAAACAAGTTGTTAGCTTCATCTTTCTATGGCAAGGCCTTATAATGGTTTAGGAGCCTAGCAGAGCAGGTCTATTACAAATTGGAACCAGCTTTGTTCAGCTCTTTGTAGCCAATTCGGGAGAGAGGGCGGACAATTTGTCCTTATTGGAACAACTGACAACAATCAAAAGGGCTCCTAACGAACAAATGGCAGATTTCAACTTTAGGTTCCAACGGATATGGGACAGATCCCAATAACTGTCGTGCCAACCGCCGAAGGAGTATTCCTTTATTTCTTAAATGCTATGAATTCGAGACATAACCATGATGATCCAATCAATGGGAGGGACAACGCTGCTCGGGGCCTATGACACAAAGAATCGAGCAGAAATGCTTAATCCAAGTCGGCAAGCTTGCACCAAGGCCGCCAATGCCTCTCTATCCAGATATGGGAAATCCTACAACCAGCCAAGCACCAGAGTTGAATCCCATTCCAACTCCTAGAAATCAAAGCAATAATGAGGCATCGACTTCTTCAAATAGTTCAAAGGAATTGCAAGAGGTCATGAAACAACTGCAGAACCTTAGAAATGAGCTTGTGACTATCAAAAGACAAAGAAGCTCAAAGTGCTAGACCGTATCGCCCTCAAGCACAAGTGCAAGCCAGCTAGCCCTCATACCAACAGAATAGACCACCACCACCTCAGGCTGCGAACCAAAGCCAAGGACAACCTCAAGCTGCCAGGCCATTTCGGCCGTATGATCCAAATGCAACGACATCCTCGAGAGCCTTGGTCCCGACACAAAATAACATGGCACAGGAGTACGACTGGTGTTACCCTTGCAATCTACCTCACAATCAGTCAGCATGTTTCAATGGTGCACTGAATCAGGCCTTGATGGTGCAAACCATTGGTGTGCCTCAAGAACCAAGCCAAGAAGGGAATCAGCAGCAAGAAACGCAACAAGAGGGACCTCCGACAGAAACCACATTGGCAAATTGGCAAACGGAAGACTTCTGTGGAGTTAACCAACAGCCTTTTCAAGGCGTGGCTGCCAACACACGGTCAAAGAAGAGAAGCATAAGTAGAGGAACAACCACCTAATCCAGCTTGTTCCTCAACCCGCTCTTACACAACAAGGGGCCAGCGAGACCAAACGCAGCCCCAAATGCGCAAAACCGCACTAAGGTACTCTTGCGGCAACACATGCACTGTTCAAGCTCCGTAAAAATCTTGCACCAAGTAAGGGGCAGCAAAGGACATTCATCCCCTTCAACATCATCAATCAAATGAAGAAGACACATGTAAACATTTCCATGTGGGAATCATTGGCAATCCCAGGGCAACGAGATTTGTTGCAAGTTGCAATGGTTAATTGGTCTGCCACAAATGTATCAAACCAAGGACATGAGAAAGTTCTCACTAATGCAGTGCAACATGATGGGGGCCAGACAAGGAAAAATTTGAAGCCTCCACCATTCTATGTTTCATTGATTGTTGGAAACCACTTGGTACACAACTGCATGATAGATTCAGGAGCAAGTAGTTCAGTGATGCTAAAGAAAATAGCGGATCAACTGGGTCTGAAGTATGAGCCAATGCTGAAAGGAGTAGTGCAACTAGATAGAACAACAAAGGGGGAACAGATTGGGGTCATCAAGGGTTAAGCCTAACACTACATTCATGTCCTAATGTTACAGTCTTGCAAGATGTGTCTGTAATTGACCTCCCGCCACTCTTTGTGTTGTGTCTATCAAGGGACTTCACTGCAAAGATCGGTGGATATTTATCTGCAGATTGGTCACACATGATCTTTAGGACAAGGTATGGAGCTAAAGCAACAATCAGATCAGAATCGATTGCCAATTTTCATATTGAGCCTTATGTACCAGGCCCTATCAATGCAAATTGCTCAGCTTTTGATCAGGAGGAGTGTTCAAGTGATCTAGAAGCAGGTACTAAGGTCGAGGGAATTCCTGATTTGACTTTAGATGAATGGGCAAACAAAAGTCATGAATTTGACCCATACAAGGAAATTGAAGAATCTGAGTTGGGCATGTATTGTATACACGAGGAAAATTCACTCATTCCTGACATCATTCAGCCTGAACAAAAGGATGAAAACAAAGTTTGGAAATTATTCTTCGATGGTTCGAGAAGCAGGCAAGGTGCTAGAGGTGGTGCAGTGTTGATTTCACCACAAGACATCAAATATTATTCAGCTTTTCGTTTCTAGTTTTCTTGTTCGAACAACACAACTGAATATGAGGCCTTGATTCATGGACTTCATTGGGCCAGGAAAAAGGGCATAAAGAACTTGCAGGTGTTTGGAGATAGCGAGCTAATCGTCAACCAAGTTAGGGGACAACATGCTACAAAGAACGACCTGCTGAAGAACTACAAGAATAGGGTATGGGACCTCATTGAGGATTTCGAAGCTTTCAGCATTGTGTCCATACCCAGGAAGAAAAATGAAGCCGCAGATAGACTCGCAGCAATTGGAGCGACGTTTGATGTGGTTGACAACATCAGAAGAGAAAAAACGCAGCCACATATCCATGTAGTTGTGAGGCCAGCAGTTCCAGATAATAACACAAGCTGGCAGGTGTTTGAGAACGATCAACAGATCGTCAATTTCTTGCAAGAAGAGGCTGAATTCTCAGCTAGAAATCAGGACAGACTAGAGCAGCAGTACGGGGATCAAGTAGTGCAGTTGCGGACAAACAAGCTTCCTAAGGGTTTAGTAACATTGGAGTCTATCTTCAACCCTAACGACCAGTTCCGTAAGGAAAAGGCTAATATACAGGTCAAGAGAGAAGATTCAGAGCCCATTCTAGTTGGGGAGGGCAAAACACTTCAAATTGGTAAAGTGGCCACTGAGCAGGAGAAATCAGATTTCATACAACTTTGCCAAGAATTTCCAGATGTCTTCGCTTGGAGCTATGAAGACTTAAGAGGTTTCGATCCGAAGTTGGCACAACATACCATAGAATTGGATCCAGATGCTAAGCCCATCAGGCAGAAGCAGAGACCAGTCAACCCTCACATTGAGCCTCTAATGAAGAAAGAGCTAAATAAGCTAATAGAGGCAAGCATTATATTTCCGATCAAGCACTCAAGCTGGGTTGCAAACTTGGTTCCGGTCAGAAAGAAGAGCGGAGAAATCAGGTTGTGTGTGGACTTCCGAGACCTCAACAGGGCATCTCTTAAAGACCATTACCCACTTCCTTCAATGGAACAAATATTGCAAGTAGTATCCGGTTCAGAGAGGTTCTCTCTCCTAGATGGCTACTCGAGTGGGTATAATCAGGTAATGGTGAAAGAAGATGACCAGTTCAAGACAGCTTTCACCACCAAATGGGGCACCTATGCCTACAAGAAGATGCCCTTTGGGCTATCAAATGCTGGAGCCACTTTCCAAAGGGCGATGGATATGGCATTCAAGGGGTTGATCAATAAAATAGTTCTGATATATCTCGACGACATCACTGTATTCTCAAAAAATGCAGCG
Organism: Taxus wallichiana var. yunnanensis; assembly: GCA_018340775.1. Classification (NCBI taxonomy): domain Eukaryota; kingdom Viridiplantae; phylum Streptophyta; class Pinopsida; order Cupressales; family Taxaceae; genus Taxus; species Taxus wallichiana. The sequence continues at coordinate 10,631,183 of CM031234.1, forward strand.
GATCACCTCTGTCATTTGAGGCAAGTATTTCAGAAATGTAGAAGATTTGGGGTATCATTGAATCCCAAAAAATGCATATTCTTGGCTCACGAGGGAAAACTTCTAGGCCATATTGTTTCAAAGGAGGGGTTGGCGATTGACCCAGAAAGAGTTGAAGCAATTCAAGCATTGCCATTGCCAAGTCACAAGAAGGCTCTTCAAAGCTTCTTGGGAAGGATCAATTTTGTCCGCAGGTTTGTTCCAAACTTTGCAGCTCTTGCAAAGCCAATAACACTGATGTTAAAGAAGAGCATGGCATTTAAGTGGACATCTGAAGGCAAGGCAAGTTTTGAGGCAATAAAAGAGGCTATATCTCAAGCCCCAACTCTCGTCAATCCAGACTTCTCTAAGGAATTCATGTTATATGCCTTTGGTGGTGGAGACACAATTTCTGCAATCCTGGTACAACAAAACAAAGAAGGGTTAGAACAACCAGTTGCTTTCTTCAGTCAAAGCTTGGAGGAATATGAAACTAGGTACTCTTTTATCGAAAAGCATGTCCTTGCAGTAATCAGGAGCTTAAAGAAATTCAAGCACCTAGTCTCAAACAACAAGATCCAATTGTTCGTCTCTCATGCGGGAGTCAAGGAATTCCTTCTAAACAAGGATCTGAATGAGAAACGTGCAGGATGGATAACCCGTGTCATGGAATATGACATCGAAATTAAAGTCACTAAGCTAGTACGTGGAAAAGGACTATGTGAACAGCTAGCTTTGAGTCAGAAAGTTGAAGCAGGTGATGAAAAAGAGACTGCCTTGGTACTGCAGGATGGTCAAGAACAAGAAAACGATGGTGTGCCCACTCCTTGTTGGACTCAGAATATGATACACTTCCTACAGACAGGTCTATGCCCTCCAGAAATGAGCAGAGCAAAGAGGAGATACTTTAGATTACAAGCCATTCCATATGTGCTTGTTGATGGTGTTTTGTTCAAAAAGGACATCAATGGAGTTTTATTGAGGTGCATTGGGATAGGCCAAATTGAGAGGGTGTTACGAGATTTTCACGATGGAGATTCTGGAGGACATTTTTCCCCACGAGTAACAGCCCTCAAGATAATGAAGGCAGGGTATTATTGGCTGACAGTGTTCAGCGACTGCCATACATGGATAAGAAAGTGCAAGAAATGTGCACTCTTCACAGGCAAAGAAAGACTGGCAGCGCTTCCATTGCGCCCAATTTTGGTTGACCAACCATTTATGCAATGGGGATTGGACTTCGTTGGGGTCATCAACCCAAACTCAAGCCAAGGCCACAAGTGGATTCTCACGGCAACAGACTATTTCACCAAGTGGACCGGCAAGTGGCGCTCAAGGAAGCAAATGAGTCTAACATACTAGACTTTTATGAAGGAATAGTGACCAGGAGTTTGGTGTGTCGTCCACTATCATATCGATAAATGCATTGGCATTTATAGGTTCCAAAATTACGTAATGGGATGTTAAGAATGGAATCTACTTGAGCACCTCTTCAAATTATTACCCACGGGGTAATGGACGTGTAGAGTCCACAAACAAAAATTTGCTAAGAATCATCAAGAGGACTCGGATGAAAATCAAAGAACATGGCATACAAAGCTAAAATCAGCGTTATGGGGTGACATAATAACACCAAAGAGGTCTACAGGAATTCTCCCTACAAACTGGTCTATGGGAAGGAGGTAGTATTGCCCATATCATTAGAACTGCTTGCATTGGAGTTCATGAGGCAGTTGGAGTTAGCTGAGTTCGAACCAATGGAGGCCGGTATGCGAGTTGATGGAATTGGAAGAAATTAGAGAACATGCGCCTGCATTTATCGAAAAGGATCGGGCCTTAGTAAAAAGATGGTTTGATAAGAAGGCAAGAGCAAGGACCTTCCAGGAAGGGGATCTAGTTCTAAAATGGGATGCAGATCGGGCAAGACCAGGAAAGCATTCCAAGTTTGACGCCATTTGGAGTGGCCCCTACATGGTCACGGGGTGCAAGAGTAGCAATGCCTTCCAATTATCTACATTGGACGGAGAAGAACTTTCGATTCCGGTCAACGGAATCTATCTTAAACATTGCTACTGAAAAGAGAAAATTTCTACCCTTGTAAATATTAGCTTAGATTTCAATTCCTCTAAGTGCGTTTGCACATTGTCTTGTTGTAGTTAGGTTTCAGTTTCCCTAAGTGCTTTGGCACAGGTTTCGTTGCTCTCAGGTTGTTTCTACAGTTCAAGTGTCACAAAGAAGGAGTTGCGGTTTCGTGCTCGTGGATCGTAGATCAAGTTGGTTTCAAGTATTGCTTATGACTCCATGCCCAATGGATTTCTAAAAGGGCCACTGATCTTCTACCTAGCAGCCAGGTGATCCCGTTGAGTCGCCAAATTGTTGTATATATCTTCCCCGGTAGATATAGACAAGCGGAAGAATATGGAAACCAAAGAAATTCAAACCTCAGCCCATGGCGCACAAAAGGGACGCACGAAAATGAGTGTCAATAGAAAATGGATGCACCCATGGCGCACAAAAGGGGCGCACGACAATGAGTGTCGATAGAAAAATGGATGCGCCCATGGCGCACAAAAGGGGCGCACGACAATGAGTGTCGACAACAAAATGGATGCGCCCATGGCACACAAAAGGGGCGCACGAAAATGAGTGTCGACAACAAAATGGATGTGCCCATGGCACACAAAAGGGCGCACGACAATGAGTGTCGACAAGAAATGGATGCGCCATGGTGCACAAAAATGAGTGTCGACATAAGAAAGAATGCGCCCATGGTGCACAGAAGTGGCACATGACAATGAGTGTCAATGGGGAAAAATTTGCTCCTTGGCGCACGTAAGAAGATGTCGACACACACACGGATGCGCCTATGGCGCACCTTCAGGAGGCGCAACATTCTGAGTGCTGACAGGAAGCAGACCCTGACCCAGATATTCAGATGGCCATAACTTTTGACTGGGAGCTCCGATTCACACAAGGTTGGACTTTTCGGAAATCCTACGGCATCCTCTACCTAACTACAACTGGATATCTTTAATTGGGTGGGAAAAAGTTCTTAAAAATGCAAAATACAGTTTGCCACTTTTGGGGTTTGATATGGTCCTCACCTACCACCATAATGAGATGAATTAAATACAACCTGAGGTGGTTGGGGTAGATTTGGACTTTCTCTCTCTTCTCTCTCTCATTCTTCCTATAAATTGTAAGGAGGGGCTTCTTTCTAAAGGTTGGACATTCTTGTTTTGCCCCCCCTTCTTCTCTTTGGTAGGTAGAGTTGTGGACCTCAAACCTCCCATCCGAAACTGTAATGCACCTTTGCCTCTGGGCATTTTTTTTTGTGTATTGTATCAACCTTCGAGAAAATAAATGCATGACTATGGATTTTCTCAACCCTCTATGTGTTTCATTTTGCATCCTCCCGATCTTTCACTTTGTGAATATGTTTATCTGCATGATTTTGCATTGTATTTCGTGGTCTGTGTTTAATTGGCAAAACGTATGTTCTTCATTCCTCGGTGCATCACCTCCTTAGCTTAGGTTTGTTTTTATGCATTTCTCTCTCCCTGTCTCCTTGGTAGTTAGATTAGGTTTTAGTAGACTCTCTGCGTTTTATTGGTGCATCTGAACAAAGGAATAGGAGCCGGCCTTCATCCGGAGAGCTTTTCCAATTTCGCAAGGTCCCACACTTGGGAAAAGCTCCATGTTGTGCAATCGCACTGAGATTTTCAACCCATCGAGTTGCAGAGTCCTAGGGGTGCTGTGATTTCACATCAACACCTATTGTCCGAAAGAGTATAATTCAGATATGGAATTCTTGAGTATCACATATCTCACATCCATGATGTGGATCCAAACTTGAGGAAATTTCTCGAGTTGATGCAAACATGTTTTTACTCATAAGGGCATGAGATTCAAAGAAACTTGTCTCGATACTAGTGGGAATACCTCATCCAAATGATTAACCTCTTTTATACACTCTTTCTTATCTTTCTTCACTTCAGAAATGTGGCAAGAGCATATTTGATGAGAGAGATGACTTCGGGAACAATTTATTTCCTTGTTTAATTATTTTATCGCTCCATTTCTCATTGGCCCTCCTTTCATCATGTATCCTTTTACTTTCTTGATTTCCTTAGGGTCAATACTACTAATTGGGTGAATATATTTTTCCATAAGAGAAGATGTTAATTCAAGTCCCGAAAAGGTTTGAATATAATCATTGAGAGATTTTACATGTTCCTCCAATTACAAAATGGTTTACTTATATTCTTCATTTTGATCGAGGAGGCAGGAAGAAAATTATTTGAATAGATGATATTCACCCTCATGTGAATCTTGGCCCAATGAGATGTGGGTTAACTCATAGTTTGTTAGATTCATGTCTTCAATAGTATTTTTAATATTAGTCTTGTCAACTTCAAAATATTGATTACTGAGGTCCCACCAAGAAGCGGGATGTTGTCTAATATTTCTTCCTTCTTTTTGGCTTCCATATTTATGAGATTTACTCAATACTTGGAATGATAACATGTTGTGTTTTCCTTTTCTCACTACTATTCATTTCTAAAATTCATGGGAAGGGATCATCAGGTGTTGACATGGGGTTTTCCACTGGAGCATTCTCAAGAGCTTGTTGTGGAATCAATTTTTTATTGCCATGAGGAATCTATAAACTTTTGGAGACATGGAAACTTGATTGTTTTGCAAGGAATCCATATTTCTTGATAGCTCTAACTAACTCACTTTGAAAATTTCTCCCTACTCATCTCATTTTACTTGGCTCATTGAAATCACTTAATTGCCCACTGGGGAGACATGGATGGCTCTAAATTGATTGAAAAGTCAGGATGACCCCCTTGGTTTGAATTTAAGCTAAGACCTTAGCCCTCTCTTCTATATACATAATTATTCTTTCTTTCAACTACTCGCTCCTTGTGATATTCTACTTTGCTTTTGTACACCACAGTGACCACAATGATGCCTTGGGATCCCTCGTGAAGGATGGATTGCCTCTTTTAAATTGTGAAATTGTCATATAACCCTATGAAGATGTTGGAAAGAATAGGGATGAATGAAGATAGAGCCAATTATAGCTTCCATCACTCAAAATGAGGATTTATTATTTTTACTAAAAACATTCTTCCGTCTAATGAAAACTTTGTCACCTTCAAACTCTTGCATCTTGTGGTTTCCACTTGATGTCCTACGATCATGAGACGCCATTCCTTCATGTCCTCAAGAGTGGGAAAATTGATATTGTGATGGAAACATCCCTCATATTTGAATTTCTATATGGAAACATATATCGAATCGTGAGGAACTCTGAAGGAGTGAGAACAAACTGATTTTCTTCCCATTTAATAGCTTCTCTAAACATCTCACTTTATTGCTTTGAGTAAGTGCTTTAAAAATAGAGGTTACATCATCACCATCTAGAAATTGTTTCAACATGGAAACATGTTCAATAAAAATCAAGTATTTAGAAATGGTGAGTGCAATATGATTTTGAATTCTCTCACAAGAGTCATGCATGTTCTCGATTTGTTGCTTGAAATTTTTATTATCGATATCTATCCACTCAAAATTGATTTCGGCATCATTCTCAAAACTACAATCCTTGATTTGGTAATAAAATCATTCTTCACCCTTGAGTTAATATTGTAGTGCAGATTCTTGTTCCATATTGGTAGGACATCCAATGGTGGTGAGAACAAGTTGACCTTGAATACACTTACAAGACTCTTGCAAATTTTCACCTTGTCTTGAACAATTACCTTCAATAGAAATCAATGTAACATTTTCTTTACTATCATCCTCCATGGTAGAGATGTTGTCTTCAAAATTGTGGATATTCAAAGGAGGTCCAGAATCTCATTCCTATTACATTCATGATCTTATTTATAAATCATGAAAGGAAATACATATTTTAACATCCTCTCTCACTGACCAAGGTATTTGGGAGGACATCAAGCTCATCCATATGCTTTTATTAGCATAAAACATTAGTGTATCAAAATGAGAAGTAAAAATGGACTCATACCTATCTTTCATTTCCATAGTCTAAGTTAGGATCTTGAGACCGACTTGATGGTATTCAGCTTCCATAGCCTTCAATATATCTTACAAAGATAAATCTTCCAAGTTTTCCATATACTCATCCTCACTTTTACTCAAAAGGTCATCACATTGTGCTTGAATGAGATGATTGAAAATATAATCCACACATGTTCTTGATTTACCTAAAACATCCTCCTTCACCCATTCTATGTTTCTTGTCTCCCAAGGCTCACCTTCTTGCAAGAATGGGCATACTTAATTCTCAAAATTATCAAACAAGGAGAAGAGATCCATGCTCAAAATCCATTTCATCATCCTCTTTATGGGAAGCATAGAACCATGTTGGGGTAACAATATGGGGAGAATTTTTAACTTTATCTTGATAATTCATTATTGAATCTTCTTGCTCATATGGAAAATGAAAGTTTTCATATCCACCGTTATGATCAACATCATGATATTTAGGTGAGAATGGTTGAGTCAACTCCTCTAAGAGGTTATGTTTGAATTACTCATTCTCCTTGGCATCAAAAATTAAATTGGCCTCTTCTATTTATTCATCCTTGGTCATATCAAGAAATGAAATTGATTCTTCAACTATATCCATTCCATCATTAATATAGAGATCAAAATTTGAAAGGAGATTATCCATGATTACCTCAAACTCTCATCATCTTGATTTTTAGATGCACAACAAGCTTCGCGTACTTCTTCATTGTTGGTGGATTCTTCAGAAATCATTATATATTTTGTTGTGCAACGAGAATCCTCCTCACTTGAATTCTTTATTTCGTCCATGGGTTGTGCCTTGATCTAGAATAAGTTGATGAACAAATGCCCAACTATCATGTCTTCATTATAATCCTCCATGGTTTTGATTCAATTTTCATCAAAAGCTTCAAGGATAAGACATTCCTCGAAAATGTCCAAGAATCTTCCAAGGAAGAACACCTCATAATATGGACATTCATCATGATCTTCCTCCATAGGAAAATCTCCTCTTCTTCTTCCTTTATATGGAGTGCTTCAATTTGTTCATACATTTCTTTCAAGGATTCAACATATTTCATAATTTTGAGGAAGATTTGGGGATCAAAATCTCCTTGTGTAATGTGCATGACCCTTAGCACATATTCAGGTCTTTCAAGGCTGTCATTTTTCATTTCTATATGCAAGGAAATAATCCCAAGGGAGAGTGATAAAATACATGGCTCCAAGCTTCTCATTAAGCTATGTGAGATTGAAAGTATTACCTTTACAATATTATTTGTATTCATGGACTTCATACAACACCATGTATCTCTTATGGATATTCCTCATCCATCTCTTGGATTCTTAATCATCGGTAGGAGAAATTCCCATTTTATTTCCTTTAACAACACTCTATTTGAATTATAACAACCAGAATCTTATGATAGGTTCTTCATAAGCATCAATTTTTTTGATTCTAGAAAATATTTTCTTGATTTTTGGAGACATGCCACTAGCCTTGTTTCCCTTGTCCAATTACAATTTTTTTCTTGAAGAAAGAGACCCTTTTTCGTTCTCGATTTTCCTCTTCGCAAGAATTGGTCCAAAATTATGGTTGATCAAAATTTGTATTTCTTAGCAACCATCTTCTTCTTCTTCATTTTCACTCATTGGTACTTCGCTCCAACCTGGAAATTTCTTCATTGTGTTATGGGAAACAAATGTGACACAGATTAGTTCCTTAACGGATTAGACTTTAAAAATTATTTTTCTTTTAAAATTTGATTTTTTTATTTTTTTATTTTAATATTTTTTGTATTTTTGTCATAGATCTTTTTTAGGTGCACTAGGTAAATCTCTCCCTAGTAGATTCACCAAAAACTGTTGGTGAAAAAAATTGTTGGTATGGAATATTAGGTGTCTCCACCAATGTTGACAGGGCTACACCCCTCTACATTGAATGGTGAAAATTCCATTATTGAATGATAACTAATCTAATCCTACCTAAATTTTTTGGGTTGCCAAAATAGGATAGGGATCACACATGGACACTTTACTAAACTTTTCACAAAGTGCTTGTATGGGGTATAAGGGAGGAAATTACAACAATGAGGGATAAAGGAGGAAAATTAGTGAAGGAAGGTTATTTCTATGAGTAGGCCAATTGTAGAGTTCAAACCCATTAATCAGCGTAGTTCATCATTCAATATAGAGTAAAACAATAATGAAGTTATCTAGTGAGACAGAAAAACCCATACACCAAGTTCTTAGATTCATCTATCATAGATACAAACCTCTTATCGGATCACTATGCTTAAAAATTTCATAAAAGAGAGAAGTAGAAGAAACAAAATAAAAGGAGAATGGAATAAATGTAGATTTTATTTCATGTGCATTGGTGATACAAATCTCAACAACATATCACAATCCACTATTGCTACATAGCTCAATTTTCAAGATCCTTTGGAATGGAGAAGCCATCCCAATTTATAAAGAATGTAAATATCTCATCTCCTCTATCATGCATATTCATTTCCTATTCCACTTGTGACCTTTCATTTTCCATTAGAAAAGACAAATTAATTATTTCTCTTATAATTTTGAGAAAATACTTTTACAATTTCAAAATATGTCACTTAAGTGAATAGGAAAAATACAATGATTACACTCAATGAAGAATTAGAAGAGGGAGAAGTGGAGAAGAAGGGAGAATTTGAAATTTTTGATGAAGAATATTTCTTGATGAATAACTTGTTGATTCATGTTTCGCTCTCTTGTTCCTTGAATTATTTGTTGAACTATGTTATCGCAGCCATCAACTTATTAGCCTTTGGAATGCACACAGTAACTTAACACCTTGATCCATGTTCCACGTACATAACTGATATTTTTGAATTAACTGAGCCATAATTCATGATCTATTGCAATTGTAGAAATGTAACTTCTCATATTGGATAAGGACTCTAAAGTGTCTTTATTGAAAGAACGGATGTCACCTGCCTCTTTCTTGACTAGCTCTTAGAATGAAATGATGAGCTCTTTTGATGATGAGTCCTCAGCGAGAGGAGGGAACTCAAATCTCTAAACATAGTGGTATAAATCATCCAATATCTCAAAACCTATTACTGCAAGAGTCTAATTCAGATATGGAATTCTCAAGAATCACATATCCCGCATCCATGATGTGGATCCAAACTTGAGGAAAGTTCTTGGAAATTGACGCAAACACTTTCTTACTCATAATGGCATGAGATTCGATGGAAATCATCTCAAATACTAGTGGGAACACCTCATCTAAATGGTTGACATATTTTATAAACTCCTCCTTAGCTTTCTTCAATTCGTATAATGTGGTAAGAGCATATTTGATGAGAGATATGACTTCTAGAAATAATGCCTTACCTTTCTCAATTATTTTCTCGATCCATTTCTCGGCCCCCCTTCATCATGTATACTTTCACTTTATTGATTTCCTTAGGGTAAATACTATGGATTAGGGAATATCTTCGATCAGAGAGAAGATATTGATTTAGGTACCAAGAAGGGTTGAATGTAAGCATTGAGATCTTTTACTTGTTCTTCCAATTACACAATGGTTTGCTTGTATTATTCATTCGAGTGAGGAGGTGGGAATTGGATTCTTTGAATAGATGAGATTCACCCTCATGTGAAGCTTGGCCTAATGAGATGTGGGTTAACTCATATTCTGATGGAGTCATATCTTTGATAGGATTTTTAATATTAGGCCTTGCAACTTCAACATACTGATTATTAGAGGTCCCACTTAAGAAGAGGGATGTTGTTTGAGATTTATTCCTTTATTTGGACTTCCATATCTCTAAGATCTTCTTAATAATTGGCATGATAACCTCCCTCATTGTCCTTGGCTCACTATTGATCATTTCTAGAATCCATGGGAATGGCTCATCAAGTGTTGACATGGTGTTTTCCACTGGAGCATTCTCAAGAGCTTGTTGTGGAATCAATTCTTTATTTCCATGGGGAAGCTCTGACCTTCGTGGAGACATGGACACTTGAATGTTCTGTAAGGAATCACTCTTTCTTGATATCTCCAACCAACTCACTTTGAACAATTCTCCTAGCTCACCTTGTTTTACTTAGCTCATTGAGCTCACTTAGCCAGCTCACCGAGGAGGCGCGGATGGCTCTAACTAGATTGACAAGTTAGGATGACCCCTTTGGTTTGAATTTCAACTAAGACCTTATCCCTCTCCTCTATCTACACAATAATTCTTCTTTCAGCTTATTGCTTCCTATGATGTTCTATTTCACTTTCGTATACCATTGTGGACAACATTGATGCCACGAGATCCCCGTGAAGGATGGATTTCCCCCTTTGAATTGTGTAATTTTCATACAACCTTGTGAAGATGATAGAAATCATAGGGATGAAGGAATATACAACAAATGGAAGCTTCCAACACTCAAAATGAGGATTTACTATTTTTAGTAAATTTCCCTTTTTCCCCTTTTTCACTTAATTACTTTTGACCACCTCTCTTGTTTCCCTAGTTGTTCCATGTGCATGTTATTTTGAAGCAATTTGTCCTCTATGAGAGTTTACTATTTATAGTAAGTTCTCATATAGAGACTTTTATTTTGGAAAGTTCCCTTCCAAACCTTGGATTTCGAAAAAACCTCCTCCACTGGGATAGGTTTCTTATCCCGATCTCATGTACAAATTTGAAGCTCAATCTAATCACCAAGATGGTGGGAAATAAAAATTACAAAATCATGGCAAAAATTAGGATTTTTTTCATTGTAGAAAATCTGGTACATGCATGTCATTACTATCACTTTTGTTCTAAGTGCCTCTAGAATGATGAATAATACAAAAACCCACCTTGATCCATGCACCAATTTGCAAGATATGAGAATTTTTCCTTTGCATGAGCTACGAAGTCATTCTCGTCAAAATGTACACGAATCCTTTAAAAATTTGCAAATTTTAAGAGGAATTCCAAGAAAAATTTTAGTGGTGAATATTCATAATTTGGAAAATATTCCTTATTTAGAAAATCTGAAAAGGTAATTTTTTTAAGTAGGATAGTGTATCGTTCACCTAAAATTTTTTTTTAGGGGTTGGCTTCACCTACTATTGAAAACTAATCCTATATAAACATAGTTAATTCACTGAGTAGTATACTAGTAAGGTATTGATCAAAGTATAATCAAGTACCATGCGAACTTTTAAAGTACCATTAGATGAATGACAAGAAGTGTAAATCAAATTACAAATGCATGACAAGTAATTTTTTACATATGCACGATAATTGAGGCTTGATCACACGTGATAAGTAAGGTTTTCTAACGTGTGATAAGGGTAAATATGTACGACAAGGGTTTACACGTGTGATAAGGGTGCAAATGCATTATAATGGTGAAGATGCATGACAAGGGTGAAGATGCATTACAAGTAAGGTTTGGAGATGCGCAACATGGATACAAACATGTGATAAGGGTACAGAGACGTGTGATAGGATTCTAGATGTATGACAAGGAGAAGATGTATGACAGTGTTTAGACATCCAACAAGGGTGTAGACGGGTGACCAATTCCCAAATCAAGTACTCAATGGAAGCTGTTAGTGCTCGGAAGATCCAAAGGTAACCAAAATATCTCAAAAGTCAACACTATTCAAGTATTTTGGAAACTCTGCAGCTATCGATATAGCTACCACTAAGCACCATACAACTACCACTAGAATCAATCAGAGTATAGACTATGTGGAAGGTATTATTGAAGTGGACATGGCTTCAGCACAATATCAACCAAATGATACCTATGATGAAAACATGTCAAAGCTTGAAGATATTCCTGTTGAGATGCTCAGAGCTTGAAGATATTCCTATTGAGATGTCGAGATTGAAGATATTCCTATTGAGATGAAACTAGGAGAGGATCAAGATATCTCAAATACTTAGCAAAACTATAACACCAAAATCAAATGAAAATTCTAGTTCACGAAAGAGGAAACAAGATGATCGAGATATTCCTAAAAAATTTGGTCGCAAAAGTAAAACTTTGAAAGAAAACAAGAATATGTGGACACTTGGTAGGACATATAAGTTTGAGTGGGCTGAAAATTCCCTTTATTGAACCTGTAGAGATAGCTAATTCTAAAGATATCCCAACTGAATGTACATGTACAATATGTACCTAGAAACTGGGAAAGCAACAAAATGCAACTGAAGTTAGACACAATTGAAAAACATTATGGAAAACAATATGTGATTGTAAAATAGGAGGATGGCCAAAAAATAAAAAACACACAAATGGAAAAGTGAAAAATAATGTATGCATGTTAAATATGCAACAAAATATGAAGTTGAGCATAAAATAAATAGACATCTTGTGGAAAAGGGTGGAACAATCACATCACAAATTAGTAAGGTGATTCAATCAAATTGCATGCTAAAATCATACAGTTCTCTACCATATTCCACATCCTTAAGAAGGGAAGACCTATTTTTGATTTCATTAATTTCAAATTTTTGTTTCAATATAATGGAATACACAACGTTCCTCAATCTCATTGGTTAGACAACAATGCATGGGAAATGGCTAAATGCCTTACAATGATTGAAAAGGAAGATTTGAAAGAGAGTGTAAAAATACAAAGTTTATATCTCTATCAATTGATGAAGTAACAACAATTGACAACACCTCATGGGTATGCATCCATGTTTATACTTTTGAAAATCATATAAGGAAACCACATCTATTGGTTGTTATAAAATGGTTGAAAATTGCAATGTTGAAAACCTATATAAAATAGTTGTTTCCAATTTGAAAGATATTGTTGGCATGAATGAATATGAAATTGCTACAAATTTGGTATGTGTTAGTGTAGATGGTGCATCAGTTATGTAGGGTCATCAAACTATGTTGTATATTTGATTGCAAACAATAGTAGCCCCTTATATGCTTACAATTCATTGTATGGATCATAGAATGAATCTAACATATAAAATAGTTAGCAACTTTGAAAATGTTACAAGAGTAGAAGACCTTATCAGAGAACTACATTCCTATATGTCAAGTAGTCCAAAGTGATTTCTTGAGTTTTAAAACTTTACAATTGGAATTACAGATGGTAAAAATCTTCTAAAGGATGTTGATACAAGGTGGATTTCTTTGTATGATCATGTATGCATAATTTCTGAGGATTATCCATCATTGGTTGGTTTCATGCACAAATATTGTAATGAAGTTGACAAAGATAAGGATTTTTGTTCTGATTAACATATCTGAAATATTTCTTACATTGGTTGGCATTTTACCAATGTTGAAGGAGATCAATACATTGATGAAGCATGCATAAGAGAGATCCATTTATATTGTTTATTTATACCGTGGGGAAAGTGGGTATGTCAATCTCTTGATATCTTGTACTTGTCAAAACAAAGTTTTGATACACTTGTTTTTTATAGTTAGAAAGTTTTATTAGATGTTAAGAATCCCAATAATTATTTGAGATTTAATATCCATGATCACCTTTGTATCAATGTTAATGGGAGGGAGATACCACTACACAGTTTGTAAAAATGACAAGATATTCCAGATCATAAAGAGAAGAAGTTCATGTGACTCATGTTCTGTTTGATTCTATTACATATGATACATGAATAAATCTTTAAAAAAATGCACAATATTTAGCTTCTGAAATCAGAGAGTGTTTTAGTAAAGATAACATTCTTAAAGCTATGGGAGTGATGAATCCAATTTTTGGAATACTATAGGTGATCATGCAGATTTTTTCAATAAGTAATTTCATAAATCCATGGGTACAATAATGGATCATTTCACACAGATTTCATAGGTCAATGGTAATGAAATCAAAGGTATTATGAATGTTAACTTAATAAATTCTCAATCATATCATTTTGCAATGATAATGGTTAATCGATATCTTTTTTTAAATGAACCTCAAGAGAATGGCATAGTTACAAAGCTCGTGAAAAATATACCTAAGTAATGTGCTACAAGAAGACATTAGTGAATATTTTCGATTATACGATTTGTTCCAAAAATGATTTTAGGATCTATGGAGGAAAAAGGGTTTTTCAAAGGTGCTTTATCTTTTGTAAAATCAAAACTACAAAACAAATTGGATAAAAATCTAGAAATTTGTATGAGGTTGTATGTTTTGCACTACTCCTTGGACACATTAGATTTCCCTTGTTAAAAGAAGAGGTGTTAATAATACAACCAGAAAATACAAATGATCTCAATGATGAGACTAGATTTGGTGCATCCTCTAACTCTGTAGATGCAAATATCGACTATGAGGAGGCTATTGAAAATGGATTGTTTCAGCTCTAGTTATCATTTAAAATGTTACAGGTATCAACTTACATTTATTCAAATACAATTATTTATAATAATCATGTTTTATTTAATTGGTATTTTGGTATTTTCAAACTGCTTTGATGTTGTGTTTGTGACATGCATTTTTGGAACAATATTTTTCAAATATTGTAATTAGATGTAAGATAATAATAAATAAATGTAATGAATCAAACACAGTTTGAGTTATCCATCTTACATATTTTGCATTTTACATACTTAAACACAGCTTTAGGTATCTATCTTACATATTTTTCATCAGTAAATAATTAAAATTTCAACATTAAAGTAAAATGCATTGCATACATATTTTGATATCATTACAATTCACAATCTATATATTTCTATATATATATATATATATATATATATATATATATATATATATATATATATAAATTCTAGATTGTAAGATAATACGTGTAAAAATGAGATTCCATGAAAACAATTACAACGTGAAATCATATCTTGTTAAAAACTATATTAAAATCTTATAGACAATAGAAGTAGACAATGACAATATTCTTCAATTTAAACAAAGATTCAACTTTCAAGTTTCAAACTTCAACATTTTTCAAGTTTAAAGTTTTGTAAACATTTTTCAACAAATACAATTGCATGACAGTAGTATATGCTCGCATGACTTCCCCACTCCATGTTTCCTTTGTTGTTTCTTTTGTGACTTATGTGTTACTTTTTTGAATTTCTGATCTATTCCCTGCTTGAGAATTCTAGAATTTACAAGATCCTCTGCAGCAATATTTAAGTTCTTAAAAATTGCTTCATCTTCCTTTGAAGCATCTCCAGGGGATAACAATGAAGGATCTCCAACTACCTTTGTCTTGAAAAAAATATTCGCATCCATGTCATTCTCTTTGATAATCCACTTTAGAGTATTATTTTTCTTGTTAACCAAAACAATAGTTTGTTTAAGCTTAATTTCCATGGATAAACTTTTCCAAGTTGTTTCCAAGTGAACTTGGAGCACCTTTTCTTGAATTTTTAAATTTTCATATTTCGACTGCAACAAAAATAATTGAGCTCAATTAAAACATATTATTAAAAATTTAAAGTAATAAAAAATATGATTTAAAATTGAATGTTATAACTTGTTTTTTATCATATTAGGTAAGAAATAAAGATTATGGCTCCTAGAGGCCTTACAATAGAATGTATCATAATAATTACCAAAGAGAAACAAAAAGAAACATGACAAAAAAAGGATAAAAGAAATTATCCCACTCATTTTCCAAAAAACCATTACAAAGATAAGTAGAACCATCAGAAGAAAGAAAGAAACATGTCTAAGCCAACCAAAATAGAGATAAATGGCCCTCCCAGCATAAAACAATCGACAACAGCTCGAGAGCCTAAGTTTGTTTATTCTTCAAGAATTTTTACACCCCCAAATGGTGTTACTTTTGTCCTTTCTATTGATCATCCTGTTCACCCAGGGTGTGGGTTTCATCCTTCACCATCTCATCCTTCTCTAAGCTGCTCATGTAAAGCTTAAGCCTAAAATTTTTGTGACCCTATTCTAGTTTAACTAGCCTCCCGTGAATCTCTATAACCATAATTTTAAGTGTAGCCATCTCCTCTCTAATGGCATTTTGAGAGATTAAAAATTTCTTAGAGGCCTCAATTCAGTTCATAAAATTTTCCCCCTATTCCGACCCAAACTTCACCTAAGTCATCAACATCTTTTCCCACATGTCTAACCCTAAGGGAAATTCATAATACTTACAAGAGATTTATCTCTTTCAAAGCATTGGCAATTTCCACCAGATCTTTATCCTTTGACCATTTTTTGTAATATGCCTAGGCTTTAGCATTAATATTCTCTAATTGATTCAAAATTTTATCTAAAACATTGTCTTGATAACTATTACTATATGTTACAATCCCGCCTTGTGCTTGGTTCAATAAGATATCTATCTTAGTTGGATGATTTTTAACTATAGCATATAAACTATACCTCTAGCTATGATTATAAAAATGATTATTTATATCCTTAATTAACACTTTAGCTCTTAGCTCCCACTTTTGAGTTGACTTATACTAGGAATAATAATTTCTTGAATACGGGATTCACAAACATCAGCAATCAAGCTATCCAAAGAAAAACTAGTCAAATGGTCACTATCTGAAGAGGATGGAGAGGATGGGGGTTGAGGATTGAGGTATTTATGCTTCCTCTTATTTTCATTGTGTTCCCTAATCCTATTTATGTGTTAAAATAAATTTAAATATTAAAACTAGAAGTGATTTAAAAATTAAAAATTGACAAGAAATTGATATGTATTAATGTTAAAATAAATACATCAAAATGGAAACATACCATGCCCTGAATCATATCACATGTATCAAAAAACATTTGGGTCATTACTATCAATTCCCAAATAATATTCATCCAAATTAATTTTATTTAAAATTTATTTTCCCATTGTACTAGGCACACCACCGAAAGAGAGATTGGGAAATTCGAATGAATGTTTAGTGTCCCACTGGGCTCAAGTGTCATGCATTTACCAATGGTATTTCTTCCTCTTGTTGGAACTTTGAATTGGAATGGTGGTACTAGTGGAGGAGGTGGCATCATTTGAATAGATGGTGATGAACACACTATCAAGAAAAAAATCATTACTAAATTATATAAAAATTGTTAAAAATACAAAAAGCAACAGTTTTATACCTTGGCTAAAGGGAAATCAGAGCTGCCACGTCTAAATTTTAAATGATTGTGTGGGTGATTGGAGTGGTATTTTTGGTACATAAGATTTCACTTGCAGTGATTGAATATATGCATGTGACTAAAACTATTGAGTGGGTGATTGTAGTGGTACTGGTGGTGCAGGAGGTCAGTACTTGCAGTGATTGAATAGATGCATGTAACTGAACTGATTGAGTGGGTGATGATTGTAGTGGTAAATGTGGAGGGTAGTCCAAAGTCCTTGCAAAATGTTAAATGGTAAATGCTAAAAAAATTTAAAAAACAATAATGAATGTTAGGGGTATTACGTCTCGGTCATTTTACTAATTGAAACACTTGAGGTTGAGGTGATGAGTTAGCATTCATGTTTGAATGTGAATCTCCTGAAGCCTTAGAATTTTTTTGACCTCTTCCTCTTGATGCTTATTTTTCTTGGAATGGCGACTATTTTTTCTGCATAAGGTAAATAAGAAAACAGCAAAGTGAATAATCTTACTAACATCAAAATGTAATTTGTAACAGAAGTGAATAATCTTACTAACATCAAAATATAATTTATTAACCTATTTTTCTTCAATTGAAATAGACAATTGCTTCATCTGGTTGTTCATGTAAGTAGGAGTGTGGGTTCACCTTGTAAATTATGAAATGCCTTGAAATAAAGAGAAAGGATATATTTGTGGAACAAATGGTTGGTATTTCAACAACTCAAATATTAGCAATATCACCTTTTACCCTGTTTGATAAGTATGTGCACCAATCAAATTTTTTCTTTTGGATTGTTGTGAGAATGTAGGAAATAGCCCAATGGGGAATATCTACCTACCTACCTTGCAAAACAATTCTCGCTTGAAAAAAATTATCATGGCTTGAAGAAAATTGTGTGCAACTCCTTGCACATCAACTCCTCGTCTTGATTTGTTGAGATTTGCTACAAAAAGTCATTAAATAAGAATTAAGCACAATTTATATCAAAATTAAAATGTTAAATAAAACTGAAATTCAGAAAAATTAAAACATGTACCATCAACATGGAAATTGTAATAGGATTCAAGGAAAATATTATCATCTTCTATCAAAGTGGCTTTGGTTGTAACAATGTTGTAATCTTTGAAAGGAAGGCTTATCAATTGATGAATATCTGTAGGATCAACACTAAATCTGAATGTGCATTCATTTGGAAAATTCATAGTGAATTTTTTGTCTACTAGATTGAATGACAAAATGAGGTAGTTCATAACAGAGACATCTGTCTCAAATGCTGCATATTAACTAGTCCTTTGAACCCACAATCATGTACCCATTCCTTGTACATTTCATTCAATTACAAGACTACATTAATATGTGGGCACATTAAGTTCTTATATTATATCTTGGGTAGGGTAGTGGCCTGGATAGTTTGAGTTTGTCATGACATAGTTATGAAGACTACACGTGAGAATCGAGACCTAAAATAGTTGAATTGAGACCTGGATTTTGTTTTAAATGTTTTAGAAAGGAAATATGTAGGATGAGCACTAATAGTTGAATAGGAAAACTGTAGGGCCCTGTGAGCACTGAGTAACTGAGTTAAATAAGATACATGTGGGCCCCAAGTTGAAAATGTAACCTATGAGCACTAAGCACTGAGTTGAAAAGGAGATGTGAGCATTGAGTTGAAAAGGATCACCGTGAGCACAGAGTAATAAGTTGTGAGAAGTGTGAGAAATGAGGGCCGGAGGGGGTATTTATAGGGTAGGATTAGGGTTTTGGTATTGGGACGCATAACTAGAAGAGGTAGAGACACGCAACCGCAAGGATCCAAAGATGCATGATAGCAAGAACTAATTGACACATGGAATTAAAGTTGTTGATGGGTGACATTGATTTTTTTGTTGCACTATAGAATAATTTTATCACATAAAAACAAATCAGAATTGTATGTTGTGCGACAACAAAATTCAATGTCATTTGACAAAAAATTTAATGATGTGTGCCAATAAAAAATTAATGTCACACATCAGCAACTTTTAATGTCACACAATAACAAATATTTTTTCATTTAATAAGATTTTTTGTCATGCGATAATAGGATTTGATGTCATGCAACAATAAATTTTGGTGTTGTGTGATAGCAAAGTATTTTGTCATGCGACAACACTTTTTATTGTTGTTTGACAACAAAATTACTATTGTGGGACAAGAAAATTTATTGTCGCTTGACAAAGAAACTTTGTTTTTGCACGACACCAAAATTTTCTATCACACAACACTCATAGGAACTTAGTTTTCATGTGATGCTTTAGATTCTTCTAGGAAAAAAATTTACTCAAAAATCCCAAAAAAATTGCTTATGGCATGAAAGTCGCTCTGTATATTCACCAGGGATATTCCACCTCCAATTTCCCAAAGGCCTCTTAAAATTAAACATGAATAATTATTTTTTTGTGATCATGGAAGCATGGAGGGAGAAATGGGGAGGTACAATGCTTTGGAGAAAGATTCTAGAAAACAATTACCGAGTTCCGAGTAGATTTGGAGAAAAATGAGGGGAAGATGAAAAATGCACTAACTCTTGGTTTTTATTCCTTTAGAGGGGGCATGTTTTTTTATCCCCATTTTCCCCTTGGAAAGGGATGAATAGGGAAAAACTGCACCCTATCCCTAGGAGGACAAGTGGTAAGCATGCGCTGGTGGAGGAGAGAGAGGAAAGGGCTCATTTTAGGCACCCGAGATCCAAACTTGGTCATGTGAGGAACATAGCTAGAGCAAGGTGGGGGGTGAATTTTTATGTCCCCATTTTCCCCTTGTAAAGGGACTAAGGGGATATAAAGTGTGCTTCACCTCCTAGGTGATAAGTTTTAGGCATGCACAACATGGAGTGGAGGCTAGAAAATTGCCAAAAATGTGCCTATCGAGCCCTCCGAGGGTCATGTGATGGGTCCAGTAGGTCTAAGGTTGGGGGTATATTTTATTATCCCCCTTTCCCCCTTTAAAAGAGATGCATGGACACAAAAGTGTGCCTCGACCTCATGCTACCATGTGGCATTGAAAATTTGACTAAGGGAAAAGCTTATACTTTGAAGAGAAGCTTGAAAAGGACGTTGTCAAAGCTCCCGAAGGTCTTTTGGGAACTTCCTTATATTTTTTTTACTGAAATGGGAATTTTGAGAATAATGGAGTGGGTATTAAGGTTTGATTCATCCTGAAACTTCCTAAAAATGTCTTTTTATGGGGATTGCCACTTATGCCTACCAAGAATGATTTGTGAAAATAAATTCATGGGCCTTTTGAAAAATATGAAAGAAACACCATGTAGAGAATTTAATTATATTTCTATTGATTTTTTTACCCCCAACTTATTTTAAATCTCTTGAATCATCTTCCAAAGCTCAAGTGCTCTTTTACAATGTAAGCTCCTTTGACCTAATTTTTTTTTTTTTCCGAACTTGATCCTAAATCTCCAAATCTTCCCTAAATATTCCTTAAAAACTTACACAATGATCTTGTCTCATGAATACCTCTTTTAGGTGAATTTAGGACTTGAAATCAGCTATGAAGAATCTGCACTAACCTTATAAATGCTAAAAATAGCCATTCCTAAGACTTTTGAAAAATCAGCCTTGGATGTAATCTGTCTCGAGAGAGTCTTATGAACTTTTTTCATCTTTGCAACACATAGGAAAGGTAGTCACAATACAAATGAGCACTCATATGATTAGGATAGGCCTGAAAAAGGGGGGACTGATCTAGGGAGTGTTCAAGAGGGTTTATACATAAACATTTTGACACTAGGTCTGTTTTCATGCTTTTAAATATGAAAATTTCATTTTTCACATTTGCATGAAAACATATAAGAAAGAGGTAAATGCCTTGAATTCTTGTGGGTAAAGAGATTGGCCAACCTTGAGGATGAGGGGATCTTGAGAAGTTCAAAATTGATGTCAATGGTGGATTCATTGAGAAGGGTGGATGTGTCAGGAGGTAAGGCCTTATGAAGAAGATAATCTTCTTCCCACATGTAGGAAATAATGGAATCATCATCACTTCATTAGAGAATGTTTATTGTAGAGGAATATTCCATTATAATATCTGAGAATATGAGAGGAATGGACTTGGTTTCACCTTCATTCTCGGTAAGTGACCAATCCCAAATTTATGGTGGAGAATAAAAACTCGAAGATAGGGACATGGTGTCATCCATGAACATGATGTCCTCGATGGAGGAGTAGACAATGAATCAATGTACATGGGAGAAGTATAAAAAGGATGTGCAAGGGAGTTGGTGGATTTTTCTTTGTAACCCATTCCAAACTTCTCATGAGGCTTAAAAGATTGGTTAATAATAATATTATGCATTCCTTTCTAATAACATCCTAGACCAAATCACTCCCACGTGCAGCGGTGGAGGTATGTGTACGTAAAGGAATTATTATAGAGGAATTCAAAGTCATTGGTATTGGGATTTGTGTAGGGTTGATTGGTGATGTTGGAGGAAGGGCGTTCGATGCCACCATAGATGATAATTTTTTTGAGATGGGTTGGACCAAAGGAAATGATATCCCTGATGTTAGGTTGATACAAAAGAGATTTATCGGGCCCACCAAGTCGATTGAGTGAGGGAAGAGAATTAGGAGCGAGAATTTAATACTCCCTAGAGACAGATGTTACATCATATTATCAAGAGACTCATCATTAGGTAATTTGGATGCGGACATAAAGAATTAGTGGCTACTTCGAGCATGGGGTTTTCTTAGAGATGAGCACGTTAGTTGGCTAATAGGTCATATGATATTCATTAAATTGAGGAAGGTCGGCGGGGAGCATATGGATTTTCCCCTAATGTTGGTATTTGATACAATGATGGAGAGTGGATGGGATGCAATGCATGGCATGAATCCATGTGCATCCAAACAAGATGTTGTATTGAAAGTCCCCTTGATAATGTATAATATTTTATGGATAATTTTTTCACCAAAGTGCAAATGGGGAGGATAATTGTGCCAAAAGAGGGGGAAACAATGTCATTAAAGGCATGAAGAACCACAAGTGATTGAGAAACAATGGATTTGGGAATTTTAAGTTGGTCAAAGGTATGAGATGAGATGATATTGATGTTAGCGCTATTGTCAATCATAGAGTAGAAGATAAATGTGTCATTGTTGTGGACAAGTGATGACAAGAGGAAGATCATGATCTTCAAGTAAGATGTTTGGAATCTCGTAAATCATCAAAAGAGATGGTGGCAGAAGCGGTAGGAGATCTAGTGAGGGCCGAAAAGGTTAGGATTCATTGCTAGTGATGGGGTTACACTACAAGGATTCAATAAGAGATTGTCGATGGTTGACTGATTTTTGGATGATATCGTAGAGATAAATCTTAATGGTATCCTTATGTAGCTTTTTTACGATGCTTTGTTCGATGGTGGCAAGACTTTAGCTCTTCGGTGTGGCTAGGATGAATACCTTAGCCTTAGATGAAGAAGGGGATGGGGTAGGTTTATTAAAAATAGAATTGATGAAAACCTTTGGTTTGTATTGGCTAGATGGTTGGGACTCATGAGGGTGATAATGAGTAGTGATATGGACGAAATCTATATAAAGTGGAGGACCATCCTTAGGAGATGTAAAATTTGGTGGTGGTATGACGATGACGAAAATACATGGATGAGGAAGTATATTTTGAGGTTATAGAGGTTATAAAATTGATTGGAGGATTAGGCTTAGATTTGGATGGGTTGGCAGATGGGAGAAGGTGATCTTCTTTGATGAGAAGATCATCCTCTTTGATGAGATTGTTGATGAATGTTCGTAGGGACCTACAATGATCTACGCCATGTACATAGACACAATGGTAGGTGCATATAGTGTTGGAGTCAAACCATGTGGGCTTCAGCCTGTGTGGGTCAAAGGGATTGATAGGGGTAGGGTGATTACATATGCTTGGGTAAGATTCTAAAGGATTTCAGTGTAAGATCCAATGGGGGTTTGTGAAGATGAAGTCTTATGGACTTTGGGTGGATCAGGTTTTGGGGAGGATGATGAAGGAAAGAGAGGTGCCTTACTCTTGTGAGATTTTTTAAGGGTATCGATTCATATATTTCTTTGGATACTTATGATTCAGACTTAGGGGAAAGGGTGGATGATTTTGATTCAGATATAGAGAATAAGGAATAGATGATTTAGATACAGATTTTAGATGAGGGATAAAAGATTTGGATTGAGATGGGGTGGTGGTGGATGTTTTGGATATAGGCCATGGTACCAAAATATAAGGTAGAGGCCTTAAGATATATTTTTGGATTTCGGATATCTTATATTGGTGGGCCTTTGAATGGGGAAGCTCCAAATTCTTTTGCAAATGGATGAGGTACTTTTGAGTGGGGATGTAAAGATTCTTAAGTTTTGTTATGAGGTTTTACCCTTAGCGAGATCACAAAGATTTCAACCAAGGGATATTTAGAGGCAGGATTGGGCGATGTAGATGTAGGTTTTTTTGAAGATGTGGGGATTAAAGATGGGAGTGGTTTTTAGATAATACATTTTATGAGATTGGAAGGAGTTACAGACACGTGGGTTTTGAAGATGTTAGTACATAAGTGGTGGTAGTTTTGGAGATAAAGACGGATTGAGATATCTTTCGCAGTGGCACTAAGTGAGGATATTTTAATAGTATTTTTTTGAGGAAATGATGTGGATATGGGAGTATATTCAGATGTTGATGTTAACATGGATATAATTAGAGGTGTGGTTGTAGAAAAAATGTAGGCATGGGTGTAGAAGTAGATGTTGAGATAGATGTGGGGATGGGCATGGATGCGATATATGTGGGTTTAGAAGATGTAATTGTAGTGAATGTAGATGTAAAAATAAGAGATGTGGGTGTAGTAGATATGGATGTGGTGGATTTAGGCATGATAAATGTAGACATGAGTGTAGATACCGGTATAGTTGTAGATGTGGAGATAGATGTTGAAGCAATAGATGTGGGTATGGTGGATGAAGGGATGATGGGTGTGGGTGATGATATTGAATATTGAATTAGGGTATTGATCGTATGAGCATTGGGTGCTTTAGATGTCAAAAGGATCATCTTGCTTAAATGGTGAATGATTAGAGAAGGGCTACTTGAAAACGTCTAAGGGATGGTTAGGAGGAGCATTAAGATTATCTCATTGAAGTTCCCCACGATCGATAATCGTAGTCACAAAATCATGCTCTTACTACTATTATTACACCACCAAGTATGTTATTATATATATGGATCTCACATAAGAAAAGTATTCACTGATGACCCATTCCATTTTCTAGTTGTCTGTCTTGTTGGTATTTGTCATTTTTTGTCTTGCACATTTTTCATTCACTAGCACAGTTTTGGTTAGGTCTCGAGGGAGTCTTACCTATCAATCCACACTTGGTTTTTTCAATAGTCTTTGACTAGGGTGCCTAGATAGGGATTAGGGTACCTAGGGCACCCTAGTCCCCATCACACTTGGTTTTGTCTTAGACATTCAAGGTCAGTCTTTATGGTTTTCCCTCTCATCTCCCTAGGTACTAGTCAACATGTCAGTCATTAGTGTTGAAATTTGAACAAGAGATCCCTATATAAACACAACATACACACTACCTTAAGGGAAGACTATTTATACTAAGGGATAACTATCTACATAGAGAAAGGGAATGCATTTGGGAACTATTATGCATCACACATTACATAAGAAGGGGTGTATTCATTCTATTCCATCCACCATTTTTCATTTTATCTAGATATTTCCCATTATCTCTACGTCATTGGCACTAGGAAACCTAGGCACATTATTACACACATAAGCACATAGAACTACATTGGATCTGAGATGTAGTGCAACACTCAGTCATAATTCCATCCATTTGGAAGATGAGGATGGTATGAACCCTTCATTTTCATACCTTTTCATGTTTCGATGGTACTGAAACCCCTACTTACATCTCAACCATTATCGTATGTCTATGGATTCATATTATAATGATCGATTATTTCTTAAAGCCTTTAGACATAGTCTTACAGATGATGCTCTACAATGGTATAACCATCTACCATTTGGATCTATTAGCACTTATCATGAGATGGAAGAAGCTTTTCTCTATCACTTTATCATCAACAATGGCCCTAGAGTTACCTATGATCATCTACCTACTTTACATCAAGGAAAAAATGAACCTATCATGGATTACATCTTACGATTCAATGCTTGTATGCACCAATTATTTTTTTAACCTCTCAATCTAGAAAATAAATTTATCTTTTTTCATGGTTTGACTCCCACATTAAAACAAATATTGTGATATGATACATGTGAATCATTCACACTTCTATGTTATAGAGTCATTGATCTAGAACAAGACCTCATTTCCACACATGTTATAGATCCCCCACCTATTGTTACTACTACTATCTCATCTTGTTCTTCTCCATTACCATCAGTTGAATGTCATATACAATCTCCGTCTCCTCATTGCAAGCAAGGTTAGCCTACTACATCGCAGAAGCATCCTTCTTCTCCTATTATGTGGCAGGTTACAACTCAATATTCTACACATGTTTCACGTGATCCATTGCATTTATCTCATCATGCTCGACCACATGATGTGCTATGAGCTTTAATCAATTATAATTTAAGTCTCTTACCTTATAACTAGCGTCATTTACAACATTAGTGTGATTGACCATATTGTAATTATCACCATATCAATGGCCATAGGGATAATGATTAATTTTCCCTTTGCGATAGATCGCAACAATTAAAGGATAAGGGAGTCATCTCCTTTGGCTCTCACTCATGTGAGTAGTCCATATCTCCTCTACCTCATCCACAAGCTACTACTCTGGTTGAGTTATCTCCTCCTTCTAGTGCTAAGGTCATTGTTCGTCCATCGCCACAGGTTGTCACTCATGTGCACTCTCCATCGTGTCCATCCATCGCTGCACCATCTCATCCACTCACCCATCTCATTGTGCTCATCCACCACATCCATATCATCCATCATGTCATGCTACTACTTCACATTGGCTTCCACATCCCTTGGAATTCACACCTCCCACCGCTACTCCATATAACATTCAATTTTTCTCATATGTTCATGATGTTGCCATCCCACATGCTTCCTTTGCTTCATGTCACCTTGGTCTTTGGTAGGTGATTGCTATCACCCTACCCCCAATGACACACTCATTTTCTTATAGTTCTTACATGATTGTTGAGGGATATGTTACAATAAGAAACTCTCTTCATGCACTCTATTGATTCATCTAGCACACCCTATCGAATCATTTCCCGATGATGCACTCTTACTTTACGGTTCATTCTTGACTACTAAGGGGTATTATCTAAATGAACCTCATCATATATATGCTCAAGGGCATCACTAATCTCCCCTATCTTCATCTTTCTAACATACGCTTCATTACACTATAACGACTATAACATACTTTTACACGACAATTGATCATTCATCATAATATCATATTACAACATCATCTATTATAATCTACATTATATCATCATCACATTACACATTACTTGATAACTATGCATTATGAATAAATTCCAAAAATGTGAATACCACTCAACACATCACCAAGCATTCATCACCAAAGTTTATCTTTCAATCATACATTTTTACATACATTATACTATCATCATCATACAAATTACGCATTACAAGTCAACTCCACGTACATAAACAATGCTCAACGAATCAACGAATCATACATAGAAATCAAATAAATCATACATCATCATCACATCATAAGAATCAATATACACTTAATACAATCATCATATGTCAATAAATCCATTTATATATATATATATATATATATATATCAATTAAAATCATAGTTACAAAACATACAATCACCGGGGGTAACTCCCCTACACCAAACACAATAATACAAATCATATCTCATCATCAATGTCACTATCTAGTATCACAAGTGCTTTATAACTTAATGCCTCATCATTAATCGTGACCTCGATACCTCTCCACCTATCTTCTTAATAGTGTCACTTTTGTAGACTACTCCACAAAGTGAATATATAGTGCGATAAATTGTGTAAACACATCCTACACTAAAGGACCGCCACCCACCGCCTCTTTAGCTTGTTGTGTCTCTCACATTCCTCATCCCTCTTACTTAGGATTATGGTACACTTCACTACTGCGCTATGGTCACCGGCTCAAACAAACGGACATGCTCTCCCGTAATGTCATCAACATGCTCTAACATCCCTCCATCCACAAGTATTTCGGTTGGCACATTCCACATCAATGTACAGATAGATGTGTCCATAATCAAGCTCCAATACGCGACACCTACAACCAATAGCACAACACATTAGAAAACCATAACCATCATAAAATAAAAAACCAATAATACAATATAACTATATAGATACTCACGCTCTGATATCATCGTCGCTATGTTGTCAAGGGGCATGTGTGTTCCCCTCCACTCTTAGTCCCCGTAGTAACCCCATCGCATCTCGTAAATAATGGAAACAGGAACACCCATCGATGCACTACCCACCATGCATGGTATACCTCCATACATCCCGCATCATCTATGTTAGTAGGCTTTATGGCAACATCAGCCTCGTCTTGCCCAAGAGGTATTAGCTGATCTCATGTGGTCCCTAGTCTAGCTTTGGCTCTCCTATGTTATCTAATGGCTCGTAACCACACATAGGGCTTTGGGGGCACATCCTGAACCATACCAAACTATTAAGATACCCAATCCACATGGAACAACTTGGTCACCCGAAAAATTTATCCTCTAACCATATAGTCATCTGTATGCATCATAACTCTACCACGTCCTCTAGCCATCCTCTATAATCTTGGTATGGCCTCCATATCCTACCTCTGGTCCCATCTCGATCTATCAAGGATCTATAGGTATTAATATCCATCTTCTTCCCATGCACACCAACCCATCTCCTAGAAAATATGTCTAGCCTAGCCCACTCTTCTTGTGGACCACCAAATGGCCTCAATATTGTTATATGCTTATAGGCCCATACATGTAGTAATGTAGTAGCTCCAATTCCACCTCCATGCTCCTCCTATGTAAATTTGTAAAGATCTCTATACAGGTGGGACAACACACATTGTGCCCAGCATACCTAGTACTCTCCTCCTCTATCCAATGGTAAATATCATGCATCTTATATAAGATTCCCACACCACCTCCCTCCACTACAATCGAATATGCAATAACCATAGATATAAATTTCTGCAAGTGTGGAACCCCTGATCTCAAAATCACATCCAAACTGATATGGGCCTCAAGCAGAACTTGAGTGCCCATAAAATACCTCTTAGCGGCCCACATCTATCTCTTTATATTCTCCATAGCCATGACATATACCCTCTCACCAACAATAGGTAATCGCAGTATGAGATATATATCCTCTAGTGTCACTATCATCTCACCCGTAGGTAGTCAAAATGTACATGTGTTCACACACCATCTCTCACACAATGTTGTCAACATAGGTGTATTATGGGTCATAACCCCCATCCTCACTATGTGCCATAGGTTGTCATGGTCCATAATCTCCTAATCATCATCTGATAAACCTCACCCAAGAAAATTACTCAAATGGCGACCACCATGGAACTCCCTCGAATGGATATCCCTCTGCACACCACAAGACAAGCATAAAAAAGTATTAGATCACTATACATATGAAAACATTACCACTTACGATGTCACTACACATCAAACTTCATGTTCACATCACTTAGGAAAAAAATCAAACTTTTTGGACATGGGCACACAGAGCAAGACTCTGGGTGCCTAAGAGCGGGACGCTAGCACCTGTGTCTAGGAACTCTTGTCCCGAAGGCCACTAGCACCTTCATCACTCTTGTCTAGGTCAAAAATATCTAAAAAAATAAAATTATCAATTTTGTAAAAATACAAAAAGCGACTACTACACACTCATTTTTTGAAAAACAAATTACACTTACCAACTCTGTCATTGTCAGACGCGATGCCACAACTATCGCTACCATATTAAATTGACTAGGTCATGTTGCTCTAACTTGCAACATCCTTACACACTCAGAGCTCAATCTCACACTCACACAAAATACAAATGATTTGGCTAATTACTTTTCCACATTACTATTTATAGTCACTTTTCATCATTCACTCTACTATAATCATACTTTACATTCACTACCCAACTAATACATGTCACGCTATTTTTCTCATATCTAAGTGTTTTTACTCGATTTTCATCCCATTTATGGTATCTTCTTCAGATTCCACCTACCATTGTATCATTCATATGAAACACATGTCATTTCTCCTCAAAATTTTCTTTCACTCGATCTAAACACATTTTTACAATATCTATCACACACCATCTATTACTGTGTTTACTTTCAGCTCAACATTCATTCTCATTATCACTCCCCTTTACCGAAAGGGGGCATACAATTTCGGTCATCCTATAATTCCTCGTACACCACTACGTGATCATTTAACACCGATAATTCATCATTTTTTGAACATTTACTAATACACCATGCAATATTTCATCATTTCCTATTGATTCCCCCTAATGACCTAACTTGGGGCAACATGTGTAAAATATCTCTACGAGTAAAATATTCAGTCAACCAATCGAATATGTTCAAGTATATAACAATCGAAATCATGTCATTCAATTGAAACAATATAACACATTTGGCCTCTCGATGACCTAACTTAGGAGTTACATGCAGCCTCCCGTATGACCTAACTTTGGATTTACATTCATTACCTTCCCATATAACCTAACATGGGAAATTATTCTACATTTTATGTTTGATTCCAGATGACCTAACTTGGAAGCCACCATACATTATGGTTACACTCTTAGAGTGGGGGTAATGAGACATTATTACCTTTCATATACTGCTCTTATATGGGTCAACACATTTGATAAAAAAAATTGGATCCAAAATCACTAAAAAATTGATGTGTCGATTTGCAGTGACTAGATCTTTTAAATATGTAGTTAAAGGTTGGAGAATAACACACCTTTCTCCCTACACTCTTCCTCTAGTGGCAGGATGCCCAAATCCTCAAGTTTTTCATACACATTGGGTTGGGAATTGATCACTCCTCACCCCATCACATTGTCATCATATGACATGTATAATCATCAATCATTCAACATTACAATAATCACTCTCGCTTAGTGAATCGCATCATAGTTTTACATATCGGCAAGTTATGTTGTATGGATCAACACGTTGATCCATGGTTCGTCATGTCATATGTTCACATTTGGCACGCTCTTCTACCACATCTATGTGTTCTTATATGACATGGGATTCTCCATATTTCTCTCAGGTACGCATCTCTAACTACTTTATGTTACTAAGTTTTCTCTCACTAACATAAAGTGGGGTTAAATGTAGTCACAAAATCATGCACTTACAACTATTATTATACCACCAATTATGTTATTTTATATATGGATCTCACATAACAAAAGTATTCACTAATGAACCATTCCATTGACTAGTCATTTGTCTTGTTGATCTTTTTCATTGTTTGTCTTTCACATTTTTCATTCACTCACACATTTATGGTTAGGTCTCAAGGAGTCTTACTCATTAGTATGCACTCAAAGTGTCATCACTAGTCTTTGACTAGGGTTCCTAGGGCACACTAGTCCTCGTTACACTTGGTTTTGTCTTAGACATTTGAGGTTGGTCTTTATGGTTTTCCCTCTCATTTCCCTAGGTACTATTCGGCATGTCGGGTCATTAGTATCTAAATTTAAACAAGATATCCCTATATAAACACAACATACACACTACCTTAAGGTTGGAATATTTCTACTAAAGGCTAGATATCTACATAGAGCAAGGGACTACATTTGGGCACTATTCTGTATCACATACTACATAGGAAGGGGTGTATTCATTCTTTTCATCTACCATTTTGTATTTTATCTAGCTATTTCTCGTTATCTCTACATCATTGGCACTAGGGAAACATAGGCACATTATTTCACACACAAGCACATAGAAATATATTGGGTATGAGATGTAGTGCGTGATCATTCATAATTCCATCCATTTAGAAACGAGGATGGTCTTACCCCTTCATTTGCATCATTAATTTTTAGGGTTTAATGTTTTGTGTGGGGTTTTATAGGTGATTCTTCATTACAGGTTTTAAGAAACATTAGCAAAACAAGCACAACATTCATCCGGTCAAAGGATAAGTATTGCAAATACCTAGTAACCATATCAAGATCAGATTTTGAGCTATCTTTTAGACCAAAACACCCTAAGCACCCTCATCCTTCTCTAGCGCCCCACCCAACTAGATCTACCTTTGCTTCTATTTTTGAGAGATCATCACAACACTCGCTTCGCTACTTCATCACTATGTTTAGTCTTGAATCACCGTGTGAGGTAAGTTCAATTCAAGTAAGTACTTTCCCCTTTCATTTCTATTTCATTTTGATTACTAAATAAGTACTTAACATTTACATTTTAGTATATTTCAGCTTATTACATCTTTGTATTCTTAGATTCTCGTTAGCATATGGATTTGCATGCATGCAAATGACATGCAATAGTGTGGGAATGGAGTCCCTCCTCAATGAAGGTGAGGCTTCCTTTATTGAAAACCAAAACTGTATTTACATCTCGTACATTCAAAATTGTATATGGGGGTGTTTTAGAACATCAATGGAAAGAAAAGTGAATGAGGGAGATGGGAATGAAGGAAAAGAGTGGAATGGAATGAGTTGAAAGAACATGCAAGAGTTAGGTAAAAATAGAGCCTAATATTGCACGAAGAGGAAAGATGAATAACTAACACAAATAAAATGGAGTTTGAGTTAGTTAAACAAGAATATGTAAAAGGGAACACACGTGAGCAAGTAGATAATCAGAGCTTGATCACTGTGAACTAGAACAATAGATTAATAACATTGACAATAAGATCAAAGACAATATTTGCATGCAAGATTCAAACACTAACATCTAATGAACATAAGAACATCAAATTCTATAAGAGACAATGAATGGGACACAAAGTTCATATTTCATTAATTCTAAAATGTCTTCTCAAAAGAACACAAATTTTCTTTCTTTAAAGTAAAGCTTACATACAAAAGTATTTTCTTCTCCTCTCTCAAAGTAACTTTTACAAATGAGCCCCTCACTTCCTTTTATAACCCAAAATTTGGTTACAAAGTAGTTAGGGTTTTACATGATCATTAAATAAGGCACTTAAGTGACCTTTGAATTTTTCTAACCAACTTTATTAAAAAACAACTAAAAATAGAAATCACTTAAGTTATCCATAGCTTCCCGAAAGCAAATAAAAACATCCTTTTCTTAAAAATCCACTTTTTAAAATATAAAATACTAACCAGTGCCTTATCTAGTGGGTCAGTCCGCCTATCTCAAGCGTATGAGAAATGGACTCTCCCACTTCTTACCAAGAAAACTATCTCCTTGAACCGCCGGTGAAATTAGGATCTGTCGCTTTTGCTAGTTAAAAGGATCTAAACCTTCCCAAAGTTTCAAACATATTTTCTTCTTCTAGAGGTTCATTTGGTTGAAGAATAGCCTCAAAAATACCTACAATTCAAGAATCCTACTTGACATATAATTTAAATTAATAATCTTTGATTGAGCATTCTCAAATAAGTTCTTTAATTTGATGCACCGCTCCATTGAAACTGATGAGAAATTATTGGCATGGAGTCTACATGTCCTTAAATAATTGTAAACATTACTCTTCCACCTATTCCTATGAACACCTTTGATTATGTTCACTTACGAGTTTGCTTAGGGATCTCACTATGAATTCTTGAATCAAGGTGAGTGAAATGAAGGCTTCATTACATATGCTCTTATAATGGATCATAGAATTCTCGAGAAGCGTCTTCCTTGATTTAAGATGCAGACACCAAAGAAACGTGTCCCTCGATGTTTAAATTCAATAATTCCTTCAATGGCTAAAACCGAGGATTCCATACTCGCCATATTCTACAGACTAGTCAATATCTCATCCAAATTTGATATATTAGAAACAAAATTTTCCTTAAAGAAAGAATTGGATCAAGATACGCACTCGACATCTTCATGGAACTTAAACGCTATTTTGATCATCCCTCGCCTAAAACGAAAATATCTAAAAGCCAAGTTTTAGTGACATGGCCCAATGTGTTTATTGCTTTTGACAAATTGAGAGTTTCTTCATCAAGGGCAGCCATTGCATCAAGTACTAGGAAAGTGGATGATATGTGATTTATCAAATGTTGAACATATTCCACCAATTGATTCTTTTTGGCCTTGAGATGAGAGTTCTAAGACTTATATTTCTCAAGTATCTTTAGCATGATATCAATTGAATATCAAGCCATCGCCATGTCACTTTCTAATGTGGACCTCCCAAGTCCAAGTCTGGAAACTTCGTAATCAGCAGGTGTCATGGCATCATGCTCTTTATCAACATGTGGGATGGCAAGATCTTTAAATCTATTTCCGTCATTATCCACCATTATTCAAGAAAGAACCTTAGGTTTTTTTGGAATGACATCATTTGAAAGTTTAAAAAGGGCATCAAAATCAATATCGATTTCCTTGACAACCCTATTCCTTTTCTTAACCTCAGGTTCAACCCAGGAAGGAGTGTCATTCACTATTTCTACATACAAAATCCTAGAGCTCGAAGCAATATTCTCATTGTTATCGACATCATGAGATCCTACAAAAATCCTATCGATGACCTTGATTTGAGGAGAAATAACCTCAATATCCACCTCCTAATCATTTGGGAGATTTCGAGAAATTTATTCACGAACTACATGCTCCAAAGTGTTTGATATTTGGACTACCTGCACCTGAGTGGATGTTTGTGCAAGGTGTGGCTGAGGATCATTTGTCACGAGCTTTTGAGAGCTATTAACAACGTGAGTAGAAGAATCTCTACTTGAAGTAGAAAATCCTGATACATGCTCTCTTCCTTTGCTGGGGCTAGGGTCTTTATATTTTTCTCCTCGTGGCACATTATTCAGTGAAGTGGATTTTGGCAACCACTCCTTTCTTACTTGTGTATGATTGGATGGTATAGAGGTTGACTAAGAAGGGGATTTGTTTGAATGAATACCTCCTTGTGTTGGCAATTTTTGTGATCCAAAAGTATGATCTTGAATTGATTGTAACTTGGCAAGTTCTCTGTTGTACCAAGATATGCTTCTTTCAAGAATCAGTTGATTCTTGCTATCAAGAGAAAATTCATCTCTTTTGGTCAAGTCAATTCGAGGCAACGGGGTAAAAGAAATTGCATCATATGAGGGATCAATAACATCTTCATCATCATTTACAAATGAATCGGAGGGTTCTTGATGAAAAATGCCTTGATCTCGATAAAGTGTTAGGCAAGAAAATTCTCATCTTCTTACTTCATGTTCGTTCAAATAGGAAGCCCAGAAATCTTCCATGGTAGGGTTATGTTGATACTTTGCTCCAAGAATCTTCTGCATATATCCATTGATATCAAATTGGGCTCTCTTCACATATGGATGAATTGTGATGAGGGTGAACTCTTTTTCCATGAGTTGTGCACTAAAAATATTTGGACATTGGTATTCCCCGATTTGAATTGGGAAATGAATTCCTAAATGATGTTTGTCACTAAGAAGATAGTGAACTTGGAATAGTTATCGTGTAAGCTCCATTAATGCCCATCTGTCACTAACGTACTTAGGAAGCTTCCATGGAGTACCAATAAAGCCACTCACGTGAATGTAGGAAAAGGATGAAAATTGAATAAACCAGGTTCCCCATTAGGAAATGACATTCATGGCTTCTTTATAAAATCTTTCCTCTATATTCCGATTTAGGTTCCGAATCACGCGGAAGGTGAATGCATCGTTGACTCTTCTAAAATGGTGATAGCTATTTTTGAAACTTAACTATGGATAGTAATGGAAGAAACTATTTAATGGCCCCATGACTCATCTTGTTTTGACTCTAGAAAATAGATTTCTTCTTGCATCGTATAATTCGGATATACGATGTCATGTAGAAGCATCCAAATCATCTTAAATTCTATCAATTGTTTGTGAAGGGTATTACGATGATGGTGGCCCAATCCACAAACTCTTTTTGGCAAGGATGATACAGATAAACTGATACATCCATGGGTGGAAAATCCTAGCAGAGGGTAAACCAAAAACTTGACTTAGGAGAGTAATCATCTCCCTGATTTCTTCCACGAACTCAAAGCAGTACAATTCTTTGGGAATCCGGTCAATTCGAGGCCTCTTGGTCACTAACCATTTGTTATTAACCATCTTGCTCCACCTAAGGGCTTATTCATCCCAAAATTCTTGTGTTGCAAGAAAATTCACATCTTCTTACTTCATGTTCGCTCAATAGGAAGCCCAAAAATCTTCCATGGCAGTGGTTATGTTGATACTTTGCTCCAAGAATCTTCCGCATATATCCATTAATATCAAATTGGGCTCTCTTCACATATCAATGAATTGTGATGAGGGTGAACTCTTTTTCCATGAGTTGTGCACTAAAAATATTTGGACATTGGTATTCCCCGATTTGGATTGGGAAATGAATTCCTAAACAGTGCTTGTCACTAAGAAGATAGTGAACTTGGAATAGTTATCGTGTAAGCTCCATTAATGCCCATCTGTCACTAACGTAATTAGGAAGCTTCCATGGAGTACTAGTAAAGCCACTCACGTGAATGTAGGAAAAGGATGAAAATTGAATAAACCAGGTTCCCCATTAGGAAATGACATTCATGGCTTCTTTATAAAATCTTTCCTCTATATTCCGATTTAGGTTATGAATCACGCGAAGGTGAATGCATCGCTGACTCTTCTAAAATGGTGATAGCTATTTTTGAAACTTAACTATGGATAGTAATGGAAGAAACTATTTGATGGCCCCATGACTCATCTTGTTTTGACTCTAGAAAATAGATTTCTTCTTACATCGCATAATTCGAGATACGATGTCATGTAGAAGCATCCAGTCATCTTAAATTCTATCAATTGTTTGTGAAGGGTATTACTGATGATGGTGGCCCAATCCACAAACTCTTTCTTGGCAAGGATGATATAGATAAACTGATACATCCATGGGTGGAAAATCCTAGCAGAGGGTAAACCAAAACTTGACTTAGGAGAGTAATCATGTCCCCGATTTCTTCCACGAACTCAACGCAGTACAATTCTTTAGGAATCCGGTCAATTCGAGGCCTCTTGGTCACTAACCAGTTGTTATTAACCATCTTGCTCCACCTAAGGGGTTCTTCATCCCAAAATTCTTGTGTTGACTGGTGAGTGATATCCGCATTCTCAGGAAAGTCAGGTATGTCGAGAAATTCCTCAATGTGCTCTGGTGTGATTAAGAGAAAAGGCTCATGATTATCTTTAAAAATTCCTCATCTCTCAAGATCATAATGCTCCATGCAAGTGATAACAAGCTCTAGACACTACACCAAGACAGAAATGCCACTGCTTGGGGTAGACCACTATGGTAAATCCTATCCGAGAATATAGTTTTACCTTCGCCACCCGTTCGTAGAATTGTTGCACATTGATGTGACCCAAATTTGTATCAGTGATATTGTCGTATGCTGACTTGATAGAACTAGGATGGATGATTCCTTGGAATTTATACTTGAGCGTAGAATTATTTGATTACTCCATCGGCTTCCCGATCTTCCTGTGGATTTATTATATTTTTTGACCATTATGAATTTTACAGAAAAATGACTCAGGCATGTAAAATGATGTAAACGATGTCAGGTCTTAATCTCTGAACCACCTTCAACACAAGAAAAATATGGCTCGTTTAATTATTATTATTATTATTTTAATAATAATAATAATAATTGATCCTGAATTACAAAATTTTAAAATGTGAATAAAAACAAAAATATCGAGACTAAGCTCGAATTCCAGATCGGGAAACAATAATAAATTTATTTTTTAAAAATTCTCCCAATTATGTTGATTTTATGCAGGACAAATGTTAATCTTTTTAATTCACTATTTCCTCCAACGTGAACAACTGCTAACTGCTCCTCTGGTTTTGGCATGGGATTTCTTTCTTCTTTCCCACGTGGCCTATGCTTTCACCTTGCTACCCTCCCTTGACTATGTGTGGAGATTTACTTTGACTGCTCGGCTTTTACCGCGTGATAAACTTCTCTTCTTGGCCAACAATGTTGACTCTTCTTCCTATTTGTGGATTTTGTCTTTAACTTTACCGATGTGTGGCCTATTCTGCCAAGGTAAATTCATATGGCTATCTTTATTGTCTTTTGGAAAATGCGTGATATTTTGATCTATTCTTTACCTCTATGTGAGCCTGTGTGTGGTGGATCTTTCCTCCTTCAACAGCTAGCTAAACTTCCTTGAGCGTGGGTTTCTGAGTTGTTTATGAGTGCATGAACACTTCCTTCCTTGTTGTGTGTAGGGTGACTGCATCTTAAATCTTCCTCAGGCTGAGGTTGAGACTTTTCTCCTTCAAAATGCGTTGAAAATTCTCCTTCAAAACTTGTGTGGACACTCTTGTTTTCTCCCTGTGCTGCGTGACCTATGTCTTAATGTTTTGTCTTATGCCTAGCGTGGATTCTTGGATGAGTGTGTGGAGCTTTTGTTGATAAAATTCTTTCACTTTAGTTGTTTTACCCAATGTGGGAGACTACAAAATCTTATAAGTGCCCTTGTTTGTTGTTCCTAGGTATGTGGATATGAATTTTGGACTATTATTCTTTCCTTCAGGTTGTCAGACGTGGAAGGTACAAATTGTCTCTCTCGTTGTGTTATTTTTGTTATTTGGTTGTCAGATCTCCTCCGCCAATGTGTGGGATTTGCAAACTATTTATTTTTACTTCATTTGTTGTTTCCTCCGCATGAAGGATCTTCCTTGCTTTGGATTTTATCTCCCTCTGTTGGTGAATGTGTGGCCTTCGCTTGGGCTATCCTCCTCAGTATTTCTCCTTCAAAATGGTGTTCACATTAAACTAGTATTGTTTGAGGGATGTGATACAAATATTATTATGTTCCTTTAGAAGAAATAAGAAGCAATTTGGAAAGCTTTGCATGACTCTTTCCAACAAGTTTGATGAAGGAATTTATGAGGATTAATCCAACTTCCCTTCTTTTTGGGTAGTGGAATTAATTGCCAGGGGGAAATGGGGAAAGCAACGGCCAATTGCCAATGGAAATGGTAAGGTAGGCTGCTAATCCCCATTTTATTTCCCCATGTGGGAAATTGGGAGATTTTTTCCCATTTTCCAATTCATTAATTTGGCAATCAGGGGAAGAAATCCCACAAGCGGGGATTTAAAACAATTTTTCCAGAAAGGGGAAATCAAGCCCAGGAAGCCAATTTGGCATCCCCGGCAATGAGAAGCGGAAGCTTATTTTTCCCCCGGAAATTAAAATAAAACTTATCAAATGAATTTTAAATAATATTTATTTAATTAAATACTCCAAAGTTATTAAAAATTAATTTTATCAAACAAAGAGTAATTAATTAATTAATTAATATTTAACGCAATTTAAGACCTAGTGGAGGAGTTCTCACCCGAAATGGATGAAATGAAGACCGAATGATCACAAAAATGAGATGGTCATGATGAGAGTGATAAACCATGCAACGTAACACTTTTGAAAATTTTCAAAATTTCTATTTTTTTATCAATTTTGGTGAAGTCAAAATTAGCTTATAACATAGCTTGGCTCTAATTGGGGACAAGGACTTCATGGATGCAGAATGAACCCGCACCAAAATATTCATGAAGATGATCTCAAAATGATGGGGCACAAAAATTGGGTGATACTAGAGAGGATACCAAAAGACGGGGAAAAGAAACAAACCAAAATCCTAATTACTTATGTACATACAGGGAACAACCCATTTTCAATTTTGATAGTGCTTGAGATATTGCCCACTGTAGGGAAAAGGCAGATGAGTTCCATTGGGATACACAAAATAATAGCTGCTATCTCTACAGAAATATCTAATTTTGAAAGGGCCTAGCCACAACAAATCAAATTTCCCATGCTTTCCTTTCGGTTCACGTCTCGTGTCCCAGAGAAGAACCAAGTCATTGATTTGGAATTACCTCTCTTTGGTTTTCCTGTCAAACAACCTCTTTACCTTAGATTGATGTTCCTCGATCTTGTTTCCCACTTGACTTCTTTGTTCCTCAAGATTGCTTAGGAACATGATCCTTTTATCTAATGCATTGGTGAAGTATTCATCATCAACTGCTTGGGCTAATTTTAATGTTGGTAACTCCAATGTGATGGGAATTTGAGCATCGGTTCCATACAAAAGTTGAAATGGAGACATCTTGATTGCTCTTTTGGGAGTTACGTGGTCAG
The DNA here is from genome assembly GCA_018340775.1 of Taxus wallichiana var. yunnanensis. Classification (NCBI taxonomy): domain Eukaryota; kingdom Viridiplantae; phylum Streptophyta; class Pinopsida; order Cupressales; family Taxaceae; genus Taxus; species Taxus wallichiana. The sequence continues at coordinate 10,670,722 of CM031234.1, forward strand.
CCCAAAATGCAACATATAGCTTTTTGTGCCAAGTTCTTTGATTTTCTTCTACTAAATTGTGCACGATAGTAATGATTTTTTATTACCGGATTCTCGCTTGACCGCTTTCCCGAGGCTAGTAATCTGACGAATGAGAAAAAGATATCCCATACCCATAAAAAAACCTATCATATCTACAGAAGAAAAATTTGAGGCATTTTCTGTCACGATCTTGTGTGGAATTCCATAATGAACCAATATATTTTCTTTGATGAAGTCACAGATTACAGCAGTAGATGTTTGTTTCACTGGTATAGCTTCTACCCACTTTGTAAAGTAGTCAATTGCATGGTGAGCACATGAGTATGACCAGCACTAGAATTAGGATTCAAAACCTTGATGAAATCTAAACCCCATTGTTGAAAGGGTTCTTCAATGATAACTAGCTTCAAAGGAAAAGCTACCAATTTTGGTCTTCCAACAAATTGTTGACAAGCTTTGCATTTTGTCACCCATTTCTGAGCATCAAAAAACATAGTGGGCTAGTAATAATGTGCTCATAGAATTTTATGGGTTGTCACTGGGCCAAAGAAATGACCACCGCAAGCATGATTGTGAAAAGCTTCCAACAACCTAGGTTATTGTTCTTTATCAACACATCTGAGGAACATGTCGTCAACTCCTTTCTTGAAAAAGTGTTGTCCCAAATGACGTACCTAGAAGCTCTTAGTTTGATAGCTTATTTTTACTTAGTGGTCAGATTCTCTAGAAACTTGCCATATGTGAGAAAGTAGGCTATATCAAAATACCATTCATCTGTGGTACTGACAAAAACTACCAATGGTAAATTTTCCTCAATTGATTCTTCTTTAGAGTCATCTCGTGGTTCATTTTCTGTAATGAGTTGGCAGAGTCCTCTTCCTTGAACCAACTTGGTAGGAAAGATATCCAAATCATAATCCTATATCTTAGAGACCCAATTACCTCTTTTAGATCCTGGTTCTTGTTGCATCAGCATTAATTTAACTCGTGGTCTCGGTACTAAGACTTTGGTGTGAGAATTCAACACATAGTACCCAAGTGTTTCAGGGCTCTCACCACTATGTACGCATGCCTCTCAAGGGGGTGTAATTAAGTTCATGTTTCTTGAACCTTAACTCATGAATGCAATAGGAGATTTAACTCCTTGATTGTGTTGAGTCGATGGCAAAGATTGTGTGCAAAGTGAAGCATAGCAATAGATTATGAAATCCTTTTTAAAATAAGGACACACCAATGTAGGGGATTTTGCAACAGCGCCCTTGATTTTTTCAAATGCCTCTTTACCTTCCTTCAACCATTTGAAGGATTATTTTCCTTTCATCATATCAGTGATTTCTTTAGTTAGCTTGGCAAAATCTGGCATGAACCTTCTCAAAAATTTCACCTTCCCAAAGAAGGAGTGGACTCCAGGCTTACTTGTAGGCAAGGAAATATTCTTGATAGCTTGAACACACTCAGGATTGATCTTAGTTCCTTCCTTAGAAAAAATATGACCTAGGATTTTCCTTTCGTAACTCCAAACATAGACTTTTTTGGATTCAGAGAGATCTTATGAAGTCTACACCTTTGCAATATTTTCTCTAGATCTTTTAGGTGATCTTCTCACTTCTTTGATAACACTGTCAAGTCATCTAGGTATATCACAATGATCTTGTCTTTATAATATGTGAATGCCATATCCATAGCTTTGTTGAAAAGTAGTGGCGGCATTGATCATCAAACTAAAAGGCATTATTTTATATGCGAACGTACCCAAGGGGTGGTGAACGTGGTTTTATGTTAATCTTCTCTATCCACTTCAATATGATTATAACTAGAGAAACCATCTAGCATAGATAGCATTTCTGATCTAGTTACTTGCGCTATAAAATATGGTCCATGACTGGTAAAGTGGGTAGTTATCTTCAAGGAAGCTTGATTAAGATTTTTGAAATCCATGAAATCCTAATTTCTCCATTTTTCTTGTGAACTGGTACAATATTAGCTATCTGGGTCTAATGTCGAATAGGAAACACTATCCATGCATATAACATCTTTTGAACCTCATGAAATATTGTCCTCAGTAATCTTGGGATTATATTGTCTTTGCTTTTTCCCGAAAGGAAATACACTGTGTTTTAAGGGTATGGCATGCTCCATTTCCCTAGGTTGGAAAGACTTCAAGTCTTCATATGAGTAAGCCAAAATGTCGAATATTTGGTAAGGAGGCTTTTGAATTTCGTGCACTCCTCGGGTGAGAAACACTTATCGATTTTGACCAGGTTGAGGTTTATCATTGGCATGTATGTTAACTTGCTCATAGTCGGTAGAATTCACAGATCTTGCTCGCTTTTTCTCTTTGATAAACTGTCATGTTTATCAAAAAGTTATTCAAATGAAACCAATCCTTTTGTAATTTTGTTTCCTTTGAGTTGGATGATGTCATTGCCATGATCTTTGTTCTCAACTCCTTTCTCGAATGGGTGAGGTATTTGATTCACGAAATGCATAATCACTTCCCTCAAAATACAATTGTTCAATATTATCCCTCTTTTCCAAGAAAGCAATAATTTGTTGATCATCATTGAATACTTGCCAATTTTCTTCATTGTCAAGAACACTTGGCCTAAAAACCATTTCAATGGTGTATTTTTCTTGATCAAACTCTAAATGAGAAATCATTAATCAAGTTGAGACTGCTAGATAATCTACTTTTTCATTCTTTTCACGAGGGATGGATTTTATGGAAAAAGCATCAAAGACTTCTATCGCATCCCACACTTTATTTTTGTAGTGTCTTAAACGATCGTTCTTTACTTGGAACTGATTTCTTACTTGTTTCACGATCAATTCAACATCTCCAAAGACTTCCAAAATTTTTATCCCTTTCTCCTCTACACTTGGAGGCCAAGGATTAATGCCTCATATTTTGCAAAAGGTTATTAGTATTTAAAAATTCAAGTTTGTACAAAAAGGAAATATTTTACAATTTGGAGATATGAGCACCCCTCCCGCACTGTAACCCATCGTGCAACAACTTCCATCAAACTCAAGAGTCCATATCTAATTGGAATCTTTGCAAGTGATCTCGGGGTATGAATTTCTATAGTCATCATATAATTACTTATACTTGAGCCTTGGAAAAGGATCTCAGATGCGAGGATATTTGATTTTAGTTACCATGAACTTTTCCCGAGCTTACGGCATTAGCTTCTTCATTTCACCATTGATATGGATCATAGCATGAGACCAATCCATTTGAATATCTCCACCTAGATCTCTAAAAATTTCCCGCTCAACAATATACCATATGAAGCGGAATGTCAACAACTAAAATAGTTACCTTAACTCACTTTTGAGGGAATTGGGTTAAAACCATTTGGGCATCATTAATCTTTTCAATTAGAGGATTTTTCTTGGTTTCCATGGAGTAACATGATCCGAATGTTCTTGTACAAGTAAAACCAAGAGCATGTGCTACTTTTTCTAGCATCACATTATCCGAGGATCCAAATTTTATAATGCAATTACTTAATTTGCATCCGTTGATCAAAACGGACACAAATAAAGGTTTGATATATTCATTTGAAGGTGTAGTGGACACCACAATATTTTGATTTTTCCCATCTTTGGGAGTTTTTAGAATCCCTTTGAGGAATGAACAGTAGATTCACCTTTGATAAACTAGACCAATTTCTCAAGTTGATCCTTATTGGACTTCAAGTACTCTTCCCGTGACATGGAAATTTTTGTTTTATTGATACGATCAATGATATCAAATTTGGGTAAAGTAACCGTACTTGATGTCTCAGATACCAGCTTCTACCGTACTTGATGATGGCACACTTTTGACCTTTTCTTCGGCTTTTGTTGATATTAATGTAGAAGAAGAAAATTTCTTCGTAGATGATTTATCTATGGATTGACTCAAAGAAAGGTTCTCCTTTATTTAAGATATTTTTGACCTTAGGAGTCTCAGCTATCTTTAATTCTTTGGAAGCTTCTTTAATTTTTGATTATTTAGGAACCTCCTTAGAAACCTCTTTATCTCCTATCTTAGTGGTATTTTTCTCCTTTTTCTGAGAGCGTGTGAAGACAACGAAAGGCTAGCTATTCATATCTTCTATAATTTCTTTGTATTCATCTTCTTCTTCTAAATGGTACTCAAAGAAATGATTATTACTTTCTCCCTCATGATCTTCAACTTCAGGTTCATATGCTCTAGAATCCAGCTCTTCCTCATCAACCTCAACAACTTCAACTTCATCGTCACTTTCTTCAATGACATCACATTTTGAGTTAGTTGTGGGAGCTACTTCAATAGCAAGCCTCGTTAGAGGACCTACAATCTGGATTTGTTGGGAATGTAGCCTTTCCTTGGAATGTATTTATAAGGAGAGGATTTACTACTTTGAGAAACTTGATTTTTCAATGCTAGCACATCATTAGCTAACTTAGTAAGTATAGCTTCTGAAGCATTGGGAGTTTCTTAACTCTTTCCCTTGAGGGAAGTTTTCTTGAATTTTCCTACCATGATTAAGTCATCCTCAATTTCTATGGACAAGGATTGAGAAAGTTCCAAAGTAGCCACTCTAGCCCTTCTCAGCTGATAGCACACTTTTAGTTGTTGTGCGTTAATAAAGAACCATTTTTTTCACAGAGATTCGGGCCAATCCTAGTAGGAACTTTGTTCACTATTTTATTGAATTTAGCCACAAAATTCCTCATGGGTTCTGTTTGCTCTTTCTTCACCGAAGATAGTTGGGAAAGAAGAGCATACTCATCTTCTCGTAGACTTAAACCGATCTTCAAAATTATTTTTCATATCATTCCAATTTGTAATGCATCCATTTGGGAGATAATGAAACCAATCTGTAGCAACATCATGCAATGTTTCAATGAAGAGGCCAATAGCAACATCTTCATATTCCACTTTGAAAAAACTGCTCATACAAGAAAGAAGGTAGAAATTTTTTCATCCGGTGATGTCTTCTCGTCTCCATCAAACTTGGGAAGAATCTTCCTCGATCCTCGTGGGAGGTCATGTCGAGCTAGTAAGGCCAATGGGCCTATGGCATTTCCCCATGGTATGTTGAGCCATTTTGGGAAAGGTGGTATACAAAGGTAAAACAACGTGAGCAAGGACAAGTGCTTGACTGGTAGTGATTCCTTCCTTGCTTTCTCTTTTAGGACTTGATGCAAGGCTTGCAGATCTATGAGGTGTGTTCTTCTTTAGAGGAGATAACTTGAAACCAAACTTTCCTTGAAAGTCAAAAATGGGATCAGGTCGACCTTTAGCTTTTTCTCCTCGCGTAAACCTCTTTCCTTCTAGTTTGAAATCTTTATTGTCAAGGGATCACTGACATGTTCTGATCAGCTCTATCCTTTTCTCTTCACTCTCTTGATCTATTTGCGCTTGAATAAATCTAGCAACTCTTGTGGCTTCCTCTTCTTCGTTATCTAGTATTGATGCGGCGAGATGAAAATGATAGTTATTAGTGTGCTTTTCCCAAATAGATTTCCTTAAATCTAATGATATGTCTTCTTAAGTATCAAAGAAAAACAATATCTAGTTGCAAGATAGGTGGGTTACCTATAATAGTCATACAAATTATTACCTTGGTGGAAGAGGACTACGTTGGTGAACAATGATCAACACATGTCCAGGAGGTCTCCTACCCACAAGTATGGGTGCTCTTCTTCTAATGTATTCAATGTAGATTTCTCTGTCAATGGCTCTATCAAAATCCAAAAATTGTTGCAAGCTTTAATGGTTTTCCAAAGCTACTGTTCAAAGGTTGGAAGCAATGTCTCCTTGAAAAATTCCTCGGGCACAAGGTTTAGTTGAAGAACTGGAGCTTGTGCAGAGGGGATAGTCATAAAGATTTAACCAAGCACTGGTTAACGATTCTTGAATCCCCAGTAGAGTCCCCAAAAATTGTTAGCATATATATTTTCATGCATGCAAATAACATGCAACAGTGTGGGAATGAAGTCCCTCCTCAATGAAGGTGAGCCTACCTTTATTGAAAACCAAAATTGTATTTACATTTTTACATTTAAAATTTTATATGGGGATTGTTTTGGAACATCAATGGAAAGAAAATTGAATGAGGAAGATGGAATGGAATGAAGGAAAAGAGTGGAATGGAATGATTTGAAAGAACATGCAAGAGTTACGTAAAAACAGAGATATTGCATGAACAGAAAGATGAATAACTAACACAAATAAAACAAAGTTTGAGTTAGTTAAACAAGAATGTGTAAAAGGGAACACACATGAGCAAGTAGATAATCGTAGCTTGATCATCGTGAACTAGAACAACATATTAATAATGTTGACAAAAAGATCAAAGACTATATTTGCATGCAAAATTATAACACTAACATCTAATGAACATAAGAACATCAAATGCTATAAGAGACAATGAATGGGACACAAAGTTCATATTTCATTAACTCCAAAATTTCTTCTCAAAAGAATACAAAGTTTCTTTCTTTAAAGTATAGCTTGCATAAAAATTATTTTCTTTGCCTCTCTCAAAGTCACCTTTACAAACGAGCCCCTCACTTCCTTTTATAACCCAAAATTTGGTTACAAAGTAGTTAGGGTTTTACATGAACATTAAATAAGGAACTTAAGTGACCTTTGAATTTTTCTAACCAACTTTATTAAAAACAACTAAAAATAGAAATCACTTAAGTTATCCACAGCTTCCCAAAAGCAAATAACAACATCCTTTTCTTAAAAATCCTTTTTTTAAAATATATAATAATAACCAAAGGCCTTATCCATTGGGCTGGGTTCTCCTATCTCAATCATATGAGAAATGGACTCTCCCACTTCGTTAGATACCAAGAAAACTATCTCCCTGAACCGCCGGTGAAATTAGGATCTACCGCTTTTGCTAGTTGAAAGGATCTAAACCTTCCCAAAGTTTCAAACATATTTTCTTCTTCTGGAGGTTCATTTGGTGAAAGAACAACATCAAAAATACCTCGCAATTCATGAATCCTACTCAAAGATATCATTTAAATTAATAATATTTGATTGAGAGTTCTCAAATAAGTTCTTTAATTTGATGCACCGCTCCATTTAAACTGATGAGAAATTATTGGTGGGAGTGTACATGTCCTTAAACAATTCTAAAAATTTCTCTTCCACCTACTTCGATGAACAAAGCTTTGATTATGTTCATTTATGAGGTCAGTAAGGATCTCAACTATGAATTCTTGAATCAAGGTGAGTGAAGTGAAGGCTTCATTGCATATGCTCTCATAAAGGATCATAGATTCCTTGAGAATCATCTTCCTTGATTTGAGATGTAGACACCAAAGAAAATGTGTCCCTCAATGTTCAAATTCGAGAATTCCTTCAATGGCTAAAATTGAGGATTCCATACTCATCATCTCCTCAAGACTCGGTCAATATCTCATCCAAATTTGATATATTAGAAACAAAGTTTCCTTGAAAGAAAGAATTGGATCAAGATACGTACTAAGATCTTCATGGAACTTAACCACTGTTTTGATCGTCCCTTGCCTAAAACGAGAATCTCTGAAAGCCAAGTTTTAGTGACATGGCCCAATGTGTTTATTTCTTTTGACAAATTGAGAGTTTCTTCATTAAGGGCAGCGATTGCATCAGTACTAAGAAAGTGGATGATATGGGATTTATCAGATGTTGAACATATTCCACGAATTGATTCTTTTTCGGCCTTGAGCTGAGAGTTTTGAGACTTATATTTCTCAAGTATCTTTAGCACGATATCAATTGAATCTCAAGTCATCACCATGTAACTTTCTAATATGGACCTCCCAAGTCCAAGTCTAGAAACTTCATAATCATTAGGTGTCGTGGCATCACACTCCTTATCAACTTGTGGGATGGAAAGATCTAAAAATTGTTTCCATCATTATCCACCATTATTTGAGAAATCACCTTAGGCTTCTTGGGAATGATGTCATTTGAAAGTTTGAAAAGGGAATCAAAATCAATGTCAATTGCCTTGACAACCCTCTTCCTTTTCTTAACCTCAGAATCTTCCAGGAAGGAGTATCATTCACTATTTCCACATACAAAATCCTAGAACTCAAGCAATATTCTCATTGTTCTCAACATCATGCTATCCTGCATGAATCCTATCTGTGACCTCGATTAGAGGAGAAATAATCTCAATATCCACCTCCTGATCATTCTAGAGATTTTGGGAAATTTCTTCATGAACTGCATGCTCTGAAGTGTTTGATATTTAGACTATCTACACCTGAGTGGATGCTTGTGCAAGGTGTGGCTGACGATCATTTGTCATGAGTTTTTGAGAGATATTAACAATGTGAGTAGAAAAACTCTAATTGAAGTAGAAAATCCCTATACATGATTTGTTCCTTCACCGAGGCTAGGGTCTTTAGATTTTTCTCCTCGTGGCACATTATTTGGTGAAGTGGATTTTGTAACCAGTCCTTTCTTGCTTGTTTTGTATGATTGGATGGTACAGAGTTTGACTGAGAAGGGATTCATTTAAATGAATACCTCCTCATGTTGGCAATTTTGTGATCCGTATATGATCATGTATTGATTGTAACTTGGTAAGTTCTCTCGTTGTACCAAGATAGGCTTCTTTCAAGTATCGGTTGATTCTTGCTATCAAGAGAAAATTCATCTCTTTTGGTCCAATCAATTTGAGGAAAAGGGGTAAAATCAACTACATCATATGAGGGATCAATAACATCTTCATCATCATTTACGAATGAATTGGGAGGGTTCTTGCTGAAAATCCTTGATCTCGAGCAAGTGTTAGGTGAGAAAACTCTCATCTTCTTACTTCATATTCGTCCAATAGGTAGCCTAGAAATATTCCATGGTATGGTTATGTTGATACTTTTCTCCAAGAATTTTTGCATATATCCATTGATATCAAACTGGGCTCTCTTCACATATGGATGAATTGTGACGAGGAAAAATATTTTTCCATGAGTTGTGCACTAAAAGATTTGGACATTCCTAATTTGGATTGGGAAATGAATTCTGAATGGTCTTGTCACTAAGAAGACAATGAACTTGGAATAGTTTTCATGTAAGATCCATTAATGCCCATCTGTCACTGACGTACTTAGGAAGCTTCCATGGAGTACTAACAAAGCCACTCACGTGAATGTAGGAAAAGGATGAAAATTAAATAAACCAAGTTCCCCATTAGGTAATGACATTAATGGCTTCTTTAGAAAATATTTCCTTTGTATTCGATTCGTGTTCAATCACACGGAAGGTGAATGCATCATTGACTCTTCTAAAATGGTGATAGATTATTTTGAAACTTAGTTGTGGATAGTAATGGAAGACACTATTTGATGGCCCCATGACTCCTCTTGTTTCAAGTCTAGAAAATAGATTTGCTTCATAGCATAAGCTAGATACAATGTCATGTAGAAGCATCCAATCATCTTAACTTCTATCAATTGTTTGTGAAGGGTATTACTGATGGTGGTGGCCCAATCCACAAACTCTTTCTTAGCAAGGATGATAAAGATAAACTGATACATCCATGGGTGGAAAATCCTAGCAAAGGGTAAACCAAAAACTCGACTTAGAGAGTAATCATGTCCCCGATTTCTTCCATGAACTCAATGCGGTACAGTTATTTGGGAAGTCGGTCAATTCGAGGCCTCTTGGTCACTAACCAGTTGTTATTAACCATCTTGCTCCACCTAAGGGGTTCTTCATCCCAAAATTCTTGTGCTGACTGGTGAGTAATATCCTCATTCTCGGGAAAGTCAGGTATGCTGAGCAATTCCTCAATGTGCTCTGGTGTGATTAAGAGGAAAGGCTCATGATTATCTTTAAATTTTCATCATCTCTTAGGATCATAATGCTCCACACAAGCAATAACCAGCTCTGAACACTGCACCAAGATAGGAAATGTCACTACTTGGGGTAGACCACTTTGGTAAATACTATCTGAGAATATGGTTTTTCCTTCAATTTTCACCCATTCGCAGATTGTTGCACATTGATGTGACCCATATTTATATCGTTGATATTTTCATATGTTGACTTGATAGAACCTGAGGGATGATTCCTTTGACTTCATACTTGAGCGCGACTTATCTGATTTCTCCACTGCTTCGTGATCTTCTTGTGGATTTGTTAGATTTTTCAGCCATTATGAATTTTATAGAAAAATGACTCAGGCACGTAAAATGATGTAAACGATGTTGGGTCTTAGTCTCCGAACCACCTTCAACATAAGAAAAATATGGCTTGTTTTATTATTATTATTATTATTATTTTAAAATTCTAATAATAATAATTGATCTCGAATTACAAATTTTTAAAATGTGAATACAAACAAAAATATCGAGACTAAGCTTGAATTCCAGATTGGGCAACAATAATAATTTTTTAAAAAAATCTCCTGATTATATTGATTTTATGCAAGACCAATTTTAATCTTTTTAATTCACTATTTCCTCTAACATGAACAAATACTAACTCGCTCTCCTCTAGTTTTGGTTTGGGATTTCTTTCTTCTTTCCCATGTGGTTTGTGCTTTCACCTTGCTACCCTCCCTTGACTAACTTTGATTGTTCTAGCTTTTCTCGCATGATAAACTTCTCTTCTTGGCCAACAATGTTGACTCTTCTTCCTATGAGTGGATGTTGTTTTTAACTTTACCGATGTGTGGCCTATTCTGCCAAGGTAAATGTGTATGGCTATTTTTATTGTCTTTTGGAAAATGCATGATCTTTTGATCTATTCTTTACCTCTACGTCAACCCGTGTGTGGTGGATCTTTCCTCCTTCAATAGCTAGCTAAACTTCCTCACGCGTGGCTTTTTGCATTGTTTATGAGTACATGAACACTTCCTTCCTTATTATGTGTAGGGTGACCGCATCTTAAATATTCCTTAGGTTGAGGGTGAGACTTTTCTCCTTCAAAATGCATTGAAAATTCTCCTTCAAAACTTGTGTGGACAATCCTATTTTCTCCCTGCCCTGCGTGAGCTATGTCTTTGTGTTTTGTCTTATGCCCAGCGTGGATTCTTGGATGAGTGCGTGGAACTTTTGTTGATAAACTTCTTTCACTTTAGCTATTTTACCCAGCGTGGGAGACTGAAAACTATTTTAAGTGCCCTTGCTTGTTATTCCTAGGCATGTGGATATGAATTTTGGACTATTATTCTTTCCTTCAGGCTGTGCGTGGAAGGTACAGTTGTCTCTCTGTTGTGTTCTTTTTGTTATTTGGCTATATCTCCCTCCTTGGCCAATGCGTGGGATCTACAAACTATTTCTTTTTACTTCATTTTTGTTTCCCCTCTACGTGAAGGATCTTCCTTGCTTTGGACTGTATTTCCCTCTGTTGGTGAATGCATGGCCTTTTCTTGGACTGTCCTCCTTGTATTTCTCCTTCAAAATGGCATTCACATTAAACTAGTATTGTTTGAGGGATGTGATACAAATATTATTATGTTCCTTTAGAATAAATAAGAAGCAATTTGGAAAGCTTCACATGACTCTTTCCAACGAGTTTGATGGAGGAATTTATGAGGATTAATCCAAATTCCCTTCTTTCCGAGTAGTGGAATTAATTGTTTGAGGGAAATGGGGAAAGCAACGGCTAATTGCTAATGAAAATGGCAAGGCGGGCTGGAAATCCTCATTTTATTTCCCCATGTGAGAAATCAAGAGATTTTTTTCCCATTTTCCAATTCATTAATTTGGCAATGGGAAGAAATCCCACAAGCGGGGATTTAAAACAATTTTGCCAGGAAAGGGGAAATCTGGGCCTGGGAAGCCAATTTGGCATCCCAAAGAATGGGAAGCGGAAGCTTATTTTTCCCCGAAATTAAAATAAAACTTTTCGAATGAATTTTAATTAATATTTATTTAATTAAATACTCCAAAGTTATTAAAAATTAATTTTATCAAACAAAGAGTAATTAATTAATTAATATTTAACGCAATTTAAGACCTGGCAGGAGGATTTCTCGCCTGAAATGGACGAAACAAAGACCGAAACAATCACAAAAATGAGACGATCATGATGAGAGTGATAAACCATGCAAAGTAACACTTGAAAAATTTCAAAATTTCCATTTTTGTTTATCAATTTTGGTGAAATCAAAATTAGTGATAACATATTCATAATAAAATTCCCAATTTTATCAATCAATAAGGCGTTAGACAAGGTCTTTGAAGGTCGTACCTTCAATATCATGACTACAAACTTGGTGGTGTTTTTAATAGTGATCTTTGTGGTACCACGTGGGTTTAGGACGCATGTCATCAACATGGTGGATAGGAGGAAGTTGGATAAGATGCACATAGCCATGAGTTTATCAAAGATAGAACTATATGATTCTCTAAGGGGAGTATAGTTGGGAGTAGGTCGAGGAGCCCTTTGTGGAGGCTTGGTATGAGAGGTGGATGTAGAATAATATTTAACAATGATGACTTTGGCTGAATTTTTAGATTTTTCATTATGGGTAGAAGACTTGGTGAATTCGGTTTTTGGCTTATTAGATCAAAGTTTGACATGGCCTTTCTCAAGGGCATAGAGTTCCAATTTGTGAGCCATGGTGAATGCCTCCTCAAAAAAATTTAAAATATTAGATTTGATGAGATATGCTTCGCATATGATCGAAAAAATATTTCAATGAGCTCCGTTTGGGGAAGAGAAAAGGACAATTGATTGATGATGCCACGCCACCTAGCGACAAAATATGTGATTGATTCATTGTCAAAATTTTTAATGGCATAAAGGTTGGTGATGGTGATTTTGTGCACAATATTAATGGATAAATTATCTAAAAATAGTTACGCGAGTTTGGTGAATGAGAAAAGGGAATGCTACATAATTCCATTGTACCACCAAAGCAGCCCAACCAATGACATGGGGAAAGTGTGAAGCATGAGATCTTGGTTGTGGGCGATGAGGTAAAATGTGAATCTAAAGGTATGAAGGTGTTTTTGAGGGTCCTCCTTATTGTTGAATTTAGAAAACTTAGGGAGTTCCTAGTGCGGAGGATAAGGTTTGACGGGGACAAATGGATTGATGGGCTCATTGCAAATTTGTTTGTAAGTGAATGAGATTAGGACCAAAGGTGTCACCTTCTAGGTTCACAAACCTATTTAGAAAATATTTCTTGGGTTCATTGGAGGTATGGGGATGAGAATCTGATGGATGAGGTTGTGGATTGTAAGAATTGGATGGGTTAGATTGTGGATGAGATTGTTATTGTTAATGGTATGTGGGAGTTTGTTTTTGAGGGTTCTCTTTACTCGTTGAATTTAGAGAAACTTAGGGAGCTCTAGTGCGGATGATAAGGTTTGACGGGGACGAATGGATTGATGGGCTCATTGTAAATTTGTTTGTAAGTAAATGAGATTAGGACCAAAGGTGTCACCTTCTAGGTTCACAAACCTATTTAGAAAATATTTCTTGGGTTCATTGGAGGTATGGGGATGAGAATTTGATGGATGAGGTTGAGGATCAGTAAGAATTGGATGGGTTAGATTATGGATGAGATTGTTATTGTTAATGGTATGTGGGAGTTTTTAGGGGTGGTTGATAAGGGGGAAGATAGTTAAATGCTTGTGATTGGATAGGTTGGGAGATAGGATGTTGTGGATGGATTTTATTATATGGATAATACTACGCTTGTTATTTTTTTGAGAGATGGGGATATTAGATTGAGCTTACATATGATGAGTTGGGATATGTGTGTGGGATGGTTGAGATGTTTGGATAGGTTGATTGGGGAGGATGTGTTGAAAGACACCTCAGAGTGGAGTTTGATGGGTTTGAGTAGACTTTGAAGGGTGTGGTTGTGAAATGGAAAAATTCACATGGATTTGAGATGTAGAGAGGGCACCAATCTTGGAAGATGTTTCTCAGGTGGTGGAAGGAGTGGATGAGATTCTTGATAGGTTTGAATAGGAACTCTAATGACCACTATCAATGAAGAAGTGATGGGAATAGAAGATGTGGGAATAGTGTTAATGTGAGGTAGATTGGGTGGAATAAGAACCACTAATTGGGTGGATTGATGAGTTTGGGGGATCACGGTAGAAGACTCATGAGAGCCATGTTCATGTTGGGATATGGAAAGCTCGTTCATGGATCTAGGGAAGAATATAACAAGTTGAGAAGTGAGGACTTGGGTGGATTTAGGTTGAGAGTGATAAGCATACAACTATTAAAGGGGAGGTCCATCAATGGGAAGGTTGGTGGATTTATGGATAAGATAGTTGTGAAGGGAAACAAGATTAGCGTCAAAGAGTTCTTAAAACTCCAAGAATCTATGAGGGATAATGGGAGGCCCAAAGGTCTCTAAAGAAGCAACAAATTTTTTTGAGGCTAGTCTAGAGGAGATAGAATGATGGTAGAGGAAAGGGTTCATTTCAAAATGATGATGAGTCTCATGAGAAGGGATTGTATAAAAAGAGGTTGGGAAACCAAAGGCATGTTGATCATAGGTGTGGAGGAGGTAATGGAAAGGGTAGATGTTTTTGGGGGATATTATTAGAAATGGGGATGTTGTTGGATGAGGTTGTTTGTTTTATTTTTATATTTTGAGAACGAGTTATAATGGGCATGCAACAACAAACAAGAACTTATGCTCATTATTAATATGACAGAAAAATCAAGCAATAAAGTGTTAATTATCTTATTTATTAGAAAAGTGTGGAAAAGAAAATAAAAAGGCTCAAAGGGAACCTAAGAAGTGGTTAATCTAAGGATGGTTTCATGTTTTTTTAGGTTAGAGTCCTTGATATACCTAAAGGTATGAGAGGCACAAATCTATGGTGAGTACCCGCATGTGGCTTGAAATTGGTGCCTACCCCGTACTTCACACATTTTAATGACAAGGGTGTCGAGCACTTAGTTGATATACCGATAGTAAAAAAATTGTAACATGGTTAGAACGCCCCAATGGATTTCCTATTGGGTGATGAAATCCCAATAGTTCCACCTAGTAGAATATGTTTCAAATGTGTTGTTTGATTTGTGAGTTTGGATGTGTGTGAAAGAAGTGGATGCAATGGATTACCTCCTACTTGACTAGGTGAACAAGCAAACATAAAGGTGTTATTTTTAAATGCAAAATTAAATGTTATATTTGATTAATGGAAGAAGGAAAAAAGGAGAGAAGATGCAAAAAGACAAAATAGGGAAAAACAAGGAATACTACACACATTGTTGATCCAAAGAATAAATTCACCACGTACGCAAGCAAGTGAATCTCCAACCTACAAGGTTAGTAAAAAGAAATAAAGAAATAGAAAAATGGAAATGAAATCATGAAAGAACTCACCAAAGATAAAGGGTGGGTCCCACTAGGTGTGTAAGAATGTTTAAAAATACTTACCACTCCGATTCTAAGTTAATGAAAAGGAAACAAAAAATTAAAAACTCAAAACTATAGGAGGGTTACCTCCGATATACGATAAAGATGTTGATGAAGATACGGGAAAAAATATCCTCCCCATAGTGAGCTTGATAACCTACATAACAAAGAGAAACTAAACACAAAAATGATTAGTAGATAAGATGTCGGGTTGAATGACTAGGTCACCCAAAGAAGTGATAATTTCCTAGGATGGAAGTTAACTCACTTTGATAAAAATATGTAATAAATAATAATGGATAAGATGGATGCAAAAGATAATAAAATAAATTAGAGATCTAGAATATGCTAAAGATGCTAAGATAAGAATCTAATAAGATAGATGAGAATAAACAAGATCAAACTTGGTTTGGTCAACAATGAACTAGTATCGACGGTACAATCGACAACGAATGGGGCCAACAAGTAAGATATGGGGCTTTCAGGTTGATAGATGGCAAAATTAGAGGGCCATGAATGATGAGGGAGTTATAGGACAGATGACGGTGGTGATGGAGATAGAAAATAGGGGGATACAAATAGGGTTGACAATGACTAGGTTGGGTTTACAATGACTAGACATGGATCTAGTGTTGAGGGGGAAAATGGATTGGAAGATGAACTAAGAAGAAGGATCAACAAAATATGATGCACAAATAGAGCTCCAAGGTGAATATTATACCTACAAGAAATAGGAGATGAAGTAATACAAGAATCCCAAGCAAGCCATAACTCTTCAACTCTCCATTGATGACATGCAGAGGTTCTAAGGTAGCTCCAAGTTGAAGATTACTGGTTTCAAGAGGAAGATAAAGTAGATCAAGCTCGCAAGATAGTAGAATATTTGAAATTTTCATTCTTTTAGGAGAGGAGGGTAGAGGTATTTAATAGGGTCGATGGTGACCCGGAATGGTTACTGGAGATTATGGCGGACATACCCACTTGGGTGGTGGAGGTGATGTTTAACTTGAGAATGGGGGTCGTAAAGAGGCTAAAGCTAGGGTTTTATCCATTTTAGGTGATTTAATGTTGCATGGGGAGAATAAATGGTAGTGGGAGGATAAGAGGGTATTGAATAAGGGGAGGTAATGGGATGTAGGAGGGAAATAGAAATTTAAATAGTGGGAGAGGTATGAATGTGTGAGATGATGAAAAAGGGGAGAAAACATGGGATGGGTGATAAGTGTACCAAAATTGGTGTCTACAGGTACCCAAGTGCATAGATTTTGTATCTATAAATTTTCTATGAGTGTCTTAGAATGTAAGAAACATAGAAAAATAATCAATTATCAAACAATCATATGGAATTTCTCAAAAGAATAAAACAATGAAAAAATGTGCAAATAATAGTATATAGAATAGAGTTTGTGGACTAAAGTCATGAGCATTTTTCTTGTGTATTTATTATTTTTTTCATAGAGAATATTACACGCTTGAGTTATAATGTGAGCATGTTATGTTTGATTTGGCTTGGAAATTACCCACTCTTAGGATTGGATTTTTCTCAGATATCTAAGCCTAAGGTTTGGAATATATATTCCCTATGTGAATATGTGTTTTTCTAAAAAAAAAAAAAAAAAACATACAATTCTTGAGTGTTCCCTCCATTGGCTCATGTGTTTGAAGAAAATATTCCAAAAAAATAGCACTGCGATGTTAAGCTTCATCTTAGCTTTGTGACCATGTACTTCTTTCTAAAATCTGAGTAGTTTAAGGTTTTGATCCTTATTTAGTTTTAGTAGTGTCTTAATTTTTTTCTAAAAACATGTGTATTGTTTTTCTATGTAATTTTTTATTTTCTCATCTAAATTTCAACAAGGTTACATTGTCAAATTCTACAATTCATTCTACACACATTCAAAAGAAATGATTTTTGATTATTTTCTCAAAATTAGGGGTGAGCACACATAGATTTTTTCATTTTCAAGATGTTTCCAGTTTGAAAATTAGAAATAAAATAATATATTCATTAAAAAATAAGAAAAATTATTGATTCATAATACATGATCTTAAATAACTTTTTTAGGAACACAAAAATGGGGGCACACACATGGCACTATATTATATTATTAGAAAAAATAAGATCATTTTGTGTGCAAACCACATTTGACTCTCGTAATCTCCACCATTTAAAAAAATATTAGTTCAAAAATAGATTTAGAGCACTCTAATTCTTCTTCTTATCAAATTCTCAAATTTTCAGCATGGGCTTGTCAATTACTCATTAAAGTTCAATTTTTTCATTTTTAGAAAAAGGCCACTTTTGACCCCCTTTTGGTCCCCGATTTAATTTAATTTGAATTCAATCTAATATTATAGAGTCACTACTAAAACAAATAAGGTATAAGTGTTAGAATATAGAAATGACACAAGCAAGCTAAGATTTAAAATATGAAACCCTAAGCAAAGAAGGACAGAGGACTATAGTCACAAAATCATGCACTTACTATTACATTTATACCACTAAATATGTTGTTTTGTATATGGATCTCGTGTAAGAAAATTATTCACTAATGACATATCCCCTAGTCCTATCATCATTTGTCTTACATAGTCATCATTTGTTTGCACATATTCTAGTAGTCTTTCGTGAGTATTAGGTGCCATTATTTGGTCATTTTTTGTCTCTAGTCTTTAACTAGGGTGCCTAGGGTAGAATTGGGGCACCCATGCATGCCCCAAGACCTATTTACGTGCCCTAGTACTCGGTAGCACTTGCGTCTAATTTATATTTTCGAGGTCGGTCTTTGTAATTTTCCCTCTCATTCCCCTAGGTACTAGTCGGCATGTCAAGTCATTAGTGTCAAAATTTGAGCAAGATATCCCTATATAAACATAACATACATACTATCTTATGGGTGGACTATCTACCACCAAGGGCTAGCTATCTACCGAGTAAGGGATTGTATTTGGGACATCATTACATCACACACATTGCATAGGAAAGGGAAGTCTATTCTATTCCATCCACCATTTTTCATTACATCTAGTTATTGCCCACTATCTCTGTGTCATTGGCACTAGGGAACCCTTGGCAAAACATTGCACACAAAAAAAAGCACACAAAACTATATTGGGTCTAGAATGTAGTGCAACACTTAGTTTTAAGTCCACCATTGTGGCCACTAAGGACAATCCGACCCCTTCATATGCATCTTTATTTTTAGGGGTTTGATGCTTTGTCATGAGAGTTTTGGGTGAATCTTCATTGCAGGTTTATGGCGTCATCAACAAAGTTATTACGACAATCACATGAAAAGGATCAAGATATTGAAATATCTAGTGACACTTCCACATTTCATGTCCTAAGTTGTTCCACAAACCAAAGCACCCATACTTTAGACTAGGGTTTCCCACAGGCACCCCGATCCTCTTCCAGTGCACCCTAGTCTAGTCAAATATTCATTTGTTGCAATTTCCTAGGTTGTACCATCATACTTTGCTTCATCCGCACATCATCATGTTCAGTCCTAAATCTCAGGTGAGGTAAGTCATTTTTAGGTTAGTACGTTATCCCTCCTATGTCAATTATTTCATTTTATTTAAATATGAAACAAAATTACTTAGCATTCATATTTCAGTTCATATAAATTATTATATTTTTTGTAATTTCTTATATTAACTTAGATAGATGGGAATAATTTCTTTTTTAGTTAATTATTTTGTGAACTCATTTACTTTATAATATTTTTCCCTAGGATCCATTTCAAACCCTAATGGCTAAGGATATTTCATCTTCTTCACCCATCATGTCTCATTTTCAGTGTTAACCCTATCTATGATGAGGTTGTCATCCCTGAGCTCACAACTATCTATGGTAATCCTACTCTTATGCCAGATCATATCAAACAATAGCTTCTAGATGGTCAGTAATATGTTCCTACTGATTTTGAATATTCTCCCATTGGCATTAGTATTGTTGAGGATCTGATAGCCTTCACTCGTTGTACACCATGTTATATGACTACTTGTGATCCTCCTTCGATCTTTCTAAGGAAATTTAGATGATTCTCTTATTGATTACATGTTTGGTATTGATCATCATTCACATGTGCATATTGATTCTTCTTCTACTCATAACACCTCTATAGTTTCATCTCACAACTCTCCTACCTCTGATATTACTTCTCATGATACATCTCATACTAGTTCACATCCTCTTTTATACTATGGTGATGATCCTATTGATAGTATCCTTAGTGACATTCTCATTTTTGAGTCTTTATCTGATGTCGATGAGGTGGTTGATAGCCATGGTTCTCCTTATTTTCATATTATGAGTGTGAATCTCATATTCCATCATTACCTTCTCCTGATATTGCATCTAGCACTATACATGAGTCACCTCCATCCATCACTTCTTCTTCTCCTACCATTTCATCTCCTCTTATTACATCATCTACACCCATTCATTTGTCTTCTCATATAGATGTATCTCCATCAGTCACCTCACCTATTAGGGATGTTTATGATGTTATTCCTACCACTATTATGGATATTCCATCTACATCATCTACTATAGCTTCTTCGGCACCTACTACTAGTGTGCCTTTAGCATCGAACCTCCTTTGTCATCTTTAGATATTCCTATGATCACTCACAATGGAAAATTACAACCTCTTAATACATTATTTCCATCTTCCACTATTCCTTCACATGATATCATCTCTCTCATGCATGTCGTAGGACAATTATAATCTCAGGTTCAATATCTTACTCTAGAAAGTAGGGCTTACTATGCTTCTATTGATAACAACTCATTACATGGTAACCCTATTCCCAAAAAGATTCATAATTTGGCATTCCCTAAGGACTTTATCATGCCTACATTCACTTTATTTAATGGTACTAGTGACCTCATGCTCATCTTCTACATTACCACATGGCTATGACCTCTTATTCTAATGATAGGCTATTACTTAAGGCTTTCCAGATACATTCTTACTTGATGAGGCATTATAATGGTACACTCATCTTCCCTTTGGGTCCATTAGTACTTACTATGACATGGAGGATGCTTTCCTCCATCATTTCATCCTCAACAATGGCCCTAAGGTTACTTATGACCACATACCTACTTTACATCAAGGCTCATCAGAATCTATTCAGGATTATATCTTATGATTTAATGCTTGTATGCACCAACTGGTATTCCAACCTATAGACCTTGAGAAGAAATTCATTTTCTATCGTGGGTTGATTCCTGTGCTCAAACAAAGATTACAATATGATACATGTGAGTCATTCATTCTTCTATGCTACAAATTCCTAGATCTAGAGCAAGATATTCTTTCAAAAAATGTCATTGACCCTCCACATACATCTACTTCTATTATATCATCTAGTCCTCTCCATCAAATTTGTTGAGTGTCCTACATAGTCTCCACCTTTTCCTCACAAGCAAAGAAAACAAGCTCAACCTACTCCACCATCACATCATACTTATTCTCCTTCTCCACGACAAGCTACTTCTCCTTCCACTCCATCTATGTTACATGAGCCATTACATTTCTCCCATCATGTTAAACCGCATGTTGTTTACATTACCTTACTTGAAAAGTGTCTAATTCACTTACCATCCAACCAACATCATCCACAACATAGGCTACAATGTCATCGCAGACTAACTTTATTGTAATTATCATCGCATAAATGGCCATAGGGACAATGATTGTCTTATCCTTCATGATAGATTGCAATAATTAGAATAAAATTATTTCATCTCCTTTGGATCTTGCTCATCTAAGTGATCCATATCTCCTCTACTCACTAGAGAGTTTCTACTATAGTTGAGCCATCTCCTCCATCTAGTGCTCAGGACATGGTATGTCCACCACTTTAATTTGTTACTCATACACACTCTCCACCATGTCCATACATAGTTGCATCATTACACCATCACATTCATTCATTCATCCATCACATTCACATTATCCACCACATCACACTACTCCTTCACATTGGCTTCCACAACCCTCCCCATTCACACATCCCACCACAACTCCATATGACATTCAGTTTGGCACATATTCACACACTACTCCATCCCACATACTTCCACCACTTCACACCACCTTGTCTCTGGTAGGTGATTCTTATCACCTTACCCCTCATGAAGCACTTGTGTTCTTATGATTCTTACACAAATTTTGAGATGTTTTTTCTAAGAACCTCTCATCACACACTCTGATCGTCTCATTTAGCACACTCAATCATTTCCCGATGATGCACTCTTTCTTACGTGACTCATCCTTGACTGCTGAGGGGTCTTAACTAAATAAGCCTATTCATCTACACATTGGGGGGCATCACTAATCTCCCCCTAGTTTCATCATACTAACATTTTACGATTACATCACATTATCATTCATCAAACATGTTAGTTTTGAAATTATACATTTTTATATTTATCCTACTATCGACATTACACTAATTACGCGTTACAAATTCCATCTCATTTACCACATTGAACTTGTTATCTATCATCATTCACATTACACACTTTTTCCACCCTTCTCAATTCCCTAATGTGATTCTACATCACTAAACACAAACAATATATAACACATTAGATACACTAGGAAAATGAATCACATTACAACATCAATGCACAATGAAACAAACTCATCATATACCAACAAAATTTTCCCATATATATATATATATATATATGTGACCATCATTACAAAAAAAAATCCTCACTGGGGGAAACTCCCTACATCATATACACTAGTACAAGTCAAACCTCATCATCACTATCACTCTTGGGTACTGTGAGAACCCTAGAACTAGATGCCTCACCACTAACTTTGTGCCACTTGTTCATATCCTCGATACCTCTCTATACTTTCCTAAGTAATAAGGTGTTCTTCGTAGAATACTACTCTAAACTATCATTGAAAATCCATGTATCATGCAAACACATCTTGTGCTAAGGGACCACCACTTACTTCCTCTCTGGCTCATCGAGTCTCCTCGCATGTCTAATCCCTCTCACCTACTAATATAGTGCACATCATTACTACTATGGTCACTAGCTCAAATAAATGGGCATGCTCGCCTACTATATCATCCACTCTCTTAAGTATACCTCCATTAAGTACATGTATCATCACATTCCACGTCAAGGTGTGGATGGTTTTTCCACTATTAATGACCAATACGCATCACCTACAAAACAAATAACACAATGACTTAGATAACTATCACTATAACATAGGTAAAAAACAAAGTACACAACATAACTATACAAATACTCACACTCAGCTACAGTTTCTGCCACATCGTCAGGGGTATGGGCTTCCCCCTCTCCTCCTCCTCCATGTGGTAACCCTTCTGGACCTCCAAATAATGGGAACAACAATACCCACCAGTGTGTCGACTACCATGTGTGGTACTCCTTTGTGCAACCAACATCGTTCGAATTTATCGACTATATCATCGTTGTCTACCTCATCTATCGGCCCAGGAGGTACTAATTGCTCTCTTGTGGGCCTTGGTCTAGCTCTATGTTCCTCCTAGGTGTTATGATAGCTCTCAACCATATATATGACTCTGAGGGCACATCCTGAGCCATGCCAAACTTTCACAATACTCTCTCTACCTGAAAAATATCAGCCACGCCTAGAAATCAATCCTCCAACCACATAGTCCTCTGAATACACCATAACTCTACAACATCCTTGGGTCATCCTCCATAGTTTCAGTATGGCCTCCATGTAACTACCTCAGGTCCATCCTATCTATCCATGCCCTATAGGTATCATTTATCCATCCTATGCCCATGAATATTAATCCACCTCCTCACATATATCTCTAGCCTTACCACTCACTCTGCTTGTGGACCCCAAACTAGCCTCAACACCACTATGTGCTCATAAGCCCATACATGTAAAATTGTAGTGGCTCATATCCCACCACCATGTTCATCATGAGTAAATCAATATATATCTCTGTATAGGTGGGCCAACACACACTGTGCCCATGTGTATCTAGTACCCTCCTCCTCTATCTTTTGGCATATATCATGCATCTTATACAAGATTCCTACACCTCCTCCCTCTACTATTATAGATGAAGTAATCACAACTACTATGAACTTCCACAAGTGTGAAACCCCATACCATAAGATAACATCCAGACTAATATGGGCCTCGGCAGTACTCGAGTCCCCACAAAATACCATCTAGTAGCTCACATATACCTCTCCATATCCTCCAATGGCATAACATGTACTCTCTCTCCAACAACTAGAAATCACAATATGTGATACACATCCTCTAAAGTAACAATCATCTCTCCATCCAGTAGGAAAAAAATGACACATCCACCACTCTCACATAATGTAGTCAACATGGGCATATTTTGGGGCACATCCACATTATTGTTATGTTTCGTAGGACAAAGACATGGTCCATAACATCCCAATCACTCATCTGACAAACCTATCCCAAGCAAAGTACTCATGTGACAACCACTACAAAACTCCCTCGAATGAATATCCCTTTACACAACACAAAATGACAACAAACAACATAGCTTTAGAACACCTTACAAGTAAAAATACACTCACTTATCACATTCATTTGCATTAGAAATCTGATTTTTAATCATTATACACCAAATACACACATTCTGGACCAAGGCACCAAAATGTAAGACTAGGGCGCCCAAGAGCAGGACACTAGTGCCTAGATCTGGGTGCTCTTGTCACAGGGGTAACTAGCACCCTCACCGCTCTTATCTAGGTCTCAAATGCTGAGAAAATCAAAAATGTAAAATTAATAAAAAAAAACCAACTAAAAATGAATACTACACCATACATTTTTTGAAAAATAATGCACTTACTAACTCCACAGTTGTGCGAGATGCTACAGCGGTCGCCACCCTTTCAAAACAACTAGGACGCGCTACTCTCACTTGCATATTTTCACTCACTTCATGCTCAATCTCAAAATTACGTAAATAAAAAATGAAGTGACTAAACACTTTTTTCATTTCACTATTTATAGTTACTTTTTCATCACCTACTTTACTATAGTCATTATTTCACGCTTATTACCACAACTAATACACACTACACCATTTTTTCATATCTTGAGTGTTTCTACTCTGATTTACACCCCGTTTGTGGCATTATTTTTATAATTCTTCCTACCACCATATCTTTACATTATATGTGTTATATCTCTCTTTAACATTTTCTTCCATCTAATTCATATACATTTTTGTGATTTCTATCACTTTCTATCTATTTCAGTGCTTACTTTTGACTTAGCGTTCATTCTTCTCATCACTTCCCCTTTCACCAAAAGGGGGAATATCATTAGGTCATCCTATAATTCCTCTTACATTACCATGTGATCAATCAACACTACCAACTCATCATTTTCAAACATTTACTAATTCACCACGTAATATCTCACTGTTAATTCCCCCTAATGACCTAATCTAGGGGCAACAAATGTACAATTCTTCTATGCGACATTTCATCACTTCCCCTAATGACCTAACCTTGGGAAACAAGCATTAAAACCTTTCCATGAGATATTTCACCAATTTCTATCGATTCCCCCTAATGACCTAACCTAGATGAACCTAGCATAAAATTTCTCTCTATGAGTAAGAAATAAAATCGAATCAATCAATTAATCAATTAATCAATGCATTCAAATTTATAACAATTGAAATCATATCATCAATACAAATTCAACACAATCAACCTCCCAAATGACCTAACTTGGGAGTTACGTGTGGCCTCCCAGATGACCTAACTTGGGAGATTACATCCATTGCTTTCCCGATGACCTAATGTGGGAAGTTATTCTATCTATTTGGAATTTACTTCTAGATGAACTAACTTAGAAGCCATCATACATTTTGTGTTTACTTCCAGATGACCTAACTTGGAAGCCATCACATTACGATGAAACCCATGGAGTGGGGGAAAGAGTTCCTTTCCTATACCACTCTTATATGGGTCAATTGTTTGATTGAAATTATTTGGATCCAAAACCACAAAAATTTGATTTTGAGTCTGTTTGCAGTGGCTATATCTTGAGGATGTAGTTAGAGATTGGATAATAACACACTTTTCTCCCTACACTCTTCCTCTCTGGTGGCAAGATGGCCAAATCCTCCAA
The DNA here is from genome assembly GCA_018340775.1 of Taxus wallichiana var. yunnanensis. NCBI lineage: Eukaryota > Viridiplantae > Streptophyta > Pinopsida > Cupressales > Taxaceae > Taxus > Taxus wallichiana. The sequence continues at coordinate 10,696,253 of CM031234.1, forward strand.
TCAATTATTCATGTACATGCATGCATGTCGAGAACCGATCACTCCCTACCCCATCATCATCATCATACAACGTTAAAAATCATCAATCATCTAATATTTCTATCATCACTCTCATTTAGTACACTTCATCATGACATTACTTTTTCACTATGATGCATGGATGAACACGATGATCCATGGTTTTGAATGTTATATGGTTCTTTTGACATGCTTTTACTACCACATCCATGTGTTATACTACAACATGGGCTTCTCTACATTTCTCTATGGAACGCATCTCTATCTACTTTATGTTACCGATCTTTCCACTCACCAACAAAAAGTCGGGGAAACGTAGTCAAAATCACGCACTTACTATTACATTTATATCACCAAGTATGTTATTTTGTAAATGGATATCACATAAGAAAAGTATTCACTAATGACCTATCCCCTAGTCATGTCGTCATTTAGTTTCATCATCATTTGTCTTACACAATCATCAATTTTTTTGCACATTTCTAGTCATCTCTCAAGGAGTATCAAGTGTCATTATTTGGTCATTTTTCATCTCTAGTCTTTGACTAGGGTGCCTAGGGTAGAACTGGGGTGCCCATGGGTTCCCCAGTCCTTATTTTAGGTGCCTTGGTCCCGAAGCACTTGCATCTAATTTAGATTTTTGAGGTTGTTCTTTGTAATTTTCCCTCTCATTACCCTAGGTACTAGTTGGCATGTCGGGTCATTAGTGTCAAAATTTTAGCAAGAGATCCCTATATAAACATAACATACTATCTTATGGGTGGTCTATCTACCACCAAGTACTAACTATCTACTAAGGTAAGGGACTACATTTGGGACATCATTACATCACACCCACTTGCATAGGAAAGGGAACTCTATTCTATTCCATCCACCATTTTGCATTACATCTAGTTATTTCCCACTATCTCTACATCATTGGCATTATGGAACCCTAGGCACATCATTGCACACACAAAGCACACAGAACTACATTGGGTCTAGAATGTAGTGCAATGCTTATTTGTAAGTCCACCATTGTGGCCATTAAGGATAGTCTGACCCCTTCATATGCATCTTTATTTTTAGGGGTTTGATGCTTTGTATGGGGTTTGTACATGAATCTTCATTGCAATTTTATGGAATCATCAACGAAGTTATCTTGCGACAATTATGTAATAAGGATCGAGACATTGTGGAGATCTAAAGACACTTCCAGATTCAGGTCCTAAGTTGTTACAGTAGGCTAGAGCGCCCATATTATGGACTTGGGTGCCCACATGTAGCCTGATCCTCTTCCAAGTGCCCCAATCTGGTCAAATATTCATCTACTACAATTTCCTGGGTTGTACCATCATACTCTACTTCATCCGCACATCATCTTGTTCAATCTAGAATCTTAGCGAGGTAAGTCATTTTCAAGTTAGTACTTTATCCCTCCTATTTCAATTATTTCATTTCATTTAAATATCAAAAAAATTAATTATCATTCATATTTTAGTTCATATTATTTATTATATTTTTGTACTTTCTTCGATTAACTTAGATAGAATTTCTTATTTTAATTAATCAAGGACTTAGCTAATTTCTCCACAATCTAGAAGTGATCGGGTAGAGAGAAGTGGTGAAAAAACTAGGAAGAGTGTCATTATTTCTCATTGTAAATTATGAAATACACAGATGAGGCTAGGTGCCTGGGATAAGATAAGGGCACCTCGTGCACTCGGATGTTGCTTCTTGCACTTTGGTGAGTGCACAAGATCTAAGGATCTGATTTATGTTTTTTTGTAGTTGTTCCTATTGATCACTTGATGGTCACACAATGATCATTGAGGGTGTATGTAACCTATAAGACAAATATTCACCTACTTAAGCCCACAAACCACATCAAACCTAAAAATAAAGATGTAAAATGTGGAGTTGTAATGACCCCGGTGGTCACCCTAAGAGTGAACTTATGACCGAGAACTGCACTACATCTCCAACTCCATATAGTTCTTGTGAGTGTGTGTAGAAATGATTCCCTAATATGCCCTTATACAAGATGTAATTCATAGCAAGGTTTAGCTAGAATGTAGAAATGTATAACATGTGTGAATGGAATAGAATTAACTTCCCCTTCCTATGTTGTGTATGTAGAGTTTTTACATCCCTTGTCCCTGTAATGGATGTTAGATAGAAGCCTTAAAATTATTATAGGTTCCCTTTGAATGCAATATCAAGTGATAGTATTAATGCTTAGTGCTTGGTCCTTGATTTTTGTCACATAACTATGTATTTATATGATTCCTTGTTTGAATTTTGTAATTGACAAATGGAAGGTTGAACCATAAGTGAAAAAGATGCCCAAAAGATAAAAGAGACCAAAAAGAAGTGAGTAAGGTGGAAAAGGGTCAAGGGTGCCCAGAGGGGACAGGGGCATCTCGGGCACTTTGTTTTCCTAGATGGGTGTTGGTGTCTAGAGTCATAAAATATAAATTAGTAAAATTTCGACTGGGTTGTAGGGTGTGTAAGACCAAATAGAAAATAAGAAACAAAGAAAAGAGGCCAAAGATAGTCGTCAATTACTATTTTTCTTTCTTAGGAATCATATGAATGCTAGTATGCTTTTAGGACCTAGAAATGTACCCAAGTGTGTGATTTAGTGTCTACATTTTCCCCCACTTTATGTTGTTGAGTGAATACTCGATAACATAAAGTAGATAAGAGATGTGTACCTTATGATCATGTAGAGCATGCGGTAAAATGTGCACTAAGTGGACACCTAAAGCATTAAATAACTTAAAGTGAAGCGTGAAGACTAGGAAAGGAAAGTGACCCTATGGGTGTATGTGTATGTGTTGCATTGTACCTACTATTCCCGTGGCTCGTAGTTGATGCTTCTTGTAAGGATGGACTTGTAAACAAGAAGATAAACAATGTAGTCAAATTCTTGTATATGTTAAACCAAAGAAAAGTGTATACAAGGATGTAAAAGTGTGTAAAAGGAAAGTGTGCACCTAATGTAAAAGAGTGTAAAGGGTAGAAAATGTCTTGAAAATGCTATGTAGAGCAAGTTTTTTTGGCGATCTCATGCCAAGAGTGAGTTTTTCGGGCGGTATCATGCCAAGAGTGAATTTTTAAGCGATCTCATGCCAAGTGTGATTTTTTTGGGTGATCTCACACCAAAGAGAAAGTGTTTTGGAGAGAGGTTTAGTATCACTCTCCTTCCATGAATCTTCCTGATAAGCACCAATGTAGATGGTGCGTCTTTATTTTTTTCCTGTTATCCCAAATTAATTCCATTTATACTGATTGTTCTAATTGAAATGGATTGTAGGAGATAAACATTATTCTGTTGTTGGATGATAATTTCTGTAACTACAAAACTTATCTGAAGACTTATATAGACTATGTTGATATGAGAAACTAACTGTATCTCGACCCCAATACATTAGCACTCAGAGAGGTCGGGAGAAACCATGCGCTAGAGTCTCGATTCTGGCAATGGTGTCTATATTGTGTTGAGGACCCAAGTCATGTTTTGGGTCGTTATGTGATTTTATACTTGTGTTGACTCTATATTTTGTTGGACCGAACTATACCTCTAAGTTGTTGTATGGGTGATTTTTTCACCTAATGTATGCCCCCTTCGTTTGGGGTGCATGTGACAACCGTAGGATTGTGCGGCTCAAAAGAGAGGACTGGATGTTGATATGAATTATATCCCTATATGGGTGATGTGCATGGTAGAGACAAAGTAACATGCAAACAAAGTGGATAGTAACATGTGTTAGTAGAAAAACATACCTAGCATGTTATAGAAAACATTGGAATAAGCAAGTGTGCATATAATGTAGGCCACAAAAGAGGGTTTTATACATGGGACATTACTCACAATGCCATAAGACAATCAGGGCTAAAGTGGCCAAAATGATACAAGAATCATACAAGACATAGGGCATATACCACATACAATGGTATACAAAAGAAAGCAATGGAAAACAAAGTGTATCAGACAACCATGGTGGAAAATAGTCCTATAAGGAAAATGTTGCACATGAAGCACTGTTAGCATGTTAGAAAGATAAAAATTATGTCAAAGCATGTATGTATCAATGGAATAAGTAGTGTGCTAGTAAGAATAATAAGTAGTATATGATGAAATGATAGCACCTATAATGTGTGAGAAAGTAGATTCCCTAGGAGCCTCGGTGGGATTGGTAAGAGTACAGTTCCAAGCATCATTGTAGAGCGTGTAAGGACCTATAAGATATCTACATTCACTCCAAAAGACCAAGTGAATGCACATGTGTATATATAGAAAATATATTGACATAATAAGTATCCATCTAGCATGGGAAAAAAAGTGTACATGTAAGTAGAAGCAAGAAAGAATAATTGCAACCAAGATATGCAATATGTTTTGAGTGTGAATGGGATGGTATGAAAAATATTAATATGGATAGGAGCCATGTGCCCCTAGAAAGTGTGTATGAGATGAGGTTAATTTATAAAATATCCCTCAACAATCAAGAATGAACCATAGAATAAGAGTGTGTCATTAGGAAATGGTTTAAGAATGTGTGCTAGAAAGATAGATCATGAAGCATAAAGTGTGAAAAGTGAATGTGGTGAGGTTCATTTTAGATTTATACCCTCAGTAGTTGAGTATGAACCATGGAAATAGAGTGTGTCATAGGGTAATGACAATACAAGTTGTGTATCAAGATGATGAGTGTGAAGCTCGAGCATGATAATATAGATGAATAGATAATTGATGATGCTAAAAGGTGGGAAATAAAGTGTAATTCCCCCCAAGTGTGTAAGAGATGGAGATATATAGTGGTGTTTGAAATGTGTCCCAATCATTAATGTAATGATTAGCTTGTTTGACAAATTTA